>CM077812.1:42900529-43500529 GCA_039764185.1 Tamarix austromongolica | reverse complement strand
TACTAATACTAATACTTATATAAACTACCCCCTTAGGAATAAACTTACTAAAGAAAACTTAAATCAACGAAAATAGGGACACCATACGAAAAATAATACTTAAAAAAAACTACCCCCTTAAGAATAAACTTAATTAAAATTCTACCCTTCGATTCTCACCGTGGCCAGAATGAAAACGTTTAAAAAAAATGAAAAACTTTTTTGGATTCAAAAACGATTTGAAATCAAGGAAAAACTTTGTAATCCAAATTCATTTTGAAAAGGATACTACTTTTAGTATCAGCTTAAAAAGATTAAAATCGGAAGAACGGTCACAACACACTTCAAAATTCGATAAAAATTTTGTAAACCAAATTTTATTTCGAAAATAGGCATGGTAAAAAAGATTAATCATTCTGATACCAACTTGTGGTGTCAGCTTCAAAATTTTAAAAATGAAATAGTGTGGTTGTAACCAGCTTTGATACCAACTTGTGGTATCAACTTATTTTTTAAAAAAAAATAAAAGAGCGTGACCGAAAGGATCAACTACTCTGATACCAACTTGTGGTATCAGCTTAAAACATTTTAAAAACGAAAGAGCGTGTCCGAAAGGATCAATCGCTTTGATACCAACTTGTAGTATCAGCTTAAAACATTTTAAAAAGGAAAGAGCGTGTCCGAAAGGATCAACCGCTTTGATACAAAATTGTAATACCCCAAAATTCACTACTTTTTTTTTGGAAGCGGAAGTAATTAAAATACTTAATTTAAAACCCGTGAATTCTGGGAATGTTACCGCCACAGTTGGTATCAAACCGGTTCTCTCCGACCGTTTCAGTACCAAGTGCTAAGGCTAAGAAAATATTTACATTAAACTCAACCAACATTTCATAAAAGAATTCAAAAGGTCATACGTTAAAAATCAGAGTACGCATAAACGTTTATGAACCATAATAAGATAGAAATTAGAGTGCGAAATCAAAGAGGATAAATACTCAATACAAAAGAAATAATAAAAGGAAATAAAATCGCATAAAGACTGAAATATGGCCACAAATCTCTCGAACCTTAAGCCGAACATTCTCAACACTCAGCCCTGCTGGATATCTCGCCCACCTACACAAATTCAGAAGGGCATACTACTCGTGGGAATGAGCAACACCCATGAAAAGGGTGATCAGTACGCTGCGTACTGAGTAAGGTAACCGAGCACTAAGGCCAACACATAGCACATAGAATCATGTAAGACAATACTCAACTTATATTTACAAACCTACACATATAGTACATATGGTCATGAAGAAAATTATACAACTTATAAATGATCAAGCCCATACGTATAGTACATGATTATTCCAGATTAATTGTTTAATTACTCTTTTATTAGAAATTAATTCATGCCATGTTCTTTATCAAGTCCACACGAGTACGGGAACCCCACTATTTTAGTTGATGGATCGGTCACGAGGGAAACATTCCCTACCACTATTTTAGCCGGTGGATTGGTCGCGAGGGAAACATTCCCTGCCACTATTTTATGCCGGTGGATCGGTTTGACCCCTTTCTCGTATGGTGTTCCACTGTAAGTAATTAGTGTCTTTCCCATGTCTTAGCAACAGTAGTTTTGATTTTGTTGAGCTTGGGATCCCCCACTATTATAGCCGGTGGATCGGTCGCGAGGGTACATGCCCTGCCACTATTTTAGCTGGTGGATCGGTCGCGAGGGAGGAGGCATTAAATGAAACGATGAGTTTCAGTGGAAGTGGAATCAAAATGCGGTGCTGGAAGAGGGCAGGAGGCGCCAGCCGCACGGGCTGGGCCGAAGGAAAGGAAGAAAAGAAACTGGGCCGCGAGCTGGCCCAGTTCGGGTGAAGAAGAAAAAGAAAAAGAAAAGAAGAAGAAAGAAAAAGAAGGAAAAAGGGAAAAGAGAAAAATAATTAGGTTAGGGACAATTAAACTAATCTGAATATTTAGGATATTTAAAAATAATAATATTTAAATAAAATAATCTTTAAATCCCTTTTTAAGCTAAATTAGATTTTTTAAAAGATTTTCTATAAATTCCATTTTAATTAGCAAAACACCCTAAATTTCTCCAATTAATTTATTTATAAAATTATTATTAATTTAAAAATATTTTCTCATTCTTATTTTAAACAAAATAATTTATTTAATTAATTTACAAAATAAAATCTTTAATTATCCAAAATACCAAAATTTCTTTAATAAAAATACTTACAAATTTCTTCTTAATTTTTCCTAATACATTCCTTTTTATTTTAATAAAAGTAATTTATTTAAATAATTTTTTCTAATAAAATATCATTTAAATATAATTTATAAAATTAGAAATTTTCGGGGCATTTCACTAATCATCCTAATTTTTCACATAGAAACCACCATTAAATCCTAATATGGATCCCCTTAGTTTTCATGCCTTCAACCGTATCTGTAACACCCCAAAAATTTGTAAGCTTTGTTTTCAGGTGTTCGGCCCTTTTATTCAAAACCGACCCTTAAAATTTAGCCTTATTATTTTTTTATAACCTTGACCCATAACTTGAAATAAATTTCCTAAAATTTATCCCCGATTATTTTACCTTTTACCATTCTATTAAACTATCCTAATCCGGATTATTTTTCCTGATATATTTTCCTACCCAGTACCCTAATCTATCCAAATTAAACCTAAAACTAAATAAATAAAATTCTACCCTGCCCTACCATTTTTATTACCTATTCTACCCTTCTGCCATGCCCCAATCTTCTCCCCCAAACACTCTCCCCTTCTCTTGCTACAACCCCATCACCTCACCCCTTCTTTGCATGTGTGTTTACATACACACTCATACCCAGCCCATGTGCACCCAACTCTCTTTCACCTCACCTCCATCACTCCATTTAACTCTATATGCATACATACATATATACATACAGGCCCCACCTTCTCAACCAAAACAAAACTTCCTAGCACCCAAACTCACCACCTTAGTGCCCCAGCCTACATGACTACCAACCTCCAACCCAACTATCTCTCTTGGCCTTAACTCTCCACAATCTTTGCCTCGACCAGCCATCCTTGACAACCAACCATACATCATAGTATTGCACCTAACACCCTTCCCCTGCCCCTCCATCTTCATGCAATTCCAGTACTACCTAGCACATTTTAAATGTAAGGGTGTTTTGGTAATTTCATAAAAATAAATATTTTATTATTATTATTATTATTATTATTATTATTATTATTTTACCTGATAGATATTAATTGTGGTATTATTTTTAGGTACAAAAGTTTGAGTTGCAGGACCTTATAATTTTAGTAGGATACCGCTATTTTTGTGGTTTTATTGGAATTCAGGTAATTATTATACCTTAATAAAATGATAAATATTACATGATAGCACATTAGAGTTTTTTTGTGTGAAATATATTAAGCATGATTCATTATGTTATAATTATGTGATTATTATTGTTATCATGAAAATTAGAAAAATGAATATGTTATCTGATGTAGAATATTTTGGGTATGAAAGTATGATTAAAATAATTCAGTTGTTAGAAAAACATTTTATATAATAAGTATATATAAAATAATAGGTTGAGTATGCTTAGATATCATTGTGGAATAATTATTATGGATAAGTGCCCTAGGGGCAATTTAGTCATTTTTAGTGTATTATAATATTTATCCCAAAAAAATATGTCTAATGTATATTATATATTGTTGAACATGAGATTATGTGATTCTGGATGTAGTAGAAATTCATGCTAGGGTTTTATGTGCAAAATTATGAATAATGGCAAAATGGTCATTTGGCATACCTGATAATTTAATTACATGATAAATAATTTATTTATGGTATTTTAGTCTTTTCATCATAAATCAATAAATAAAATAAAATTAGTATTTAAATATATGATAATCTGATAATTTTTATTTCAGGGGCATTTTGGTCATTTTTGGCCTAAAGCGCCTAGATGTGAATACTTGAGTGTAGGATGGCCTTAGTACATTTTTACTATTGGCCTTGATATTAAAATTGATCATGGCTTTCTTGGATACTTGAAAAAAATGTTCAAGTATGGAAATTAGATTTATCTATATGTTATGCGATATCATTACGATAATGCCTTATGTGGAAAACCTTATGTGGTTCAAGGTGATATATGGTTGTAATATGAGCCTAATAATATGATAATTGGGGAATAATTATTTTTAACTTGTATTTTGATAAATGAAGGATTTGGAAATAATGATATTGAAAATATAAACTTTTTGTAAAATAAGGGCTATCGGCTATCTTTAAAGGCATTTTGGTCAGTATAGGTTAATATGAAAATTTTGTTATTTTAATGTTTTAGGCAGATTAAAAATATGATAATAAGATTATGTGGAGTGATTGAATTAATTATGAATTTCATAAGTTCCTAAAATGAGAAAATTGTCTAATTTGGGAATAGTAACCTTAAAATGGTGATGCTTTTATCACATGTGTAAAACGTTGGAGTTAGGCCATGAATTTTGGATATGTTTTTAATATTAGTATTTTGGGGATGTATATTGAATTTGGTAATTATATAAGCCTTATGGAAAAAGTTATGATTTACCAGTGAGATTAGGGTTTTGGGAGGCTTGTGATTAGTAACTTCTGAGGTAGAGCTATTATCACATGTGTAAGATGTGGGATTTATAACTCAAATTTTGGGTATGTTAATAATAATATTAATTGAAGAATATATACTAAATTTTATGGATAAATGATCAATATGGGGGAAGTTTTGTCTAAGTTGTGAATTTAGAATTTCTAAGGGAAAATAAGCTTAACCTTAGAGAACAACCTTGTTATTTGTATTTTGATGTATCACTTGCCTTAATTATGTTTTTTACTCATAAAATAATCATGAATAAGATACTAATAATCTAAAGTGAAAGACCATGTGAGTTGGGCTGAGGTATTTATGGGTCAGTTCCACTGAACGATAATAGTGGCTCAAGCGTGTTGTCCCTGAGAGGTGTTGGGTCAGTTCCACCGGATGATAATAGTGGCTTAGATGTGTTGTCCCTAAGAGGTGATTCAAAATATTCTACCAGTTAAGAATAGTGACTCAGGTGTGTTGTCCCTAAGAGGTATTAGGTCCATTCTACTAGACGATAATAGTTACTCAGGTGTGTTATCCCTGAGAGGTGATTCAAACCGTTCCACTGGTTAAGAATAGTGGCTTAGGAGTATTTTTTTCTGAAAGGTGTTGGGTTCGTTCCACTAGACTATAATAGTGGTTCATGTGTATTGTCTCCAAGAGGTATTTTAGTCCGTTCCTTTGAATTAAAATTTGTAGGGTCATTGAACTCAACATAAATATATACAATATAATAATGATTTTCATTGGATCATTGGATTGGTCTGTAGCAGTATTTGTGCCTACCTGTGGTTTGGTAGCAATCTTTGTGCCTACCTGTGGTTTCGGTAGCAGTATTTGTTCTTACTTGTAGTTTGGTAGTAGCCTTTATGCCTACTTGTGTGGGTATTGTGCCTTACCTATGATGTTATGCATTTTGTTGGGATTGATGTTGAGATATGAGTTATGCTGTGAAGCTTATGGTTGTTGTGTTGGAGTTTGTTTCTAATCATACTTCAGAGAGCATCTCTGGTATGCTTGTTTGGTAAGTTTAGTTGTTGTAGATGAAAGAATATGAACAACATGTGACCTTGATGGTAATTTATTATCTAAATGTTTATTATATATCAATTCCTATATGTATATGTATATGTCTTGTACCATGTTGATTGTTATGCCTTGTATGTGTTCCATGCTGGTTTTTCATATTAGTTTGGTATAAAGGGTGTCTCAGTACCGTTGTATTGAAGGGTTCATTCTCGTGGGCCTCTACTTATTCAATGGGTAGTGGACTTTGCAAGTCAGCTTCCGAGTTCAGTAGAAAGCTGGTAGTTCGGATTTGAGAGAGTAGGACTATTCAATATCTCTTTTGCTATCTTATTTTTAGTTATATTTTGACCCTTATGTTCTCCTGTGATTTCTCTCTTAAGTTTTGTAAACTGCTGATGTTGTCTTTAATTAGCACAAGATTTTATCTAATGTTCTCTCTATTCTAATTTTTGTAATCGTGTTATTAATCTAAGCGGAGTAATAATTTTAGCCTTAGCACGTGGTATGAGAATGGTAGAAAAAATCGTACTTGTACTAAGTGCAGCGGTAAGACCCTTCATTTTTATTGTTTTAGCTTCCGCGCTTAACTTTACAAATAAAAATTTTAAGTTCGTAAAAATCGAGGTGTTATAGTATCCCCATTTATAAAGGTATAACTTGGAAAGCGTGATGGAAATGTTTGTGTTTGCACAAAAAAAGAAAGAAAGAAAATGATTTAGGCTAACAACAACAAACCACTAATGAGGTGGTGAAACAATTGGTCTCTAAGGTTGATCCCCTAACCACACGTAACAAGATATTAGAGACACAAATCACACAATTTGCATAAAATGCTAGTGCTTACTCTAAGCCATTATACATACTTATGGGATAACATGAATCTAACCCCAATGATCATATGAATGCAATATCCCTTAGGAGTGAAAGGCAATATGAGGTCCCTAAATTGAAAGAAAATGATGGGGTCATTATCCATAATGAAAAGAAGATTTAATGAGTGATAGATGGGGGTAATAAGGACAATAAGAGAGAAGAAGAAGAAAAAATTAAGAAGTATGTTCCTTCAACTCCTTATAAGGGCCCATTAACCTTTCCTTAAAGGCTAGCTAAAGCTGATCTAGAGAAGAAATTTGGAAAGTTTCTAGAAATATTGAAAAAGTTTCACATTACTGCTCCCTTCACTAAGGTTATTTCTCAAGTACTAACCTATGCTAAGTTTTTGAAAAAGATATTCTCTACCAAAAGGAAATTAGAAGATTATGGGACTGTGGCCCTTACTAAGGGATTTATTGCTACAATTCAAAATAAATTGCTTATTAAGCCTAGAGATCCTAGTTCATTTTCAATTCATTGTGTTATTGGTGATGTTTTTATTAACCATGCTTTATATGATTTGGGTATTAGTGTGAGCTTGATGCTAACGTCTATATGTAAGAAGCTTGGTATATGTGATTTGGATCCCACCACAATATCACTCCAGTTAATGGATTGATTGGTTAAATATCCGATAGATATACTAGAGGATATGCTTATTTAGGTTCGTAAGTTCTTTATTCCAGTTGATTTTGTTATCTTAGAGATCGAGGAAGATTTTAACATTTCTATTATATTGGAAAGAGCCTTCCTTACTATTGCAAGTAGGGGTATGCAGTGGTCCAAAGTCGGATTGGATGCCCAGAATTGGTATTTTTTTAGACCAAAGACCGGACCAAATTATATAAATTTTTGCCCGGGATTAGTCTGAAAAATTCAGGTCAAGATCGAACCATGCATGAATTCATTTAAAATTTTTTTAAATAGCATTATTGGATTCCCCTCCCTCTAAATTGACGTTGTTTGTTGGTGGTTTGTTACTAGTTGCCGCTTGTTAGCAAATAAACAAATACTCCAGTACTTTATAGTACATATAATTAGAGGAAAAAAAATCCAAGTACAATTATACAAACACATAATTGCAACATAAAAAGCCTTGAAAACCTGCTAAGTGAGTCTTCAAAACCTACTGTGAATTAATGAAAAACTACCTCACAACAGAACTATGCAAGCACCACTGATCATTGTGATTTGCTTATGAAGCTAATATACAATCATAGTTCACACAAAAATAATAATAGTAGTCATATGTAATATCCACCATTCTATTCCATTACTAGCTCCAAGCCTCCAACTTCCAATCCACGATACTCTTCAACATGCTCCTAAAATTCAGCTTAGAAAAATTGTTCTATCTTTCATGTTGGCTTTCTCTTAAACATATACAATGCAACATATAAAAATAGATAATTTTTGTAAATAACAATGATATCATAATAGTTAAAAAATAACTATTATTGAAATGTTATGGCATAATAATATTTTTTTTACATTTTTTTCAATCTTTCCATAATTTCTATGCACTCTTTTACGTCAACTTTTGAATTAGAGTGATATCTTGTAGCCAATCTTGTGTACATATGAGAGCTTGTACCATCTTAAAACTAATCAAAGGGACAAAAATAAAGTTATTTTTAAATTTAACTTGTTAATTTAATAATTATATATATTAAAGTTACAAATATTTAAAAAAAAAATTATGTCACCTTTGGGGTTAAAGAACTCATAAACTGATCAAGCGTACACCTTTTAGCATTAAATGCAGATTCCAAAGCAACCGTAGATACCATTATGACTAGGATATCACATTCCATACATGAAATGATTAGAAATCTTGGTCCATTGAGTTTCCACCAAGAAAAAACATATTTTCCATCATTAGCTCCCTTTTCCTCTTTCAAATAATGCTCAAATTCACATTTTGCAAGTTACCTTATTTCCTCATTTTTCCTTTTGAATTTCTCACTTAGTCTATTGCTAAATGAGCTAGAAGATCCTTAATGCACAAATTTTTCCCTTGGCAATTCCCTAGGTTTAGTCTCATCCACAACAATAACATATATATTTTTATACTCATCATACAACTCAAAGGAACATTGTTTCACCTTATTAGTTATACTTTTATCAAGATTTTCTCCATACAATTCACCAAAATAAGCTTGGAATAAGGATATTAAATCAATAACAAATAAATCAACATATCATCTTGTCAATGCTTCCCCAATACTTCTCACACTTGATTTTCATCTTTTTGGCCATACTTCTAAAACCATCATCAAGATTAATCATCCAGTGATATATTAGATCAAGTGCATCACAAATGTCTAGCAAAAAATTATTACTTGTCACATAATAAGAGCTAGAGTTATGTTGAATCAATTCATAAATTTGCTAAAAAATCCTACATGTTTTTTAAGTTTCCCCAATCATCTTTAGAAATAGGATAACCTTCTAAGTCCTTAGAAAATTCTTTTTGATAAAAAACAACCTTTTATTTCAAAGTTGTGTTCAACATAACATAGGTTAAATTCCATCTAGTTACCACATCAAGACACAGAACAATCTGACATTCAATTTTACATCTATCAACTTGTTCTCTAAATAACAACAATCTTGCAAGTGAGTTTCTCACTTATTTAACCCCAAACCTAATCTTGTTATTATGACTGGCATGATCTTTTAATCCATCCCAAAAAATAAGATTAACAATATGGGCAATGATTCTCATATGTAAATATTTTCATCACCAATCAACTTAGTAATTTATTTAGCATATTTCTCAACTAAATACATGCAATATCATTTGAACTAGCATTATCAATAACCACAATCATTATTTATTCATTCAAATCCCAATAAATCAAGTATTCCTTAATCACCCTTCTAATGGACCCCCTTATGACTTGAAATAGATCAAAATCCTTTTATGCATTCTCCAGTGACCATCAATAAAATGAGCAATAAGACACGTATAATCATTTCTTTGAATTGATGTCCATGTGTCATTTATCGAACATACTCTTTAATATGATGCTCTCAAAAACTATTTCAAATTCACCATCTCATTAAGATAATTTTTATAATAATCATGAGTGATAGTAGTATAAGAGGACATACTGAAAGAAGGAGATTTAACGACCATTAACTCCCCAGAGCTAATATTTTCAAAAAATGTAATTGTAACTCATCAATTATAATCATTCTACCCATTTATATCACATAATCTAGATTCATATCCTTATATCTCAAATTCTTCAAGATTATAAGTTAACAACATAAATGATTTTGCTTAACCCTACCCTTGTTTGATGAATTTTTTGAACAAACTATGGCATGATTCTTCACTTTTTTTTGTACCATTAATATTTGAATCAATAGAAAAAGGCTTTGTGCAAAAGTTACACTCTTCTCTAAGGTATTTTTACTCATCCAAGTACTCATATAATTCCTCCTAATAAGGTGCTCTTATTTTGCTCTTTCTTTTGATGTAGTAGAAATCCTCCATTGGCTTTTTTGTTACAAGCTCATCATTCTTTTTTGGGGCTTCCTTCCTTTTGTATCATTTTGGGCTTACCTAATATTGGAAAACCTTCCATATGCTTTCAATAGAAACCCTTCACCTCTTTTTGGATATAACGGAGCTCAACATCTATTTAGAAATTAATAAAAAAATAAACACAACATTAATTCATAATATATGATATAAGAAACCATTAATGAACTTTTCTACATAGGTAATTACATTACATGATAGTTTGGTTAATGAATCCATGATTCCTCAATCTTATACCATCCAATCACCTAACATCATATATAAAAATATAACAATTTGTTATCCATTATTGTAAAGTTGTATAAATAATTATGCATGATCTAAAATTTAATTTTAGCAAGCATGTTTTTTTAAAAATGTTTAAATTCATACTATAGAGGGAAACCAAACCAATGAATGGCTCCCTACCATGATCAAATCAAATAATACCTCACACACATGTTACATATTACAAGTAGTAAACAAAAAAAATAAAAAATTAAACTTGAAACTATAAATTAGCAATAACATATATGAGATCATAACTAAACAACTATAATAGAATAAGTAGGAATCATCATTTTTGACTGAGGGTTTAACTCAAAGAAAAAACTTAGTTAAAATCAATAGTGTCAGTAACAACCAGTGGTGGAGCCATGACTTGAAATTTATGTTTCCCCTATATAAAACAATACCTTCAACAATATCAATAAGAAAAGTATATTACACTTTTTACACAGTTTCACAACATTCTTTGTTAAGTATTCATTTTCATAATTTGAAGTGCACCCCTAATCATGGACAATCGTTCACTATACCCAAAGAAAAGTTGATGAGATACCTAATTATCATTTATTACCAATATCACTCCTTATACCTGACCTTAAAAATTTATTTCACAAGAAACTAATATAATTGAAGAGAAAAACGTGATAAAGTTAAATGAGAACACAATAATTCAATAAATATTAAATAGTCCATCAAAATTACTCAGGTAATATGTTGATCTTAATGAATATATATATATACGAAAGTTAAGATTTTCTAGCCTGTTCTAGTACCATTAGAAGCGGTAAGTCTTTATCTCTTTCCACAAAAATTGAAGCGAGAGTCTTTTCTTGTTAAGAGATTTAGACTTTTAATAAGGATGGAGTCACTGATTATGGTTACTCTTTGTTCTTCTATCAATAAAAAATACCAACTAACAACAATTTTGTTGCATAACACTTATATTAATACTAGCATGGAAAAATATGCATAACACTTATAGTAATACTAGAATGAAAAAATATGTGAAAAAAAAAATCAATCTTTAAAAAGCGAAGACATTATCGGCAAATGGAGGGATTAACTCACATGAAAAAATTCAGTTTCAAAACTAAGTATTCATCACTAACAAGTAACAACAACAATATAATAAATTAAGAGTTATAAAACAAGTTAAACAACAATAAATGGAGGAAGAAGAGGTCATTGTTAGCAAAAGTCTCATATCTGAATAAAGAAGGTAGACATAAATAAGGAGTGATGTAAAATAGAAGGTTGGGAAGGTGCCACGGTGGGGTGAGGAGGACAGAGGCTTGATGCATTTTTACCTATGGTTGGTTATACTAGATTGTGGGAGTTGATTGAGAGGAGATTTGAGGCTAAATGGTGAAGAATTAAGATATGAGGTCTGGATGACAAGGTGAGGAAAACAAAGACTTGATGCAATGGTGACGATATTTGGTTGTGGTAGACATAAGTGGAGTTGATGGAGACAATTCTAGAGGAAAACAATGACCTAGAATAATGAAGATAGGAATGGACGAGGTCGACTTGGTTAGGACTTGGGAGTAAGATAGAGAAGAGGAGGTTTTAGAAAGTCAAAACTCAGAAGAGAAATGAGAATAAAAAATAGATAAGAGTGACATGGACTAGATAAACTAAAATTTAAATTTAAAACCCTAAGTTAAGTTCTAGTCCATTCTAGTCTTGATTAGATAATTTTAGGTTTGAACCGGTTGGACCAAATGCCTATAACTTGAAAATATATAGGACTAAGAATTGAACTGTATTATATTTAGTCTAAACCAGGACCAATATTTTTGGCCCATTTTGGTTTATATCGAATTATGAAGTGTTATAATTCATGTGAATAATGTAATACTTTCCATAAATATGAAAGGGTAGAAAGTATAATTTGATCTATACGAAGCTATAAGGCTTCCTCTAACTGATAAAGTGTGTTACAAGGTGCATGTGGTGGACAAGAGCACTCATGAGCAATTCATTTAGCCTTACTTAGGTGACCCACTTGAAAAATGCTTGATAGGTGATGTCTCATTAAATGATGAAGGCCAGGAGGTAAACGATCATGCTAGATCATTAGCATCTTTTCTTGGGCCTTAATCTCCAAGTGGGAAATAATAAAACTTGAAGTTGTAGTCAAATTTTTTTGCTTCTGACAAGGGTGATGCACTAAAGGTAGAAAAAAAACCTACCCTCCTCTCTAAAGTATAAATTTCTTGGCCCTAACTCCTCTTATCTGGTGATTTTTAATGCATGTATAAATGAAAATGAAACAAAAAAATTTCTTAGGACACTTAAGATGCATTATAAGGTCATAAGATACATAATGGAGGACATCAAGGGATCAACCCATCAGTTAGCATGTGTAGAATTTCATGGAAGATGATGATCAATGCTCTATAAAGCACCAACAAAGGTTAAACCCTAACATGAAAGAGGTTGTCAAAAAAAGAGGTGATTACATTGCTAGGTATTGGGGCAATCTATTCTATATCTGATAGTGAGCGAGTTATCCCTATTCATGTGGTTCCCTATAAAAGGGGTGTGACTGTGGTTAGGAATGAATATATTAAGCATATGTCCACTCAAACGGTCATGGGTTAGAGAATGTTCATTGATTGATTTTTTTACTTAGATGGCTATTCAGGATATTTCTAAATCCATATTAATTCTACTGACCAAGAGACTACCACTTTAATTCATCTCTATGGGACCTTTTCATATAAGCACATGCCTTTTGGTCTTTATAATTCTTGAACCACCTTTTAATTTTGCATGATGTATATTTTCTCTGATTTTATTGAGGATATTAAGAATGTGTTTATAGATGACTTTTCTGTGTATGACACTACTTTTGATGCATTTAACTAATTTATCTTGAGTCTTACAACATTACGAAGAAGTTAATTTAGTATTGAATTGATAAAAATGCCATTTCATGGTAAAAGATAGCATAGTCCTCAAACACAAATTGTTAAAATAGTGAGAATTTTCTTTGGGCATACCAGTTCCTATCAACATTTCATTAAGAAATTTAAAAAAATTGTAAAACCTTTAATTAATCTCTATTAAAATTATGCTCCCTTTAATTTCATGATGATTGTATTGATGCTTTATACATTTTCAAAGAGTCTCTAATCACTACATCTATTATGCAAGCATTCGATTAGAATCTTCCATTTGAAATCATGATCGATGCAAGTGACTATGTAGTAGGTGCGGTGTTGAGAAAAAGGAAAAATAAGGTGGTTTAGGAAATATATAATGCTAGTGACACCTTTGATGAAGTCTAATCCAACTAAGTCACAAGTGAAAATGAATTATTAGTGGATGTGTTCATATTTGATAAATTCAGTTCATACCTTATGGGATCTAAGGTCAGTGTGTGTATAAATCGTCCAACCATCAGGTATCTCTTGAGTAAGCAAGATGCCAATCCTTAATTAATCCAGTGGAAATTGCTTTTGCAAGAGTTTAATTCAGAGATAAAAGATAAAAAAAGGATGGAGAACTTATTAATCGATCATTTGTCACAAATAAAAAAAGATTTACATGATAAGGATGGTGAAATACCAATTAAGAATTTTTTTCTAAATGATTAGTGGTTTTCCATAGAAACATTGGATGCCCCATGGTATGAAAACTTTATCGACTATTTTGTGTATGGAGTCTTGCCTTTGAATTTGAGCTACCAATGTAAAAGGACATTGTAATACCCTAAAATTTTAAAACGTAAAATTTATAATTAAACCTTATTTGAAATAATTTAATATTAAATTATTAATTTAATTATTTTGTGGACCTTTGATTTATAAAAATGGATAGGATTATTTAATAAATTAAAATAAATATTCTATTGCTTTATCGTACTCTTTTTATTTAAATAAATTTCCAACCCATATTTTTACTAAAAGTTTCCTCTTAAATTAATACTTTAAATTTTAAATAAATTAATTTATTAAATAATTTCTCCATTTAAATAATTTCTAACCCTAACTCTAAAAATTATTTTATTTTTCTTTTCTTCTTTTTCCTTTTTCCTTTTTTCTTTTCTTCTCCTTTTTCCTTTTCTTTCTTTCCTTCCTTTCTTCTTGGGCCGCCCGACATTGTTATCGCCAACTCAGCCCGTGTCGTTCTCTTCCCCCTTCCTTTCATCTTTTCCTTCTTTCTCCCCCGTTGGGTCAGCCCAATTCCCTCTTCCTTTTTCTTCTCTTCTCCCTCATGCGGGCTGGCCTACTCGTTTCTCCTCCCCTCCGCCCAACCTCCTTCTCTTTTTCTTCTTCTATCCTTCTTCCCTTTTCTCCCCGCGTCAACGAACTAAACAACCCCCATGCCTATATTTCACATTCTCCTACAACTCCCTCCTCTACACCTACACAACCCAACCCGCCCCTCTCTCTCCCATCCATTTCCTTCCATTTTTAGCCATACACACCCCTTGTATAACTCCCCTGCATGCCCTCCTTTCTCCTCCTCTTCTTGTCCTCCCTACCACCGCAGGCCATGTGCCTACAACCCTCTGCACCCACCTACCTTGCATGACTGGGCCTGCCTCCTCCCTTTCTTCTTCTTTTTCTTCTCCTCTGCCCTATCTCTCCCCTCCTTGGGCCTTCTTTCTTCCTGCCAATCCCTCTTTTCTCCTCTCATTTCTCTTCTCCCCTATTTTTACTTCACCGCCCCTAGCCACCATCTCCGACACCCAACCAACCACCACATTGACTCCCCTATCCCCTACTTCCTCCCTGCACCACCCCTAGTAGCCTATGCCCTCTACTTGCAACCAACCCACTCTCTTTTTCCTTCTTTTCTCCTCTTGACCCTCCTCCTTGCAAGCCACCTTGCACCTTCCATTCCCCCTCTTCTGCTGTTGCCGAAGCTACCCCTCGACCACCTGACATCCCCCTACCACCTCCCTACCTCACCTTGCCCAAAATCTCCCTGCAACCCCTTCCTTTCTATTCTTCCTTTTCCTTTACTCCTCTTCTTCTCCCTTCCTCTCACCTCCTTTCCATCCATCATTGCCTCCACCTCCACTGCTTTGAGCTATCACTCTCTAACCCCAGCCATGACCTACACTCTGCCACTCCTCCCACACACCACCCCAACTCCCCTCCATAAGCCACCATCGAGACCATTTCCCCCCTTCATCCAACGCTCTCCACCCATTTCCCCTTTTCATGCATGCAACCCACGTTGCCATGCAGCATGCTGCACCCTTTTTAAAGCTATTTAAGAAAATTTTGAGGTATAATATAGTTAGTAATACTACGTATTTAATCAGAATTTTTGATGAAAAATTATTCTTTTAATTATCTACTACTAATATGCTAATTGTGACATTATTTTTAGGTATAATTTTTACTAATCAAAGCTTAAACTTTTAACTAGGGTACTAATAAAGTTTAGTTATTGCCGAAAATAAGGTAACCATTATACCCTACTAAAATATGTGGATTTACATATGTTAGTACATTAGGATTTTGGTAGGGGGGGTGTGTGTATATTATGTGTTGTTAAGCACCTTATGATTAGTAATGCGTGTTGGAAGATAGAATGAAAAGCATGTTATATTGTATGAAATGTGACATGTGTAGAAATGGTGGTTAAGAAAGGGGTTTTTGTTGTTAATAATGATATGAGGTGCATATACATGTCATGATAAGTAAATATGGACACATGTAGTAGAAATAATGCTAATATGAACCCTGGGCATATTTTGATAATTTTACTTGTACATAGGGAGTGACCTAAATAAATGTGTATGGTAGTTGGTAATTGGCATTAATAATAAATAATAAGGTTTTTGTGGAGTTAAATGATGCATATGGGCCATGGGTGTTAATATTTTATGTGCTAGGGGTATTTTAGTAATTTTGCATGATAAAGGGTAATTTGGTAATTTAACAACTAAGAGGGTAATTTGGTAATTTAACAACTAAAAAGGATAATTTGGTAATTTAACAACTAAGAAGGGAATTTAGTAATTTAACAACTAAAAAGGGTAATTTTACAACTAAGGAGGGTAATTTAGAAATTTTATATTTAAGAAGGGTAATTTGGTATCCTGAGTAAGGAGGGTAATTTGGTAATTTTATAAATAAGAAGGGTATTTTAAAATTTTATAAGTAAGAAGATTAATTTAGTAATTTAACAACTAAAAAGGGTAATTTTATAATTTTACAAGGAAGAGGGGAATTTTAGTCATTTCACAAGTAGGATTGGCATTTTGGTAGTTTAGCAATTAAAAGGGTATTTCAATAAATTTACAAGGAGGGTATTTCAGTGATTTTGTAAGTAAGAAAGGGTAAATCGGTAATTTTTCATGTAACATGACAATTGATCTAATAAACGTTCGTAATAAGTCACAAGTGATGTCAAATAATAGAATAAGGGTTTATGACCTTAGTATCACTTGTTTAAGTATAGTTATATATATTGTAAGGATATGGTTAAGGCTTGGGTTATGTATAAATCTTGTGTGTATGGATGTATTAGTATGCCTTGTGTGAATGTGAACTCTGTGTGTGTGTGGTGCAGCTTGGCTTGCAAGGAGCTAAGGTGTGTTGAGCATGATTGGCATTATATGCAATATGTGTGATATAACTTGTATGGATGACATGTTCTTATGTATGGTTGAGATGTTATGACTTGTATTCTTAGAGACCTTTGGTGGGTTTGAGTGGTTATGGGGGACTAAAAGAAACAAAGATGGTGGAGTGAGTAAGGAAAAGTGAGGGAAAAACCGTAAGTGTATGTGCTTTGCATGGGATATAAGTTGATGTGGGGAAGTCTAGTTTGAGGGTTGACCATAGGGAGGAAAGTGTATTTTGGGCGATTGGTGTATTTGGAAAAGAGTTAGTACATGGGTTGATGGAAATGTATATGGGAGCATAAAATAGGGTTTTTGGGGAAAAGCCCTAAGGATAGAGGTATTGTGGGGAAAGGTTGAGGAGTTGGGCTGTGAGGTTTGGATTGGGTTGAGTATGGTGATGGTGTTGGAATCAAGGGAGAATGTGGGCTGAGTAAGAAGAGGAGAGGCTAGGACCACATAGGCTAGATTAGGGTTTCAAGGGGAAACCCTAGTAGGTGATGGTGAGCATAGGTGGAGAAATGGAGAAGTGGGCCTTAACCCATATATGTGGGGGTTCTTAATTCGTTATGAGTATAGGGGAGGGTGTAAAGGGGGTCCTGGAGTCTTAGGGAATATAGAGGTCCTAGGTTAAGGGGTAGGGTTATTCAGGAAGTCTAGGTTGGAAGAGCGTTAGTAAGTCGGGATTGCCCGTCGGGGAGTGCATGTCTAGATGGGGATTACTTATTGAATAAGACACGAATAAAATATTAATCATTTAAAGTGGAAGATCATTGACCCGGGCTCAGACTTAAGATGATTTTTGTTCCACCGGCAATAATAGTGGCCAGAAGCATTTTTCCCTGGAGTCCGTTCCACCGGTAATGATAGTGGTCAGGTGCATTATACCCTAGAGTAGTGTTTCGTTTCATCGGCTATAATAGTGGGGGTTTCGAGCTCAATAAAGTGAAACCTTGGATGATAATAATGGAAATGATATTAATTACTTAAAGTGGAACACCACATGGGTTAGGACCAGACTTAGGATGATTTCCATTCCACCGGCTAAAATAGTAGCTAGGAGCATTGTGCCTTGGGGACTATTCCACCGACTATAATAGTAGCCACGTGCATTCTGCCCTGGATTAGTTATTGTCGTTCCACCAGCTATAATAGTAGGGTATTCATACTCACATGGATATAATTCGAGAATGATTATGAATAATATATAATTAATGGCTTAAGCCTAGAAAATGTTGAATATACCATTATGACTTGTTGTTGTGATATGATAGCAACCCTTGGTGTCTGCCTTGAAATTGAGTAGTAGTATGTATTGATTGAGTGTGGTGTTGGACACTTAATTATACTACAAAGAGATTCACTTGTATGCTCTCTTGGTAAGTGCGATTAATGCTAAGTGAATATACCTTGTGATATATGATTTAAAGAGCTTCACTTGGATGCTTTCTTGGTAAGTGCGGTTAATGCTAGGTGAACCTTGTGACATATGATTCTTGTAGTACAAGTCCATTCAAATGTTTATTGTATTTCTTTCTATGTGTTGTGTAATCTACTATTCTTATGATTAGATTAATGTATTACATGCGGGCCCTACCTTTTAGTTTTGTTTAAAGGGTTACTCAGTACTGTAGTACTAAAGAGTTCCTTTTGTGGGCCCTTACTTATTCAATGGGTAGTGTCCTTTGCAAGTTAGCCCACATGTGCTATTCAAGCTTCCTTTTCGGGTTAAAGATCATAGGACTATTCAGAAAGGTTTTAGTGTTTTCCTCTAAATTTCTATTTTTCATTGTTTAATGATTCTATTCATGTAACCACTAATAGTGGATTTTATTATTGTAATGTATTTAACATGATACTCTGATTTAGTTTTGTAATCTTAGATTTGTGTAAAATATGTTCTTTCTATTTTAAGCTTTAACACTTGGTATTGGAACAATGGAAGGAAACCAGTCCAGTACTAAGTGTGGCGGTAACATCATCAAAATTTACTGTATTTGCTTCTGCTAAAATTTTGATAAAACGAATTTTTTTAGTGGTGAATTTTGGGGGTGTTACATAAATTCTTTATAGATTTGAAGTATTACTTTTGGGATGAGCTATTCCTCTACGAGTGATGCATTGATGGAATGTATAGGAAATGCGTTCCTAAAAGTGAAGTACTGAGTGTTCAATATCATTGTCACTCATGTGCCTTTAGAGGGCCCACATACACTTCTAAGTTGCTGCTAAGGTTCTTTAATCAAGATTTTATTGACCAAACCTATTATTGGATGTAAGATTGTTTTTAATATCATGTGATAGTTATTAGAGGACTAAGAACATCTCAAGACAACACGAGATGCTATCACACTCCATCCTTAAAGTCAAAGTCTTTAACATTTGGGGAGTTGATTTTATGAGGCCATTTCCACCTTTGTGTTGCAACACATTCTTTCTAACGGGGGTGGATTATGCATCAAAGTGGTGTAAATCAATAGTATCCCCCGCCACTGACACCAAAGTGGTCATCTAACTATAATTGGTGATGGTGAATCACACTTTATTAAAATATAATTCAAAGCTCTTAGGAGGAAGTACATTGTCAGTCACAAGGTTGCCATGTCATACCATACCAATGCCAAATAAGTGTCCAAGTAGAAATTTCAAATCAATAAATAAAGAAGATATTAGATAAAATAGTAAATTGTTTGAGAAAGGATTAGTTTATAAAGCTCTCAGATGCCTTATGGGCCTAATGAATCACCTATAAAACACTTGTTGCAATGACACTACTTATATTAGTTTATGGAAAAATAAACTTGTCATCACCTAGTTGACTTGGATCACAAAGTGTATTAGGTTACAAAGTTGCTTATTTTTTTAAAGATTGTGGGTGAGAGGAGAGATTCAACTTCATGAGTTTGACAAGTTACACATAGACTCCTATGAGAATCTCGTGTTTACAAAGAAATGACCAAACAATGGCATGATAATCATGTCCTTCAACTAGAGTTTGAGAAAAGGGATTTTGTGCTACTCTTTAACTCTATATTGAAACTATTTATAGGTAAGTTATAGCCTAGATGGTCGGGACCTTTCCAAGTCTATGAGGGTTTCCTGATTGGGGTAGTTAAGGTATGGAGTGAGAATATGGGAAATTTCAAAGCAAACGGGTAACATTTGAAGCATTTTGAGGTGGGTGAGCAAATCAAGAAAAAGGTTCACATACATTCTTTCCCCACCATCATCCTCTAAGTGTTGAATGTAGTAGGATTTGAGATAAAGAATATAAATGAGTGCTTCTTGGAAGGCAATCCAAGTTTCTACCCTTTTATTTTCATTTTCTCTATTTTTTCTTTAATAATAAAAGAGCAAGGGAAAAAAAGAGGAGAAGAGAACAAAGCCTTCATTTGATTTAGCAACTCTTCATCAACTAAATTTTAATTGATTATAAGAGGTGAGATAAACGACAACTCGTCTAAAGGGCCGAGGAAAATGAAAATTTGATTAAGTATGGAAGATTAAGATAAGTGGAGAAGTGAACAACCCATGGAATGACACCATTAACATAGGGGAACCATACCCATCAACACGGCCAGTCCTTGATTGCTTGATATCTAAATTCTAGGGTTTTTCCTTTAACTTTCAAATCAAGCCAAAGTAACACCACCCAAAAAGACCAAAGGTGGTAAAGAAACAACATACAAATCTATTGACATTATCCGCTACTAACAACCCTCTAACATAGGGTCAATCAATCTGAGGTAACCAACTTAACCCTATGGGTATTATATTTAGTGATGTATCAAAAAAAGAATGCTATACAATTGTCTATGAATGTATATTCACTAGCACTTGATTCATTGATGCTAATGCTCTTGAAATATTGGGTATGAAAGGATATTTTCATTACTTAATAATATTGGTTAGGATCACTTTTGGGATTAGAAAGGTCCCAATGTTGCTCGCATATCAAATAGATTTCCAATCTCTTCAAATGTGGTTGGTGATAAGCCAGATTTGAGTAACCCCAGCCAAATCAACTTTAAAATTATGAATCACATTCATATTTTTACTATTATAAAATTTAATGAGTTAACTAGGTTGCCTATGGGTAGGGCTAGGTGAATCCTTGAAATTTGACTTAGATCACAATTCTAGAGGAGGATTTCCCAAGATAATGTGATCTATAACCCCTCCCATTCCAAGTCATCATGTATCTTTCACCCCAAATTCATAAATATTAAATGGGTGCTTGATAATATAATATTTAAATGGGGTGATAGAGGATGATTTTTTAGAGAGATGGAGCTGTGTTTTCAATGTTGGATGGTGATTTCAAGGCATATAGATGTAGGCTACATCATGGTGAAATAGTTTGACAAAGTCAGCATAACCAATCTTGCTCTATCATAGTTGGTGATATAGTAAGCATTATAGTTTTAGGAGGTGGAGTAGTTGTAGTTGGCAAGTGGGTTCACAATGCTAATATACAGTTAGATATGGAGATATTGGTGGTTTTGGTGATGGTTCTTAAGCTGGGAGACCCTTTCTAGCTACTATATGATGACAAACCCTTGTTCCAACTTCCAAATTCACCCTGCATTGACATGGATGATGAGTGGAATTGTCTTCCTTACCCAACCCCTATACAGGAGAAAGAACTTGCCTCCTTTAGTGCATGTGACCCTCTACCCTCATCTTGGTCCACCGATGCCAATTCTTAGTTATAAGCATTATCATAGCTAGGTTACTTTAGCAAGCTTTTGGGGCAAGTTGAGTCATTTGATCAGTAATTTATAGAGTATCAAAAATTAGTTGATGAGTGTTTTCATAGCTTGGTGGCATGCTTAAAATCCAAGTTTGACTCTATGGACTCCCAAATTAATCATATGCACTCAATTTTGAAGCAAATACATACCTGACAGATGGGCTAGTACCCCTTCAAATTGAGCTCTTGACTCTACGAATCCCCTTCCATTTTTAGATTTACTATTCACATTAGGGACAGTGTGATGAATTAACATATGGTAGTTGGGCACTCAAGTCTAAGTCTTTAAGTTGGCTTGCTTGGTTTGTGTTTTTATTTATTGTGATTCTTATTTGTGTTTTATTGTTTACTGTTGTTTCTCTTGATTTCATTCTTGTGTAGTGTTAGCTAGTTTTATGAGTATGTTTTGGTTGTCTACTTTGTGTATTTTTTTAATAACTTACCCTAGTGTTACATGTTTTTTTGAGTCTTTTACTTTAGTATCTTGGTTTATAAATTGTTATGTCATGCCTAAGATGATTAGAGTGTAGTTTGTGTGAGTTTCCACTCAAATATTTCAATTCTGGATGCAGGGGTAGCTAGTGATGGCCTTCTTACCATAACTCACATAATCAATCTATAGGTACTCAAGGTGATTCAGAACTAGTTTTGGTTACCATAGAATCATTTGATAGAAAAAAAAGAGAAAAAAAGGAGAAGAAAACAAGGTCTATAATTTGTTGTAATGAGTACTTGGCTCCACACCCTTAGAAGTATGGTTGTCTCATCGGTAGGTGCTATAGATAATTGTAACAAAGCTTAAAAAAAGAGGAAAAAATAAAATAAAAGAACAAGATTAATGAAGGAAAAAAAGAATGATTAAGAAAAATCAACTACTCCTTTAAGATCTTGTGTGGAATGGGGAGGACTTATGTGTGATTCGATATGTGTCAACCATGTTGAGAATCCTAGGGAAAAAACTGGAATAAAACTAGCATTTAACCTTCTTCTATACACCAATGAGTTGACTCACATACACATTCTCTCCAAAATTGAGTCATGGGGGGGGGGGTGAAATTTCTACTTTGAACTTAGATAAAAAGAAACATTCATTAGGGGAAGGATGGTAGTACTATTATGTGGTATACTACATTCCTTATTTCCTTCCTTATTTGTTCTTGTATAGTTCTCTCCATCTTTTCTTGGGGACAAGTAAATGCTTATCATGAGGGAGTTGATAGGTGCAATATTTGTATAACATTTATATAGTGATACCTTTTACTTGAGAAGGAATAGGACTTAACATTGCATAAATTTAAACCATTTTTCTCTTGTTTACAACTTTTCGTTTGAATTATTGTTGATCATTGATGGTCGAACAAGAATATAGGGAAAATCATAGGTTAGAAGGCCATCAAGATCAAAAAAGAGCAAGAGTTGAAACACAAGCACATGACATGGAGCCAACACGAGGCAGTCTTACCACTCACCACAACCCTGTTGGTCCCTTGAATTTGACACGAGCACCTAGTGTCTAATGATATGGCCATGTCATTATAATGGATCAAAAAAGAGAGAGAAGAAAGTTTTCACATGAGATTTAAAAGAGAGGGGAGACATATGATTTTTCAAGTGGGTCGACACTGAAGACACTTAGATATTTATAAGATACGCTCATCGCCTTCCATATCCTCTCTTTTCTTTCATCTCTCTCATTCCCAATTTCTCTTGTAATTTGATTTTATTTGGGGCGAAAGACTGAATCTTATACACATCATTAAATTTCAAGTTTATTAATTTATTGTTATTGAACTTTGAGTATTGGTTACCTCATCAATTTTGAAGTTCTTTATATAAGCATGGTGGAGCAATTTCTGCGCTAAGGTGAAGGGTAACTCTCTCTATCTGATCTATTAAGCATCTTTTATACTTTCAATTTTATTTGTAGTCCATGTGTTGTGTTATTAATTTAATTGTTGGTGTGACGAGATTTCCATTCAATTTTGGCAATCAATTTGTGAAATGTCAGAGAGATTGAAATATACCTAGTATTAGCCCCAATAGCACAGTTAGGAGTCGCATTAATGGGTTTAAAGATGTCAATTTGTCCCCTAAAACTAGAAAGGAGGATCCTTGCAAGTGATTATGTGTTGCTCTTTATTATGCCTTAATCTAAAAATATATGGGGTTGTAGATGAGAAATAAGATGTTGCAGCTTGAGAAAGCGTGATACTTTTCATCCATGTTAGGATGTTTGATTTCAAATAGAAGATTATATTGTGGCTTGATGCTTAATTATGTATAGGATCAGGAGTGATTACCCTGGAATCTTGACCAACATGTTTATTTAGTTCTAATACTGTAATTTTCTTTTGCTCTTATAATTGAACATATATGAAGTATTAAGGTGAGTTACTTCCTCAATTCAATTTTTTTTGTCCAATTTCAACTTATGAGACCAAAATTAATAAAAATTTGACCATTAATTTCTTAATAGATATATATTAATCCCTAATCAAAGAATATTTTTATTCACTTGTGTTTAATAATATTTTATAAAACCATTTGTTAATTATTTTTATTAATATAAAATCTAAGAAAATAGTGGTCAAACCTTATTGACCATGAAATGTCAAAGGATACAAAAATTATGAAGTTAAAGTAGTACCAATAATATAGTCAATTCTATTCAAAATATAATAACCAAAATGAATTTTCTTTATTTTTCTACCAATAAAAGGACGAGCATGCCTATTTTTATTTATTTATACCTTTGTAAAACTTTGTCAGTAAATAGAAACCCACACCTAAAAAAGGTTGACACCCTCATTTACCCTCCCTTTCAACATGTTGAAACCTCGATCTAGTTGAGCCATTTAGGTTATGTTCTCTTCACCTTATTTTCATAACTTATTATATCAAATCATATGAGCTTAGATAAAATAAGCAAAATTTTAATAATTACTAAAAAGAATATAATGTTAATGATAATAATTATAATAATAGTAATAATACTAATAAGATAAATATTACAATAGTAAGAATATAATGATAATAATAATAACTAATTGAAAAATTTTAATTTAGATAAAAACCTATAGGATAAGATTAGTTAAGATAAGATCTTTAAAAATAAGCAAAGGAGAACTAGCCCTTAATATAATTTCTCTCTCTTTAAGTTATTCTTACTTCTTTGACATCATGTGTAAAATTCATACATCAAATCATGCATTAGTTAAAATTTTTGCCAAGATCTCAAAAGCTCTATTTTGGTAGATCAAAATTATTTGATTTAGAACTGTATGTTAACATTTGTTATTGACTTGATAATTAAAAGTAAAAAAAAAATAATATAATATAGACACATTTATTTATCGATGTACAAACAAATTAAGATATTTTTATCTCTTTTAGAGGAAAAAAGATATAAGAATGAATCCCATAACTTTACCAAATCTTGTTTATTAATATCTTGTAAAAGCTTCTTATGGATTTGAGGCTTGTAGAGGAGAAGGAATGACAAAAAGTAATTATTGAATTTAATTGTAAGGTTCTCACTACTAAGATTAATATGTGAGTAGAAGCAAGATCAATCCTCCAATTTTTACTCAAAGAACTCCGTAGAATAGTGGCAAATGTATAAGAGGTAGAGTGACGACATGCACATAGAATAGGGAATGCTCTAGCTCATTGTATAGTAAAGTACCAAATGCAGGATGATTTTATTTGATCAACAGATGATATACCTTGTGACTTATTTTTCAAAAACAATTCCAATAAGCTCTAAACTTGTATATGAATATAAAATGGCATGGAATTTTGATGTATTTATGTACTCCCGCATTGTCATAGGATTGAGGTAGTGGGCTAGAAAATTAATTAGTGTATACCACATATTTCCTTGATGGAAATAATTGGTTAGGTACTTTATTATGTTAATTTATAATGTTCTCTTGATAATTAAATCAACTGCAACAAAGAACATGAATTAATTATTCATCAAATGTGATTTTCTTAGCTTGTTCCCCCACCATCCCTACCCTAAAACCAATGGAGAAGACAAATCGTGGAATGTATATGAATGATGTAAGAGACAAGGGTTTTTGGTACATAGGTACCCATATAAAGTCTATCCCAAACTACATCTCTAATAGGAATTGAACCTTTACATTGCGACTGCTATCACAATTAGCTTTATCAGGGCATGTTATTACTCTTTCATCGACTAAGCTATGTTTAGGGAGACAAGCATGGTTGAAAATTCTTATATTCTAAACAAAAAATGAAAAAAATGCCTTCATTTTATGTTCAATTGTATGTATGAAATAATTAGGGGTGTTATACCATATAATCATGTGTTTTGAGGTAATTATATCAAATATAAACACATGTTTTATTTTTTACACCATATAATCTCGCTATGCATGAAATAAACCTTTGTCTAAAATTTGTCTAATGACATTAAAAAATGGCTTTGAAATACTATATCTACCATCCTTTTGTTTTTGTAACAAGTCAAAACCAAAATTAAATCCTAGTATTTTTTTTGTAGCCTTCATTGATTACAAGACCTCTCTTCTATTCAAAATATCTCCACCTTCAAATCTATATCTCTCATGTTATAGATAAACCATTTTAAATCCAATCTCGCACCAATCCTCACCCATTTATTTTGCTTTTACAAAATTTTCTCTCCTCCACTTTTATCAACTCTTGATTGGCTTAGCTTGATGGACATTTTTTTAGCAAAAATTACACCATCCAATTTTTGAGTGTAGATGTAAGAATTAGTGTAACACCCCCATTTTTATTACATAAAAGATTTCATTTTTAGGAAGCATAAATTATAAAAAATGATTTTTACTACCACACTTAACATAAGTACAGTTTTCTTACCTTCCTTATGCCAAAATTTAAGGCTCAAAACAAGTAAAAAAAAGAAAAGAAAAATAAAGTAGCAGGAATAAGAGAGAATAATATAGATAAAGGCTACGTATAAACATCTCCTATACAATAGGCTAATAAAAATACAATAAAGGGCTCAATTTTCTAAAGGAAAACCAAATATAATAAAAGTTAGCACCCGAAGGTATGACATTAATTTACCCTAGCTATTAGACCTAAAATCCCATTGTTAGAAAGGAATTTTCTCCTACCAACCCCAGTGATCCTCGCCATGCTTATACACATCGTGCCATTCCATGGTCCACACATAATCATTACTAGATATATTACTTGTATGACTTTCTCATGGTGAGTGAATCATAACATTTCCTGAGAGGAATAATACTCACATTACACAAAATCATACGATAACTAAAAACATGCTTAAAGCATAAAAACACATCCAATAACAATATATGATAAATATAATATAAAATATACATTGTCAATACCTCATGCTCATCATGCCAACACACTTAACCATTTCACAAGCATCTCAAAATTCATAACTAGTAGGGTCGTGCACGAGGTCTCTAGCAACTAATCATACCATAACATTTCCAAATACTATCAATACATTTACTTCCTTACCAATTAGTTTACTTGAGGGGAGATAATATCAACCATGGATATTGATATACACCGAATCATAATGGCACATGATGGAAACACAATACTATTAAACCATAGAACCTAAAGAAACTAACATACACCTGATCATACTAGCGCACGAAGAGAATATAACAACCTTATACTTTCTAGGTCACCTAATCCTTAAGTATGTATACTCCCTACGAAGTGCTAATGACTAATTAAAGTAGACTAGGGTCTTATTGGGGCATCGAGACACACTAATGAAACGAGCCACTCAAAATTGAGGGCTAAACTCATACTTAGGGTAATTACCCCTAAGGAATTTCCATTCCCAAACTCAAAGTCTTATACTTTAAATTTTAATATTTACAACAATTAAAATTCTATACTTACGGTAGTGGGGTCCCAAAATCAAGTAATAAAACCCTTGGACAATAATAACCTATGAAAAGATACTAATTACTTACGGTAGAACACCATATGGGTTAAGATTGGTTGTACCTTATTTACCAGTCCACAAGTGAAAATAGTGGACATAAGCGTGCTCTCTTAGGTTTGTATTGTATTTACCAGTCCACCAGTGAGAATAGTGGATAAGAGCATGTTGTCCTAGGTTTGCATTGTATTTACTAGTCTAACAGTGATAATAGTGGGGTCTCTGAACCCACATGGATATAATACATGAGATGACTACTTATAACACTAATATCTTGAGTCTAGATAATAATGAATGAACCTTTATAATTTACTTATGTGCCTTTTATTTTTTTTTGTGCTATCATTAACTACTTTAATCCTACTTAACTGTATTGTTACCTTACTCAGTACATAGCATATTAATCACCCTTATTATGGGTGTTGCCCATTCTTACAAGTAGTGTCCCCTCCTGAGCCTGTGTAGGTGACTGAGGATACTCTAGATGACTTTGTCACTTATGATGATATGATCAGGGAGAAGTGATAAAGTAGTATTCCAGGGTTGGGGCTCGGAGAGAGTGACATCTGGCTATTATCATTTCTAGTTTTAATGTTTTATTTCCGCCGAACAATGTTTATGTATTTTAGTATTTCCTTGATAACAAACATTTAACCTTTATTATGTTATGAAATGCCTTCCTCGCTATGTTTATCTTGTTCGCACCTATTTCTCCTTTGCCTTGCAGCTGGTATAAGGATGGCCTAGGGCCAGACTGATACCAATTATGGTTTTACCACCCCCTTTTATAGTGGATGTTTTAATATTTAAAATAAAAAATTTTAATTGTAATTTTTGGGGGACAGGCTGGGGATAAGATATCTAGATAAATATTTAGGGTAAAATATCCGGTAGAATTTAAAGTTATCGGCTAGGTGTATTTTATGAAACATATACCGGTTACAAACTAATGTTAAATTTAATAACCTAAAATCTATCAAATTTTAAACTAATTAAATTTATATCTAATACATCATAATAATACACATATTAATAATATTTTTATTACAAAAGCCCTATAATATTTACTATAATTAATTACACCTAATTATCATTTTATAATTAGGGTTTTCTAAAAATGGGGTATTACAACTATTCTCACCGGTGGATCAGTAATCAAGGTACAATCAATTCTGACCCACTTGGTATTCTGCTATAACTAATTAATGTCTTACCATGGGTTATTATCATCTAATTATTTAATTTACTTAAGTTAAAGACCCTACTATTCTCACAGGTGCAACGGTATAGGGTACAAATTCTAGGACAAGATGCTCTTAGACTATTTTTGCCGGTGGATCGACATGTATAATTGGGCCTGACTCAAGTGATATTTCACTTTAAGTGATTACTGTATTATTTTTGTTTTATTTATGTCAGATTCATTACACTAACGTGTACACCTACCCCATACATGACACCTTCCCTACTACTGCCTCGAGGCAACCTTTTTCCCCTGGAAAACCCTAATTTCACAACTCTAGTTGAAATGCCCCAAAAATATTTATTTTAAGAAATATAATTAAATAAGGATATATTAGGGAATTAAGTAAATTAATTATTTTTATTTAAAATGGGAAGGATTTAATTAGGGAAAATTAATAAGGAAATTACAAATATTTTTATAAGGGAAAATTTGGGCTTTTTGCTAATTAAAAAGGAATTTAGGAAAATCTTTTAAAAACCCTAAATTAGCCCAAAAAGAAAATTTAATATTATTTTATTTAAATATTTTTATTCTAAATACCTAAAATATTCTAATTAATTTATTTGACCCCAACTTACTTAAATTTTTCTTTTCCCTTTTGCCATTTTCTTTTTCCTCCTTCATTTTTCCTTTTCTTTCTTTTTCTTCTTCTTCCTAATTGGGCCTGTCTGGCGCAGCCCAATCTTTTTCCTTCCTTCCTTTCTCTTCTTTTGTGGCCCATCCATCCGTTTCCTTTCTTTCCTTCCTGTGACAGCCAGAACGCTGCGTGTCGTGACTTTTTCCCCCGGAACGCCGCGTTCCATTTAAGATCTTTATAACCATTGCCGACTGGCCCGGTTTCCTCCTTCTTTTTTCTTTATTTTTTCCCCCAGCCGCCCAGTTCACCTCCTTCTTCCTCCTTCCTCCTCCGTCATCGACCTGCACCTTCGAAGCTCCGAAAATGGCGCCGCCAGCCACGCTTGACTTAACTGGCTGTTTCCCCTCTCTTTATCTTCCCTTTGACTCGTAGTTCAGTATGATCTAACACATTTTCCTTTTCTCCTGCACGAAGTCCTCCTTTTCCTTCGCAAAAGATTGAACATGACCTAAAATTGTGCCGACCGATTGACGCCGCCGGCTACCCCAAATCTTACTTACATTGTCCTCCTACCGACCTTTAGAACCCCACCTTCCCCTCCATACTCTATAAATACCCCTTGTTTGGTTGATTTCAAAACTTTTCCCCCACAACCCTAAGGATCGACCCTGTGCACCACCGCGACTTCAGGCGACCTTTCCTCCGCTGTCAACCAACTACGCTGCTAGGTCAACCTACCTAAGTCTTCCCTGCACTGTCCTCTAATTAATTGAGCCACTCATCTCCCTCGATTTTTCTTGCATGAGCCACCACAACCTTGCGAAGTTCCTTGCCCATCAAGCTAAGTTTTTACACCCGCAACCCCTCGCGCCACCTTCCACCACCACATCCACCACTAACACTGCCGCCTACACCACCAAAAAGTTGCTACTAATCTTCTTCCACCTAGCCATACCCTTCTTTTCTCCTATCTACTTCTCCTCCCCTCTCTTTCTTCTTCTCTTCATTTCGGCCTCCACCTTTGCCGCCGTGCGCCGCCGCCACGTGTTGCGCCACCACCCTCACTTTACTCCTCTCAGCTTAGGCTACCACCAACACCTCAACCACCATCCTTATTCTCCATCTATTCTTCTCAAACCTCAACTTTTCCCCTTTTTATCCTCTTTTTCGGTCACCACTACTGCCGCCGTGCACCACCGCCGGTGCCACCCATCTCCGCCGACTCAAGGTGAAACCCTAGACCCTCTTAGCCATTTTCCTCTATTTATTTAAGTTTATTCTATTTTATTTCAAATTTTATCAATTATTTGATAATTAATATTATTATCATTATTATTATTATTAGATTTAATGTTAATGTTATATTTTCTTGGTTGGGTCGAGAGTAGAAATAAATTATTTAAGATGTTAGTTTTGAATTATTGTTATTAATAGTATTATTATAATTTTTTATTATCGTTATTAATACTATTATTAATATTAATATTATTAGTATTATTATTTTATTATTATTACTATTATTTACCTAAAAGTGGCTGAAGCCCTATTTTATGATTATGATTTGCATACTCCTATTTTATTATTAATATTACTATTCTACTACTACTACTACTACTACTACTATTATTATTATTATTATTATCTTTATTATCATTATTAATATTATTATAATTAATACGTGCTATTAATATTATTATTATTTTTATTAAATGGTACCTTCATTATTTTGAGGTAGAGTCGAAAAACCTACCTTGTATTATTTAGGCTTAAGTTATTATTATTATTATTAGTGTTTTTATATATTGCGAGTATTATTATTAGAATTATTTTTATTAATAATGTTAATGATATTTTTTAGTATTATTTTGGTGGAGGATAGAAGCCCTTATATCATCATCCATTTTGAATTATATTAATATTATTATTAGTATTTTTAGTAGTATTTTGTATAGTTATTATTAGTACAGTATTATTTTATTTAAAAATCTAGTTTTAGGGTAAGTTAGCAAATAATAGTATTTTTAGGAGGGAACCTATTTCTAGCTTTTCCCTCATAGTAGGTGAGACTAGTCAAAGCCTTCAAGAGATGTAGGAGTGTGCTCCAAGACCGGTGACGTTTTAGATAAGGAAGTACTAAGGTCGTTCGTGTATTATGTATTTTATATACCATGCATGCCATGTGATATAGAATTATAATGTATTTTATGTGAAATTGTGTAACTGTCATATATGCAGCTTGATATGGAGTTGAGGTGATATCTTGCATTAAATTGTGACACGTGTATTATGTGTATGGGTTGTATTATTGTTATGGTATGGTGTGGCCCATAAGACATGCATGGTGTTAGGGTCTGCATGGAGTTAGGGTTTGCATGGAAGTAGGGTTTGCATGGAATTAGGGTTCGCATGGAGTTGGGGTTTGTATGGTGTTAGGGTTTGCATGGAAGTAGGGTTTACGTGGAGCTAGGGTTTGCATGGAAGTAGAGTTTGGATGGAAGTAGGGTTTACGTGGAGCTAGGGTTTGCATGAAAGTAGGATTTGCATGGAGTTAGGGTTTGCATGGGTGTTAGGGTATGCTATGGTTAACTTTGGTGGTGGTGATTAACTAGGGTTGGAGTAGTTAACTAGAGTTGGAGGATAAAATTTGTAGAAGTCAATCATGCATGTCTGGGTGAAAGCTTCTGAATAAGATACTTAAGACATTAATCATTTAAAGTGGAAGGTTATTGAGACAGGACGAACCGATCCACCGGTTAGGAATAGTGGTTAGGTTTTTTTTACCCTATGCGTGGCCGATCCACCGGTTATAATAGTGGTTAGGGCAGGATGCCCTATATGTAACTGATCTACCAGTTATAATAGTGGGGGTTCCTGAGCTCAATAAATACAAACCCGAGTTTTTTCTAAGGCACTTAAAATATACTAATTACTTACAGTGGAACACTATGTGAGCATAAACTAAACCGATCCATCGGTAAGAAATATTGGTTAGGGTTTTTACCCTATGCGTAGCCGATCCACCGGTTATAATAGTAGTTAGGGCATGATGCCCTATACGTGACCGAGCCACCAGTTAAAATAGTGGGAGGTTCCTGTACTTGCATGGTTTAATAAAGAGCATGATGTGAATTAAATATTGAAAAGAGATTATAATCCGGACTAATTTGGGCCTTTGTGCATGGGCTTGAATGTTGAAGTTGTATATTATCCTGTGTGATTTTGTATATTATATGTGTGGCTTTGAATGTTTGTAAACTGTATATTATACCGCATGATTCTTTGTACTTGTGTGTTAGCCTTAGTGCTCGGTTACCTTACTCAGTACGTAGCGTACTGAACACCCTTTTTATGGGTGCTACTCATTCCCATGAGTAGAAGACCCATCTAATGTGTTGTAGGTAGGCGATGCTTTCTTTGATGCCATTAATGTCTATGGGACATCAGGTGGGGCCGAGTAATGATTGGGTTGGATTCAAGTCCTAGGAGTGGCGTGGCCGGTTTTTCCGTTTCAAGATTATTATTCCTTTTCTCTTTTAACTATGTTTGAATTTCCAGAAACAATTTTAATATTGCAGCTACCTCTCTTCTCTGAAGAACTATCTCCCATGTTTTTGATTATGTAAAAACTTATGCGTACTCTGATTTCCGCATTTATGAAGTTTGGATTATTTAATAATGTTGTGAGTAGTTTTCTGAGCCTTAGCACTTGGTACTGGAACAGTAGGAGTGAACCAGTCTGGTATTAAGTGTGGTGGTAGCATCCCCAAAATTTACGGGTTTTTAATTTAAAAGTCTTGTTTAAAAAAATGTGTAAATTTTGGGGTGTTACACTAGTACATCAGTAAATCCAGCATCCCTTTTGAGTTGCCAATCCATAAAAAAACCCTAACATGTCATTGGAAGCCCCTGGTCAAGGGTCATGTCTTGTTACCCTCATTTCCCCACATATGATAACAACAAGCCTCTAGTGTTACTCCTCAAACCCCATTTTGCACATGTGATAATACCATTCTTATTTGAGCTCCCCGAAACCCTAATTCCTTATTTTAGTCGTAACTACTTCCCTCTATTTTGCATAGCTACTAAATTTGATATACATTCCCAAAATGCCATGGTCAGTATCATAATCCAAGGTTACAGTCCAACTCCCCCAATTAGTATATGTGATAATAGCCTATCCCTAGGGTTTTGTGCCTTAGCCTCCCAAAACCCTAGATCCACGTTTTGGTCATATTTCCTCCCCTCATGCTCAATGACTTCCTAAATCTACATGAATACACAAAAATTTCATCTTTAACCCCATATCCACTTTCTAGTACCAAGCCCCCACTTTACTCACATATGATCATAACTCTCCATAGGTTTTACTCACCCCCTTCATGGTTATATTTACCATAAACCTTTTTATTTTTTCCATAGTTATTTCATATAGCATCTCCAAACTATTTTAGACCAAATTACACATTAAAGTACCCTACATGTCACTTTTAATAATATTGACCAAAATACCCCTAGGTATCAAAATCCCACCTAAGTCACAAGGCATCCAACATAAGGATTCTATGACTTATCACACATGCAAAATCATATAATAGGGATACACATCAAAACTTGAAATTAGTACAATCATATCCACACATCTTCTTACCTTTAGCTATTGTCATGCAAAACTGCACATACAACACTAATGTTATATATCATTTTATACATGTCATCATATAACACACAATAATGGCATACTTTTAACAAAAATAAAACCTTAGCCATGACTGTATCCTTACCAGAGCGGCTCCGATCTCTAAGCACGTACAACCTATGCTTCCTCTTTTGCTGTCACTGGAATAATACCTAGAAAATGGAAATATATATAATTTAGATTTTCTTTTCTTTTCTTTATTTCTTTTTTAAAAAAAGAACAACATAGAACATAGCCTAAGGAAAGATTAAGGAGGAGAAAGGAATTGGAGGTAAAAAAATGGGGGACAAAAATGGTGCAGGTCGTAGCAGTAGTGATGGTTTCTTTTGGTGGAGATGGGGTGAGGGTTGGCAACTTAGGATCGAGTGGGTGGCAGTGGCACTAGAAATGGGTGGAGTTGGTGGTGGTCAGTGGTAGTGGAGCTGATAGTTGGCGGTGATGCAGAGTGGCACACGACTGAGAGGGAGAAAGAAAAAGGGAGGAGAGAAAGGGAAAAGGGGGTTGTTGGGGGAGGCTACACAGGTTGGGGCATCTATGCAAGGGGTCTGCGACATGGTGGTAGCAAGGAGGGAGGAGAATGGTCGGCGATGGTGGTTGGAAAACATGCAGCTTGTAATGGCTACAAGAGCAGGAGAGGAGAAGAAAAGGAAGAAGGAGGGAGAAGGGGTGTGTAATTCCCCAAAATTTTAGAAACCTATAATTTAATAAATAGCTTTTATTTGGAATAAATTAGCTTTTAATATTATTTAATTTAATTATTTTATGGATTTTTGAGTATATAAAATTAGATAGGAATATTTAATAAATTAAAATAAATATTTTGTTATTTTATCATACTCATTTTATTTAAATAATTTTTAAATCAATATTTTACTAAAATTATCCTTGTTAAACCCATATATTGAATTATATTAAATTAAATTATTAAAAAATTTATTACCCAAAAATATTACACTCTATTAATTTATAAATTTAGTTATTATAATTTCCCTATTTTTCCTTTTCCTTTTTTCCCTTTTTCTTATCTTTCTCCTTTTCTTCCTTTCCTTCTTTTTTTTTTCTCCCTTCGGGCCGCTCACACCAAGCCTGCCTCCCCCTCCCCCTGCACGCTTGGGCCATAGGCCCGTTTCATCCTTCTCCTCCTCTCCTTCTCCCACGCACGTCGCAGGCCCAACCTGTGCCTTTTTTTTTCTTTACCTTTCCCCCTCCTACCCGGGTCGACCTAATCTTTTTTTCTTACTGACCGGTCTGCTCCCCCTCCTTCCTTTATTTCTTCTCCTTGCTCGTGCCTGACCAGCTACCTATTTCGACTCTATGCCTGCCACCATTGAGTCGCCCTACAGCCGCTACCACCTGTCATCATGCCTGCTCTCTCTCCCTCTCTCTCCCCTATCACTTTCTTCCCCATTTTGGACCAAACCGACCCTACATCCCCAGCCGCATGTCTACCTTTTTCCTCTTCTTCCCTTCCCTCTCCCTACCACCGACCACCCTCCTGCCACCCTACTGCCACCCCGATCGGCCACCTACCCCTTAGCTCTCCCTCTTCTTTTTCTTCTCCTCACCAGCCTTTCTTGCCCCATTTTTCGAGCCTCACTTCTCCCTCCCCGACCTCCTTCTCTCAATTTCTTCTCCTTCCATATCCATCCCTGTTTTTGCACTACCGCTTCCTCTGCCTCACCAACCGTCAGAAACACTTTCTGCCACCACCTACTACCGCCCTAAACCACCACACCACCCCTCGATCCTCCCTATATCTCCCTTCTTCCTCCCCTCCTCTTTTTCTCTTCATTTCCCTCCTTTCTCGGCAACCACGCTGCACCGCCTCCTTCCGCCGTCGTCCTGACACCTATTCCGCCACCTGAGCCACCAAGCCATTCCCTGCAACCTCCTCTATGACCCCACACCCCTTTGGTAGAAACAAGTCCCCTCACTCCTTTATTTTCCTTCTCCCTTTTCCTTCCTTCTCAGCCACATGGCCCACACCCAGCTCGACAGCCCCCTTCGCCGCCCTTGACTGCCAATAACTTATCCCTGACCACCACCTACACCTCCTCTTTAACCCTTCACCCTTCACCCTTCCTTTGCCCTAAATCCTCCCCCATCTACCTTCTTTCCTAGCCTCAAAACCCCAACCCAAAAATAATTAATCTTTCCTTTTCTTTCACCCACCTTCAAGCCTTTCTCCTTTTGTTTTGCATGCAGCTCATGTTGCATGAGCAGAATGAGCTGCTGGATGTCTTGGTTTAATTTTGGTTAATAATTTTAAGGCATAATAATATTTAAGTTAAGTATTTCATTAATTAAGTTTTATAAAGTCTTATACTTTTAGTTTCCTTATTTCTAATGTGATAAATATTGGTATTATTTTTAGGTGTTGATTTTGCTATTTAAAGCTTGAATCTTTAACCGGGATACCAGTAAGGTTTGATTTTTGTAGGAATTAAGGTAATCATTAAACCCCACTTAAACGCATGGATAAACGTATGTTAGCACATTAGGGTTTTTAATATGTTATTTTTCTTGATATATGTTTGTTAATATAATATATATATTTGTTTGTATTGATTAATAAAAAGTAAAGTATGCTAGTTTATGTGCTATGTGTGGAAATATTACTTAAGGAAAGAGTTTGGTTGTTAATGAAAATGTTAAGTATTTATCCATGTTATATTATGTTATTGTGACCATTGATGCATGGATAATATTATTGTGAGCCCTAAGGTCATTGTAGTAATATGCCTTGGGCAAAAATGTTGCCTAATATTTTGGAAAAGAAGGGAAAAATGGTAATTTTGTAAGAAAAAGGTAAAATAGTAATTTTGGATGTAAAAGGGTAATTTGCAAGTAAAAGGGTATTATGGTAATTTTATAAGTAAAAGGGTGAAACGATAATTTTAAAAATAAGGGGAAAATGGTAAATTGTGAGTAAAAGGGCATTATGGTAATTTTATAAGTAAAAGGGGTATTATGGTAATTTGCAAGTAAAAGGGTAATTTGGTAAATTTGGATGTAAAGGGGTAAAATGGTAATTTTATAAATAAAAGGATAATATGGTAAATTTGGAAGTAAGGGGTAAAATGGTAATTTTATAAATAAAAGGACATTATGGTAATTTTGTAAGTAAAGGGATAAAATGGTAATTTTATAAGTAAAAGGGTATTATGGTAAATTTGGAAGTTAAGAGTATTATAGTAATTTTGGAAGTAAAGGGAAAAGTAGTAATTTTGTAAGTAAAAGGATAAAATGGTAATTCTATAACTAAAAGGATAAAATGGTAATTATGACAATGAAAAAGGGCAAAATGGTAATTATAATATTAGAGAAGGGTAAAATAGTAATTTAACCAATAGAAGAGAAATTTGGTAATTATGATAATGGATAAGGGCATATTGGTAATTTTGATAATGGAGATAAACATTTTGGTAATTTTGATAATGGAGAAGGGTAATTTGGTAAATATGATAATAGAGAAGGGCAATTTGGTAATTTAACCCACTAAAGGGCAATTTGGTAATTATGATAATGGATAAGGGCATTTTGGTAATTTTGATAATGGAGAAGGGTAATCTGGTAATTTAACCAACTAATGGGTAATTCGGAAATTATGATAATTGAGAAGGGTAATCTAGTAATTTAACCAGCTAATGGGCAATTTGGGAATTATAATAATAGAGAAGAGCATTTTGGTAACTTTGATAATGGAGAAAGATAGTGTGGTAATTTAACTAATCAAAGGGTAATTTGGTAATTATAACAAAGGAGAAGGACAATTGGCAATCTAACCAACCAAATGAGAAATATGATAAGTGTAACAATTATGAAAGGTGATTGGTGACCTAATACATGTGGGAGATAACTTGGTAACCTAAACCGAGTAAGGGCTAATTTGGTAATTATGCAACATAAAGGGTAATATGGTAAATTGACAAGTAAGGAAGGGGTGACTTAATGGTTATATAATCAAGGGATAAATTAGTAATTCGTGTCTAATATGTTGAGGGGATAATGGAGTTTCGTAATAAGACTCAAGTAATACCGAAAAGTAAGATAATAGTATTTGACAATTAGTAAGTATCACTAGAACGAATCCTAAATCAGCATTGGATGAGATTATGATGGCCTTAATGATTCCTCTATGTTATCTTAGATAACCGTTTGAATAAGAAATACCTAATGATATCAGAACGAGTAAAAGTGATTAAGTATCTAATGGTTGTACTTTTTGTGATCACCTTAATTAAGATACTAATACTTACAGTGAAAGACCTCGAGATCGACTGCTTGCTAATGCCCGTTGGTTATCAACCTCCCAAATTTCAATATTTTGAAGGCAAGGGCAATCCCCGCTAGCATATAACACATTTCATCGAAACTTATAATAACGCAGGTAATGGAGGAGATTTACTGGTGAAACAGTTTGTGCGATCATTGAAGGTAAATGCTTTTAACTGGTACACTAACCTCCTTATTGAGTCCATTGATAGTTGGGAAGATTTTGAAAGAGAGTTCAACAACCGCTTTTACAGTGCTCGTCGGATTGTAAGTATAGTGGAGCTTACAAATACTAAGCGGTGGGAGAATGAGCCCGTTGAATAGTACATAGAGCATTGGCTTTCATTGAGCCTAGATTGTTAGGATTGCCTCAGCGAAGTATCGACTATTGGGATGTGCATTGAAGGAATGCATTGGGGCATTACATACATCTTGTAAGGTATGAAACCAAGAACTTTTTCTGAGTTATCTACGACTGCTCATGACATAGAGGTAAACATTGCTAAACATGGACGTAAAATACCTGTGTTTGAACAACCTAAGGAGAAGAAGGAATTCAAGAAGAATGAGAAATCTTCCAAGAGCGTGACGAAGGAGGCAATGGCCGTTGGTGCATCTCCAATTAAGATCTCGGCTAAGCCACAAAGATCTGATGGGAGTCAAAACTACTCAGAGCAAGAGTTTGCAAGGAAATATACCACTTTGAAGGAATTGGAGGCGAAACAATACCCATTTCCTTATTCTGACGTTCTCGGGATACTTGAAGATCTGTTAGAAAAGAAGGTGATAGAACTATCAAATTCAAAGTGCCCACAAGAGGTAGGACGAACTAAAGATCCTAGGTACTACATGTATCATCGATGCATCAGTCATCCAACTCAAAAGTGCATCACTTTGAAGGAGAAGATCATGAAATTGGTGAAAGAAGAAGTAATTTTGCTTGATCTGGAAGCCCCAACAACAGGTCTAAATTACATCACCGCGATGGGAGACTCGCCCAAGATAGTACCTATAAGGGTTGGCCGATTAACTCAGTTCGGAAGCCTAGAACTAATTTTGATATATGTCACAAAAAGCAATGGTTCACAAACCTACAAAGTTGTTGAAGACCTTGAAGTGAAGGATGGCCCTGTGCAAACTGATGATCAAGATGAGGGTTGGACTTTGGTGACAAAATGATAGCCAAAGAGAAAACAAGCTTCAACCACACCGACGCTAGGGGAAGCAGTCCAGAAGAAAAAAGGGTCAAACCAAGCTAAAGAAAGGAAAGAAGTCAAAGTTGAGAAAGGAAAGAGTCTTACCAATTGAATTACTGAAACAAGAACCTCTTAAGCCAATCACACTAGCATAATTTGTCCCTCCAGAATTCTTGGAAGTTTGTGAAGTTAATATGACTTCATGCTGTGTAGTTGAAGAAGCGGATGCAGGAGAGAATACCGTGCAAGATGATAATGGGCTCGCTACACTTGGTTTAAATGGTGACGAGATAGCTGAAACACTTTCACAAGATGAAAGCTTACAGTAATTGAGCAAGTTACCGAAGGAGGTTCAAGAAGCTATGATTAAAGCTCTTCAAGGGCCGGAAGTACGAAATCACGTAGATGAGGTAGTTTATTGTGCCTCTCTCGCTTTCACAGAGGATGATATGTTGCTCGAGCCAAAGCATATAATAGGCCACTCTTTATCTCGAGATATGCCCGTGACCAAAGAATCAGTCGTGTGTTGGTTGACGGAGGGTTAGCTGTAAACATCATGCCACTATTCACCATGAAGCGGCTCGGATTACCAATGGATGAGCTATCAAATAGTTGACTTTTCATCCAAGGCTTCAATTTGGGAGGAGAAAGGTCTGTAGGAAAAATGTATCTTGACCTCACTATTGGGAGTATGAATTCATCAACGTTGTTCCATGTGATTGATGCCAAGACATCCTATAACATGTTGTTGGGTTGTCCTTGGATCCATGAGAATGGAGTAGTTCCTTCAACTCTCCATTACTGCCTAAAATTCTGCAAAAATGGAGTGCAAACAGTGTTCGCTGGTGAAAGGCCCTTCACAACGGACGAGTCACACTTTACAGATGCTAGGTTTAACAATGAGGTGGAAGAAACGCCGAGCAAGATGAAGCTACTAGTGCCACCAGCAAGAAAGACTGCAGTGATGAAGCAAACCATTAAAGTAGTAGATATAAAGAGACCATTAGCTGGTCACGAAGGAGTACAACTGGGTCCTAAACCTAAATAGAATTTAAGTCATGAGATAACAAGTTCTCCGGTCTTGAGGTATGTCCCAAAATCCAAAAGGAAGAAGGGCAATCTCCATTCACAAGCTGCGGCCATAACCTTTATGATGTTACTACTTCTACAACGAAGGATGTGAGGATCTTGAAGAAAAACCTCGTGGTCTCTATCACAGGAACGAGCCAAGCGAAGGTAACTAAGCCTCCATTGCCAATATTTGAGAGGTCATCCAAAATCTTAGCAGAAGAGAACACCATCCCGATACAGAGAACAGAGGAGGGTTTTGATCCAAATGCATATAAGTTGATGGTGCATTGCAGGTTTGATATCTCTACCTTATATGCATTTGGATCAAAACCCTCCTCTGTTCTCTGTATCGGGATGGTGTTCTCTTCTGCTAACATTTTGGAGGGACCTCTCAAATATTGGCACATCAAGGAATTGGATTACACTAGTACATCAGTACATAGGCCATATGGTGGACACATCAAGGAAGGGCTTAGGATACTCAAATCCGAAGTTTATAATAATTTCAGATAGAGGAAAGAATAAAGGGATATCCATATAATATATCACTGTTGAAGAAAATGAAGATTTGGAGGGAAAAACATCAGAATGTCGACAAAGGATCTCGGCGTTTGATAGATTGAATCACTTGACTAAGACAAGGCCTTCTATGTTCTCTCGAATAGGGTAAAAGCCTTGCAAGAGGAAAGCCCAACTCAAAAGAAATCATCTGTGTTCTCGCGCCTTGGAGTCACCAATCATGATAATAAGATTTGGAAGAGGAAAATGGAAGTTTCATTGATTTCGGATGAACAAGGGAACGAAATGAAGAGTCTCATACCATCACAAATGAGGCGCTATACCAAGTTACAAATTAGCACAGAGGGAGCCCTTAGAATTAAGAAGCATGTCGTTATCGTCACTGGACAAAAGTAACAAGAGAAGAAGGATTCCACATTGAAACAATTAATAGCTTCCACCAACCACATAACCATAAAAGATGACTCAAGTTAAGAGATGGTAGAACAAGAAGCACCCCTGGACCTTGAAGATGGGGGCCAAGCTACTGTAGACGAATTGAAAGAAGTCAATTTGGGTATTACAAAGGTGCCCAGGGTAACCTTCATCAGTGCTCTACTAAATTATTTTTACTAAAATAAAAGAAAATTTATTAGGGCAAATTAATAAGAAATTTTATAAATAGGTTAAGTAAAGGAAATTTGGGTATATTATCTAATTAAAGATTTTAATTTGGGAATTTATTTAAATAAATTATTTTATTTAAATTAAGAAAGAGAAAATAGTTTCAAATTAATATGAATTTTATAATTAATTTAGTTTGAGAAAAATAGAGTACTTTGATAATTAAAATGGAATTTATGAAAAATCCTTTAAAAAATCCTGTTTTAGCCTAAAAAGAGATTTAAATATTATTATTTTTAAATATCCTAAATATTCAGATTAATTTAATTGGCCGTAACCTAATTATTTCTCTTTTCCTTTTTCCCTTTTCCCTTTTTCTTTCTTTTTTCTTACCACCCCGGTTTGCGCCTGGCGCGGCCCACTCTCCTCCTTTCCTTTTCTTCTCCTACCGCGGCCCACGCCCGTCTGCTCCTTTCTTTTTTTTCCTCGGTAGCCAGCGCGCTGATTTTTGCCTCTTCCTTACCCAAAACTCATCATTCTATTTAAACGACATAACCCTACACCGAACCGCCCGGTCCAACCTCCCCCATCTTCTTCTTCCTCCTCCAGCCCGACGCCATAATCGCAACCTTCCTCCTTCCCCCGAAAATGGCTCCGCCAGCCACACGTGTCGTGACCAGCCTTTCTCCCGCCCATTCTCTTCCTCTCGACACACACTCCGATTTGAAATACCCCACTCTCCATTTCTTCCCCACGTTTGCCCCCATTTCCCTCTCGAAGGTCGGGCAAAATTTTGAATTTGTGCCGCCCGATCAACGGCAAAACCAACCCATTTTCCCACCGAAATTGATCTTCTGGTAACCTCCACAACTCGAGCCTACCCTCCACTACTATAAATACCCCTCATATGGCTTGAAATCGAGCTTTCTTTTCCTAAAAACCCTAAGTGCAATCGGTGCGCCACCGCCACTTTAGACGCCCCGTTCTCCACCGTTAGCCAACCTCGCCACCTCTTCTTCCTCCCAAACTCTTCCTTGCAACACCATCTAATTAACTAAACCATCTATACCCTTCGATTCTCCTTGCACGGGCCTCCATAACCGTGCAAAGTTTGCTAGTTCTCTAGCCAGAAATTTCTACCTCGAAACCTTAAACCACCATCCACCACCACATCCGCCACTTCTGCCACCCTCTAAACCACCCAATATCTTCTGCTAAGTCTCCTCCACTGACCCATAAAATTATTTTATTTTTCTCCTACCCCTTACTTCTTTTTCTTCATTTTCACCCTTTTTAGATCACTTTTCCGGCCACCTCCGGGGACCACCGTCGGTGCCACCCATCCCCTCCGACTCAAGGTGAAAACCTAGACCTTTTAAACACTTCCTTTCGATTTATTGATAATTATTCTGCTTTTATCCTAATTTTTAATGTTAATTCGATTTTAATTATTATTATTATTGTTATCAATTGAATCCTAATTGCTAAATTTTGTTGACAGGTTTGGGAGTATTCTTGAGTTAGATAAATTATTATTCTCGAATTTTGGTTATTTAATGGAATTATTACATTTTTACTAATAATAATAATATTATTATTATTATTATTAGTGTAATTATTTATTTAATATTGTAATTATTCCAGGAGGGGTAGAAACCTAAAAATTTAATTAAGTCTCACACCTTTGCTTTTTATTACTATTATTAACATTTTTAACATTACTACTAATTATATTATTATTATTATGATCTTTATTAACTTTTATATTATAAGTATATATATAATATTAATATCATTATTACATTTTTGAATAGTGTTATTATTAAATGGAGTGGTTTTGAAAGCCACCTTGTAATTTTAAGAATTATGGTATTATTAATATTAATATTCTACTAATAGGAGTATTATTAATAATGTTTTAATTTTATTATTATTATTATTATTATTATTATTATTATTATTATTATTATTATTATTACTACTACTACTACTACTACTACTACTACTACTACTACTACTATTTTGGTGAAGGGTAGAAACCCTTATATCACCACCCTTTCGAATGAAAATAATAATTTATTTATATTTTTAAGTAATATTTTGTATAGTTAATTATTGTGTAGTATTTTTTTAATTAAAAACCAAATCTTAAAATAAGTTATAGAATAATAAAATTTTATAAGGGAGCCTAATTCTAGTATACTTTTATATAATAGGTGAACCCAGTCAAACCCCTCAAGTAGAATAGGAGCATGCACCAAGACCGGTGCCGTCTTAGGTAAGGGTTTACTAAGGCCATTTGTGCGTTTATATGCATTATTTGCTTCATATGCCATGTATTCTATGTTTATTATTATTAATTATTTTGTATGTGGTATGATTATAGAGTTGAAATATGTTGGTATGAATAAATCATGACATGAAGATTATGTGTATGTTTATGTTATTATTATTGTATGATATAGCCCTAAGACATGCATATTAGGGTTGTAAATAATGATGGGGAGTGTAACAATGTGGTGTTAGGGTTTTGCATGAAATGGCATGATGTTAGGGTTTGCAGGGAAGCATGTCTACGTGGAGCTAGGGTTTGCATATGAATTAGGGTTTGGATGGAAGTGTGGTATATGTGGAGCTAGGGTTTGCATATGAATTAGGGTTTGCATGGAAGTGTGGTATATGTGGAGCTAGGGTTTGCATATGAATTAGGGTTTGCATGGAAGTGTGGTATATGTGGAGCTAGGGTTTGCATATGAATTAGGGTTTGCATGGAAATGTGGTATATGTGGAGCTAGGGTACGCACACGAATTGGGGTTGCATGGAAGTGTGGTATACGTGGAGCAAGGGTTTGCATATGAATTAGGGTTTGCATGGAAATGTGGTATACGTGGAGCTAGGGTACGCATATGAATTGGGGTTGCATAGAAGTGTGGTCTATGTGAAGCTAGGGTTTGCATGTGGATTAGGGTTTGCATGGAAATGTGTCTACGTGGAGGTAGGGTTTGCATGGGACCTAGGGTTTGTATGGAAGTGTGGTACGTGGAGTTAGGATTTGCATGGGAGCTAGGGTTGCATGAGAGTGTGGCTTACGTGGAGTTGGGGTTTGCATGGTAGCTAGGGTTTGTAGAGATATTAGGGTATGTCATGATTAAGTATGATGGGATGATTAACTAGGGTTGAAGTGGTTAACATGAGTTGAGGAGTAAGCATGATAGAAACCTAATTTGCATGTCTTGAAATGAACATCTGAATAAGATACTTAACTTATTAAATACGTAAAGTGGAAGATGTTGAGCCGGGCCCAGACCGATCCACCAGCATAATAGTGGCCAGGTACTGCGGTAACCTGGAGACCAATCCACCGGCTTAATAGTGGTAGGGTATGTTACCCTAGTGATCGATCCACCGGCTAAAATAGTAGGGGATCCCGAGCTCAACAAACCAAACCTTATATGTTGTTAAGATATGAGAAGATACTAAGTACTTACAGTGGAACACCGTGTGAGAAGGGGCCAGACTGATCCACCGACATATAATAGTGGTAGGGCATGTACCCTAAGCGACCGATCCACCGACTATAATAGTGGCCAGGTGCCAAAGTGCTCTGGAGACCGATCCATCGGCAAAAATAGTGGGGTTCCCGTACTCGTATGGATTTGATAAAGATCATGGTGTGGAAATGGATTCGATAAAGGCTTGATGAAATAAATAATTTTATCCGTATTGAGTCCTAGAATCTCACCCGAACATTTATGTATACTAATATGATTGAGTTTTTATGTCTTTATTTTTATATTATTGGTTATGTGAAACATGTATGTTGGCCTTAGTACTTGGTTACTTTACTCAGTACATAGCGTACTGATCACTCATTTCATGGGTGCTGCTCATTCCCATGAGTAGAAGGCCCGTCTGACCTATTGCAGATAGGAGACACCTACTTTGATGCTATCGATGTGTACGGGACATCAGGAGGGATAGAGTGATAGATGGGCTGGATCAATTTCTAGAGAGACGTGGCCGTTCTCCTTTTTAACTTATGACTCATGTTATCTTTTATTATGTTTGAATTGTTGGAACAATTTTACTAACGTTGTTTAGTTATTATCTGGAAAAACAATAGCTGGTATTTCGAATTATGTAAGACTTGCGCGTACTCTGATTTCCGTTTTTATAAATTTGTATTTTTATGGTGTTATTAATAGTGTCTTCTTAGCCTTAGCACTTGGTATTAGAACGGTAGGAGTGAACCGGTCTGGTACTAAGTGTGGCGGTAACATCCCCAGAAATTTACGGTTTTAATTTATGAGTATTACTTTTTTTTTAAAAAATGTGTAAATTTTGGGGGTGTTACACCCGATGAGGAAAAAAAATATATTGAGTTACTTGAGGAATATAAAGATGTCTTTACTTGGACATATAAAGAGATGCCCGGACTTGACCTAAAGGTAGTAGTGCATGAAATTGACATTAAGCCTAAGTGGAAACATAAACTGATGAAACAACCATTATGTCGTTTTTGCCCATAGCTCATTCCAGAGATAGAGAAGGAAGTTAATAGCCAGATTGAGTCAGGGTTCATTTGAGAAGTTAAATACCCTCATGGATTGCAAATATAGTTCCGGCCAGAAAGAAAAATGGGAAGCTTTGCCTTTATGTAGACTTTAGAGATTTGAACCATGCATGCCCAAAAGATGATTTCCCTCTCCCCGTTACAGAATTGATGGTGGATGCCATGACAAAACATGAAGCATTGTCATTCATGGATGGTTATAGTGGTTATCATCAACTTTGCATGGCTCCTAAGGATGAAGAATGCACAGGCTTTTACACTCCAAAAGAAATATTCTGCTATTGAGTCATGCCTTTCGGATTGAAGAATGTAGGGGCCACCTACCAAAGGGCTATGTAGAAAATCTTTGATGACATGTTGCATAAAGTTGTAGAATGTTACGTCGATGATTTGGTAGTCAAGTCAAGATGAGAGACAACCACATTCAAGATCTAAAGATAGTTTTTAATCGACTGAGAGAATATCCGCTCAAGATAAATCCGTTAAAGTGTGCATTTGGTGTTACATTTGGAAAATTATTAGGTTTTATTGTTCATCATAGAGGCATTGAAATTGATCAGTCAAAGATTGATGCAATCAAGAAGATGCCGAGACCAACAAACCTTAACGAACTCCAAAGCTTACAGGGCTGATTAGCTTATATACGAAGGTTCATCTGAAACTTAGCAAGGTGCTGTCAACCATTTAGCCATCTCATAAAAAAGGGAGAGCCCTTAGAATGGGAAAAAGCTTGTGATAATTCTTTTACAGGAATGAAGAGGTACCTCCTCAATCCACCCGTCCTTGCAGCACCTCTATCAGGTAGACCACTCTTGTTTTATGTGGTAGTGCAAGAATGTTCACTGGGGGCATTGTGTGCACAGGAAAATGAAAAGGGGAAGGAACAATCACTTTATTATCCGATTTGCACTCTTACTGGGGAAAAAATCAACTACACCCCAATCAATATTACATTGTCTTCATTCCTCACAAGGTGATTAAAGGACAAGCACTGGCATACTTCTTAGCCGATCACCCAATTCCAGCTGAATGGGAGTTATCAGATGAGCTACCGGATGAGGAATTACTGATCATTGAGGTCCTCCCTCCATGGGAGATGTACTTTGATGGTGCTTCATGAAGAGACGGCACTGGAGCCAGAGTGGTGTTTGCGTCTCCTCAAAGGCATGTACTTGCATATTCATTTGTGCTCACAGAGTTATGCTCCAATAACATGGCAGAATATCAAGCACTGATCATGCGGCTCGAGATGGCACTAGAGATGGAAATCAAGGATTTAAATGCCTATGGAGACTCGAATCTAGTAATAAGGCAGCTCCTAGAGGAGTATGATGTGAAGAAAGAGGATTTAATTCCCTACCACAAGTACGCTACAGATCTGCTTGAAAATTTTCATGAAGTAAAGTTGGAACACATAGGAAGAGGATCAAACAATATTGTTGATGCACTTGCAAACTTGGCAGCGATAATAACATTAGGGGTTGACGAAATAAAAACAGTGCCAGTATGCAGTCAGTGGGTCGTACCATCTGTCCATGTCGAGGAGGAGGAGGCATCAAACTTAGTCTCTGTCTATGAGTTGGACCTTGAAGACTGGTGACAACCACTTATAGACTATTTGGAGTATGGCAGGTTACTATATGATCTCCAACATCGGATGTAGATTCGACGAAGAACGGTGTGCTTTTACTTTCACAATGACACACTTTACCATCGTAATGGAAATGGACTCCTACTTCGATGCTTGGGGGAAAGAGAAGCAAAGGAAGTCATGGAGGAGGCTCATACAGGGGTTTGCGGTGCTCATCAATCTGGGCCAAAGGTATATGATAGAATTAAGCGTCTTGGCTATTATTGGTCGAAAATGGTACAAGACTGTATGGATTATGCGATGAGGTGCAAGCCATGTCAATTTCTTTCATCAACCACTAGAGCCATTACATATTATAGTATCATCATGGCCATTCGAAGCATGGGGTCTTGACGTCGTTGGTCCGTTCACACAAAATCTTCAAGTGGAAAAGTATACATCTTAGCTGCGACATATTACTTTTCCAAGTGGGCTGAAGCTGTGGCTCTAAAAGAAGTGAAGAAGGAGAATGTGGTTGACTTCATCCGAACTCGCATCATCTATTGGTTTGGAGTTCCTAGGTACATCTTGACAGATAATGGGAAGCCCTTTATCAATCAACTGGTGACAAAGTTATGCCATAAATTTGAATTCACATAGAGGACATATTCCATGTACTATGCTCAAGAAAATGGTCAATTGGAAGCTTTCAACAAAAAATTATGTACCCTCCTCAAGAAGGTAGTGTCGTAGAATAAGCGAGACTGGCATGATAGAATGGGAGAAGCATTATGGGCGCATCGGAAAACTCAACGAAACTCCACCCAAGATACTCCATACTTCTTATTCTATGGAGTTGAAGCGGTTCTCTCAATTGAGATTCAGATTCCATCACTCCGGACTGCTATTCAGGAAGGGCTTACAGAAGGTCAGAATGCTCAAATTCGCCTTGCTAAGTTAGAAGCACTTGATGAAAGAAGATTGCAAGCGCAACAAAACCTTGAATGCCATCAATCCCGCATGACTAGAGCTTTCAACAAGAAAGTGGGCCTGAGATCATTTCAAGTGGGTGACATGGTGCTCGCAATCCGAATACCCATCATTCTTAGCCACTACACAAGTGGAAAGATCGCTGTAAAATGGGATGGTCCATATGTTGTCCAAGAAGTTTACACCAACGGAGCTTACAAGATAGTGGTTGTTGATGGATTAAGATTTGTCCCCATCAACGGTAAGTTCCTCAAAAATTACTACCCATATAACTCTCCACAGTTATACTCCTGGCCCATAAGAGTATAAACTGCGAACGACAAAATTATAAAATAAAGATCTTTATTGTAATACTCCTGGCTTGCAAGAGTATAAACTATGAATGAAAAAATTATAAAATAAAGAGAGTAGAGGAGTCAAAGGATCCAAAAATGTCTACTTAAGAGAGCATGATTGCTATGGGCTAAAATGCCTAGAACCATTTCAAATCGCGTAGTTCTTCTCTAGTAGATACCGCCAATTCTTCCATGGTGGATAAAGCATGGGCCTTTTGGGAACTTAAGGGTTTAATCTATTCTAGCATAGCTAGTTGGGATGATAACTCCTACACAATTTTTTGATTCTTAGCTTGTTGGAGCTCACGGACAGACAATGATGTGATAGATGTTTTATCTTCAGCCTTAAGCTCTTGCAATTCTACCTATAATGACTCAATCCTTGCCCAACGTTGTGCATCCCTTGTTCTTTGATGATTAAGTTTCTTATCTTCGGTGTGCAGAATATCATGAGCTTCAGAAAGCTTCAAACTAAGAGTAGCATGCTGACGTTCATACTAGGTGATGGACATTCGCTTTGCATAACTATGCTTCACACTATCAAGGTGTATGACCTGCTGAAGATAATCTTCGACTCGGGTTTTTAAAGGTGAAGCATTAACCCCAAGACTAGAAATCTTTAAATAAAGTTTCTCAAACTCCACCCTTAATTAAGGAATCATTGATGCATTAGCTTGAATCGCCTTGTTAATGATGGATTTAACACAATACTCCACGACCATTTGTTTAACTTCACTAAATATCCGCTTAGCCTGAAAAACCGACGCTTGTGGCGAAGGAGGAACAGGTGGAGCAACTAGACCATCATCCAATGGAGGTGAATTCGCAACTATGTCACTTATCCCACGAGTCTCAGCTATCACCTAAATCAAAATATCATCTAATTTAGGCCAGACATTGGTGTCCAAGTCGTCAAATGTTAACTGAGGATACCAATTACCACCTATGAGGAAAGTCTCACCAATGGGACGTGAACAAGCCTCGTCATCAATGTCAACACCATACTTACCCTGAAAGGGAAAAGAGAAGTTTAAGGCATATGACTTAGTGCATACATAACAAGTACAAGCATTAAAAAAGAAGAACCATACCACATCTCCTTGGATAGGCTCAGAAGAACTAACAACTTCTTCAAATATGGCTCCAAGTATATTAGCGTCTTTTGCCAGGTTAGGTAGTAGCGTACCACCCTGTGCGGTTTCATCCAAGATAGATGTAGCTTGTATCTCACCTTGTGGTCTAGAACCAGAAGTCAATCCTTCTTTAACTGTAACATAAAGGGATTACATGCATAAGCAACTATGAATCAAAGTACAAGAATGGAGAAGCGAGTGTCCAAATAATAACAAACCTGTAGCATTAAGCGACATTTGGTGTGGCACATTATCCAAAGAAGAGGAGTGTGGCATCGAAACATTGGGAGGAACTACTCAAAATGAACATTTGATCTTGAATTTCCTTGGAGCTTTATCCGGAGAAGTGTCATTCTTGCGCTTTTTGCACGGCTCAATTACACGAAATTATCCCTAATCGCTGCAGGTTTGGGGTTAGAAGATTTTTGCAGCTCAAACATAGATGACCACCACTCCACTTAGCTGGGGCAAACACAAGTAGAGAAATCAGAAGCTTTGTCGGGGATTAAAAATCGAGCCTACGTCCCAAGGCAAATGCTTGCGTGAAACAACTTGATGACCAACTCCCCATTTCCACTTCGGTAATCTGGAGACGGGTCCCGAGGCACAATCTCATAGAAGCCGAATTGTCTAGCAAACCGATAAGGACTATATGGCTCTATAATTACCCGATCATCCTAGCGAAGAGTTAAGAAGCATGAATGAAGACAAATAAGCCATTCCTGACCTCCAGAAGCTAAGCGAGAATCGTCCTTCAAAATTCAATTTTCATCCCTAATCAAGGGAAAGGTTTCCTAGTTCATGTGTTTTTGACCCTCAACTACTTCCCGACAGAATGTCTCACTAGGGGAGTGAAACACGTCCCCTTCAAATAGGACCATATAGGGATCAACCGGCCTCTCAGGAGACATACAGTGTGTGCAAAAATAAGCCGCCATCCAAGCATATAGATAGTGTGCCCCAAAAGGTTTCACCTGAGCACGAGAGGAGGATAGGTCATTAAGACCTCTATAAGTGCTCACGAGAGTGGGAATAGCAAGAGAAAATTGCTGTCCAGTAGCCATCAATGCTGCCACCTTGAAAGTATGAGGTCTGATGCAACCATCCCTGGTTGGGAACAAAAAAGCACAAAACCAACAAGATAAGAATGTAGCAAGGTAAGTTTTATCCCGATCCTCTGAATTCACCTCAAGATCATCAAATGGTATGTTTTTTACATCTGACTCAGGAACTATACGCTTTAAAGGATAAGACTTGACATGTCGAGGAAGATGGCGTTCATATCCTGACTTCTTTGGCTGTATGACATATCGGTGGACCTTCTTGCACCAAAAACGTACCCAATCAGTAATCTTGATGCAAGACTTTTGCTTCACAGTTGAACGAATAAAAAAGTAGGTAGAGAATAGGTGTTGAAAGCAGAGAGGAAGGATAGGTTAGGACGTGTCTGATCCTACCAGCTCGAGCTGAGAGGGAATCACCTCCTCGTAAAAACTCCCAAGAAGTGGTAGCCCACTTAGCTTCCCTAAATCTCGAAGTGAAATAGAAATTTCTTCCACATAGGTATGCAATGTGTTCGTGTCTGAACACTATAACTAACTGAAAGCATGGGGATATGCGGCTATGCGTTTGTACAAGAAACGTGAAGCGTATATAGTGTTAAGAATCCCCACTTCTTGGAGCATGCCCTGACAACACAGGATTATATCATCCACCCACTCCCAATATCCTAGGATGAATGCAAAATCAATCCCCACAGTGAAACGATAACCTTTACTCACATGATTGGCAAGAATGTACCTATGACAGGTGTGGTAGGCAGCCGTCCTCAAAGGAGCTTCGCGCTGAGAAGAGCACAAAGTGTATAGTGGGTGGCTAGAATTCGTAGGTATCTCTCTCTACCATTTAGTAACATCATCCACTTTTGGTACATCGAAAGGCGAACACGTGGCTAGCTTCCCAGTAAGTGGAGCTAACACCTTCAGCTCTAAGTTGAATTTTGGATCATCATCTACATCTCCCTGGATGACAAGAAAAGTGCCGCGACAAGTCTCTTTGCTGTCAAAAATAGTCATCCTCCTAAAAAAAAAGAGTATCAACAAACAGAAAAATAAGACTCAATAACAAGGATACATATGATGTTGTTTGGATGGTCCCTAAATGAGTATCCATGGGAACCATTGAAGAGCGACCGGAAGCCGAATCTGGTTCAAAAGATGCTGGCTGTTGACGAAGAAAAGCGGTTGAACAGGGTTCGACAGCTGAAAATTCGAACCCGGTTCGAAAGTTGTTGACTGCTGATGACGAAAGACGACTGAACGGGGTTCGATAGCTAATAAACAACTAGCATCCAAACCTGGTTCGTAGGCTAAAGACAATCAAATTCGGTTCGAAAGTTGTTGATTGCTGATGATGAAAGATGACTGAACAGGGTTCGATAGCTAATAAACAACTAGCATCCAAACCCGGTTCGTAGGCTGAAGGCAATCAAATCCGGTTCGAAAGCCGCTGACCCTTGATGAAGCATCACGCAAATTTTATTGATATTGGATGCTGTCCTTTGGGGGCATCATCACGGACTACCGACACCATAATAGGAGCAACATCTACAAAAAAAATAATATCTATATATATACACCTCAAGTGCAACCGGAACGCTAATCTCGACGAAAGAAAAGAAGTCTGATGGTTTGAGAAAACTCCTTATGACTGATTTGAAATTGCATAATGACCTATTAAAAAAATAATTTAAATAATAATAATAATAATAAAACAGATAAAAAAAGGTCAAGACTAAGCCCAACAAAATAGGGGACGGATGTATCATACCAAATTACCAACCCAATAGCCAAATAGAAATATAGAAACAGTGAAGCAAAGAACGAGAGAATTACAGCAAAGAAAGTACTATCATCCATCATCCATCATCATCCTTTACTCGCATGAAAAAAAAACACGCAAAAAGAAAACCGAAAGAAACATTGTTCCAGTTGATTTTGTACCGACTATTACTTGTTGAAAAATATGCATAGTTCATCCAAAGGAATTTGGTATAGTTAATCATGTATTAAAGTCAAGTTGAATAGGAAAGAAGATGAATAGGATGTAGGAATTCAATTAAAGTGTCCTACAATTAAAAAAAAAAGGAAAGAAAATAGTATTATAACAATGGACAAGTCAAACATAGCATACGTAATATGAAGAGCAAAGTGGTATCTTCATAAGCATCATAGTATCAGACAAAAAAGACAACCTTATTTACGTAAAAGAAGAAGGTAAAGGTGATAACAGAGTTTTTTTTTTATCACAATTTTTGACGTACGGAAGAAAAGTATGACGAAGGATTTAGAAGATTGCTACTCTAATCAGACTCTGCTTCAAACGTATAGAAGTGCAACTTTAAGGCTCCTGTGAGAAATCCGCTCCTTGAGATGTCAAGCTCAATCAATTATCTAGATGGTAAAAGTCCTTAATTTATATAGTGCTTAGTCGGTTCTCCCATCTAAAAGATAAATTTCCTTCCCAGTGTATGGATTATTCCAATTAATTATTGTATCTTTCATGCGAAAATTTTGAGATACATCTTATTTTTCTTTTTTTTTATTCTAAAAAAAAGAAGGATTTGCAATATTTATCAATTTAACCTTAGTACGGTTGCAAATATTCCCTCTGATTAAATTTGCTCAAAGGAGGTATAATCCAGAAAAAAAAAAAATACTACGAGCTATAGCATTCCGGTTTGGTGGTGGGGACATTTGAAACGTCTTTTGCAAATTTGAAACGTTCAAAATGGAGAAAAAATTGGAACAACAAAGCCGAGTAAAGATGCAAAGAAGCCCATACGGGCGACGAGAGACTCTCACGCATGTGTGGTTATTAGAACCAGCCCATCACCTTTATAAAATAACCCATGTCAATTAACTCAACTATTAAGGTGAGTAGGAAATGTAAAAGTTGAGAAAAGTTCTTACTATCCGGAGAAAAAACTCTAAAAGTTTTACCATTGTCCAACAGATACAACACACCTGATTCATTTTCTGGAACCAGGGAACATATTCAAAAAGCTATGGCTCTGTTTGGTGGTTTGGGAGGTCGGTTTATTAGATGCGAATCATTTAGAGATTAATGTAAATGTTGATACAGCAGATGTTGGTTTTTTTGTACACGAGGAATTATGGGCATCAAATTTCTGGAAGTTCAAAAACCGGACAAGTTTAACAATGAAGGAAGGCAAAGGAGGTGGAGCAAGGATGACGTCGAAGGAGTTCGTAGATCTACCAATTTTATTTTACTTTGATTTGAATTTTAAAATTGGTTATATTGTTGGGTTAATATAATTAGGATTTAAATTGATGATTAGGAGAAAGAGTACGAGTTAATCTAATATTGTAGGTTAATGGGAGATATCAGGGACTAATTTGACTAACATCAAATCTACAAGGATTCAAACGTTTTTTTTTAATAATCAAAAACGGTATTTACCTCCAATATTTTATAGAAAGAATACTCCTATTTTCTATTTCTTTGTATTTTCTTATCAATTTCTGGCTAATTTGAGTCAAGCTTGAAGATTCTGTGTTTCATGAATATACTTGTATGAATTTCATTGGTTCTACATTTCAATCTTTTTCCTCCACTTGACCACAATAAGAAGAGGGGTATAGGGTGATTTCGCATTTATTTATCAGTTTTGTGGCTAATTTGACTCATGCTGGAAGATTCTGAGTTTCATGAAAATTCTTGTATGACCTTCATCGGTTCTACATGTCAATTTATTCTTCTTCATGTTGACCGCGAGAACAATAGGAGGATTTGGGGGGGGGGGGGCGTGACTGCAAGTCTGCTACTATAAATCTGGACGCTGGAGGGAGCGAAAGGAAGCAGAGAGGGTAAAAACATACAGCAGAAACCATGGTAATCCTCCCAGTCAGAACAGAATAAGCACCATTAACCATGCTATGCTATGGGTAATTGAAAGGTGAACAAGATATTAGAATACTGCTTCAAGCAAGTTAAGATCACCACCAAATTTTAGCCTTGAAGATCAGAAATTACATGGTATTTTAATATGATATGTAAAGGTAATAAATAAAAATATTTTACTATTATTTAATGGTAACTTTAGTCAATATATATACAGTAAATGAATTAAAAAAATATATCACACATGCTTTTTTCCAATAAATCTAACAATTCTCAATAAATTACTAATTTATCGTCACTATTTTTTAATTTATCGGTGATACTAATTTATCGACAATTTATCAACCGATAAATATAAAATTTTAAAACTGGAATGTATATGTAATTTCAGGTCATATCTTATCCAAAAATAGCTAAATAGATGACTAGAACGGCTAGACAAACAGCAACATTATAAATTTATACGCCTGCAAGTTGATCACGACTTGAAACAAATCGATATTCATTCATCTAGACATGGGCATAGCAACGGGTATGAATATTTGTGCCTGCGAAATCGCAACCTAAATACATAATACGATAAAGAAAACGGAAAACGTCGACAAATTTAAATGCCTGATGTTTGAGCTGCCCCTATTACCATCCAACTTCAAGCAAGAAGGCCGGGCATTCTTTTCTATTGACAACGCAAGAATAGTGCAACTCAAAATTTAGTCTATTACACAGAAATGGGTATGCAACTAACCAGGATTAATCATTGACGCCTACAAAGGAATAAACAAAAAGAAAGTGAATCGTCATAAAAACTTCTTTAACACGCAAATCAGCTCGAATATTCGCCTTTAAGTGCAGGTTGTTGTGACTGAACAGTGGCCCTGAGGGCCTGTGGCTATAGGGTTGAGTATACAATGACGGCAGGTTCGGCAGCAAGGTTGATCACCTTATCTGAGACGGAGAACAAAGCAAACCCGAAGCATCTGCGCCAACCACAGAGAGCTCACAAACAGAACATAGCTGCCCATCCTGACTAGGAATAAATCGTGCACTGCAGTAAGGGCATGAGACATCCTTCTGACCACGGTAAATTGGTACATATGTGGCACCACAAACCAAGAACGGATTTCTGAAATCATAGTTGAGTTTTGTAGCATCTATCATATTCTGTTCGGAGGCTTGCAATATTTGCCGACCCAATGTGGCTTGTTTTTCAATAGTAGGGTTAGTCTCCAGAAGTCGTCTGGCAAAGTTAGCAGCTGTGCTTAGATTCTTAGCTTTGTAGCAAGCTCTCATTGCAGTCAGTAGCGCAAGTCTCAAGTGAGGTATTTGCAACTTGCAATGTGTAAAATAGGCAGCAAGCTCCTGCTGTCGTACTGGATCATCTTCAAGCTCTCTTCTCTTTAGCTCCATCTTAAGACCCAATACATACTCCTTTGCTATAACAATCAACTCCTTTACCTCATCTACTTCTCTACGGGACTTGACCACTATAAGTGGAATTGTGTGGAGAATGCCAAGGAAAAGACGAACAGCCTCAGTCAATTTACCGGCTGTCGTGGCCTTGTAACCAGACTTGAGCCTATCCTCCAATTGGGAGGAATTGAACACTAGAGCCGGTGGTCCTCTAACATTAGGACTAGCCGACTCACTCCAATCCCTTTCAACAGCCATCAATAAAACTGGTGTAGATGAAAATGCACGTAGATAGGAGTGGCTACCGGCATGAAGGTCAAGAGACATGGGCTTAAGAGGGGCAAAATTTTTTATACCAAGTTGCCGATTTAATAGCCGCATTGCTGTATCGAAGTTGCCAGCAGCCACATGCTCAGCTGCAAGAGATGAGTTCTGAATCCAGATTTGGCTGACAGGCATGCCTGTGGTTGGAGCCACAAAAATTGAATTGCGACCATTGACAAAAGCCTTTGGTGCATTTTCCTCCGGGGGAAGGTCCAAATCCTCCAGATCCCAGCCACCCTTCTCTTCATCATCCTTGGCTTCATCTCCATCATCACTAACAGCTGCAATATTACCATTCTGTATATTCTCATCATCAGTCAGGTCCATGTCCTCATCCCAATCACCAGCAACACCATCACCTACATCTTCATCAGCAGCAACCCTCCCAATATTGTCAAGGTCACCACTAAAGATGCCCCTCGTCACTCTTAAAAGCGGCCAGTCGCCAGCACAAGAAATGGGTGCAGGAGGCATCAAAAGGGAGGGGACCTTTCCCTCGGGTAACGAGGGAACATTATCTCCCAGCTCAACAGCCAGCCTCTCTGCAACATCATGCAGGCCATGCACAGAAGCTGTTATGTAGGCAAGTGGTAAATGGCCGGCATTCTCCAAAATTTTAATGCGCTCACGACCATCGCCCAAATAAAGAGCATTGTGGAACTGACCCATGACATCATTCTTTACCTCAGCAATTTTCAGCATTTTGGACAATTTTTCAGTATTGCCGGTGACAAGATACAGAAAAGATAGCCTCTCAAGATTTTTGGTCCTCTGGTAAGCATACTCCACAATGCCTGCATTACCCTGGTGAAGAGCCTCCACTCCCAGCCTATACCAGTGATCTTTCTCATCAATTTCCTTAGCTGAAGCAACAGCTATTTGGATGTTCCCACTTTCCAGAGCCAAATTGAACCTAGTTCTCTCATCCTTCACGAAATGCAAAGCAACTTCAGGAAAGCCCTTCTGCTGCAAATAGGCAATCATTGCCTGCCCCACCAGCTGAGAGCTCCTTATCATGTTCATAACATTGTCATATCTCTTTCGCATCAAACAAAGCTTGAAAATATATTCTGTAGCATCGATAACTATTGCATTGTTCTTTCCATCCCGATCCAAACAGAAAATTGTATTGCCAGTGACTTTAGTCAGGTAAATTGGGACATCAAGTGTTCTGATTATTCCACTATCTCCATTTGGGAGACAGTACTTGACATGATTCAAAGTGGTATAAATGAAAACCCCATTCTCATCCCATGCCCCACTCTTCACACGAATTGTCTCATGAAGGGTGCACTGATGGACAAGCTTCTTGTTGGCGATGACTATGGCATGCTTACTTAGCAACGCAACATTCTCCATGTCAGTTGACCAAACAACATATTTTACGAATGGGGTTTGAAGCTCACCGAGAACCGTCCTTTGTTGAAGATCAAATATTGCAACTCTGTCCTCAGCCCTACAGAGTAGATTACCGGTCCCAGCATAGAAAATTGCATCAGTGGGAATTGGCAATGCACTCTTTTTCACAATCTCATTTTTCAGGTTCTTGACTAAAACATTGTTGGTGCTCCTTTCAAGCACAGCAAACCTATTGCGAGCAATGAACAAAGCAGATCCACCAGCGCCTCTTTTAGTCTCTTGAGCCATTTCACCCTGACCGAAACTGTCTTTAGGTATGACATACAGTTCGTAAGATCCACCATCAACATCAGAGCATATAATAACAGCATTCTCTGTCGGACTATATGAAAGAGATCGGGGACCTTGATTAAGGATGCTGTTAGATCCAGGTCGTCGAATTGGAATCACCTGTGTGTCGCGCTGGGTAGAAAATTCAAAGAAACGCAAGAACCGGTCCTTGGCATAGAACATAGCCTCACCGCTGACAGAAAAGGCAGGTCTCTCCCTCTCCAGCTTGAAGACAATCATACCGCTGTCATGACCTGCTGCTAGAAGATTCATTTCAGGGTGAGCTGCAAGAACCCAAAATCGATCATGCTCCCGACGGAACGTCTGCAGCCCAGTTCTCTTTGTCACATCCCAGGCACGGATACTTTTGTCCTCCGAATTTGAAACAATGATGTCCTGCTTGGTATGGAACATAACACATGAAACATTATTCATGTGTCCCCTAAGTGTGTCCACTTCCCAAGCCTTGGTATCTAGATACAGAAATGACCATCATAAGTCAACATTGGAGTTAAGTTTCAAATGTCAAAACTTGATATGCAAGGATGTATTATGAATTTCATAAATTGAGAAGTGAACCCCAACCTAGATTACTTCAACAGGCTTAGAACATCGCTACAATAAAAGCAGACAAAAGGAGACCGAAAATAAAAATTACACATGAACTGTATGCAATCAACAAGCTAAACTTTTTTGGTGAAAAAACATTGACATATAATAGTGAAGGGAAGGCCAGAAAAGTGGTGGCCCAATATTATATCACAGTAAAATTTAACTTCTTACTCTTAGATATAGAACAGAAAAATTTATTGCACATAGAACATGTAGTAGCAGCATAAAGACAAAAAAGAAAGATGAACTTACCATTCATACGCCACAACTTTACTTGGCGATCGTCAGCACCAGATACAATCAATGGTAGAGTAGGATGGAATGCAGCCCAGTTGACTCCTCTATCATGACCTTCCAAGACATATTTGACAACAGCATCAACTCCACCAAACAGATCAGTGTTCATCTGAGTCAAACGCAGAAGGTCATCTGCAGGGGAGACTGTCTTTTTCCTCAGTGCCCCAATATCCCAAACACGTATAGTCTGGTCAAGAGAAGCTGAAACAACCAGATCCTCTTTAGGATGGAATGAAGCACACATCACATAATGATTATGCCCTGTCAGCACGGAGATGCATGTCCTTGACTGCCAGTTCCATATCCGAATGGTCTGATCATCACTAGCACTAATAATCCATGGATACTCATGGTGGAACTGAACAGTACGAATGTAATCAAGGTGTCCAAGAAGTGTAAATAGACATCTGTGCATTTTATAGTTCCAAATCTTAATTTTGTAATCATCTCCTGCAAAATAGGGAAAAAAAGAAAATTAATTACTTTTCCCTACTATGTGGCCCTGGGCGAGCAATTCACCATTACTCTAAATCTAAAATCTCCAATCATGAATGACATTTGGTATGCCAGACTTATTGTGATCTAAGTTCCATAAAAAAACAGACATCGAAATACAAATGCTTCAGCACATAAGAACCATTGTAAGAGATGTAAATGACAACTACTGTGCTAACTGGTGGATTATCCAATTGGTGAAGGAGTATGGTTTTAATCCAAATATACAATTAAAGCAAGGCTCAGTTCACTTTGTGACAGATAACAAGTATGTCAGCGAGTTATGATCAGATTCAGTTAATGCAACAGAATCTTTACACCATATGCAAATCTTTCATCTGGTCATCCCAAACCCCATTTTGGTAATAAAAGCAACTAATGTATCCTAATTGAACATACTTCTTGGTTGGGCCTTTTAGGAAATTGCTTTAAAAATAAAGGAGAAATTCCATATGTAATAACTTGATGTTGACTCCATGAAAAACCATTTTGATTTAAACATCCAAAAATCCCAATAATGTAAAGTTCAATTTGTTGTGAATTCCTACAAGTAAGTAGTCCCAAATACATTTGGCTATTCCCCAAAATAACACTTATTAGCTAGTCCAAAATATTCAAAGCTCATGGTCATCCATGAATGTGGGCTAGGCCAGTGGTATAACTGGAGCCTGTCTATTTGTCTCATTAATTATGAAACTATTAGATTTAACATCGATCTAAAATATCCTTATGAAATTGAATAAGCTGAAGCACAATGTATCTACTACAGATCGGTACTCAACAACTGGCAGGTAAAGAACCCATCTTGGGGGTATATGACTATGCATTATATCAAAGATAGAAGCTACCAGTTCATATTGACAATTCCCAATTGAGCACATCAGTCAATAAAGGCAAAAGAAGAACAAACCAAACAACGATCAAATACCTCCAGAGACAAACAATGGCTGAGACTTGTGGAAGTGAACACCACGAACAGGTCCATCATGTTCGTCAAAACGATCTATTAAAGTACCCATCCTGTAGTCCCATAATTGGATCACACCACTGTGAAGACTCGCAAGTATCCATGGTCTCTTAACATGAAAACTCAGTCCCTTAACCCTATTACTCTTGGTCTCAAATTTCGTCAACATTTTCAGAAATCACCAATCCCAATCACTGCTCATCACCACACTGCATAAAATAAAAAAATAAATCACAAATTTGAGCAAAATCAGTGCTCCAACAACAAGAAAACCCTTGCATTGAAATTGAGAGCACGCTCGAATCCCAACTCAATGAAAAACCAGCAAACTTGGCTGAAAGGATTAACATCCAAGCATTATGACATCATTTCTTCATCGAATCAAAACAATTACCCATGGCAATACCGAAATACCGGATCAAAGCACGGAAAAAATGAATATCATGATTCTAATATTAGCTCAGAGTTAGCGAGTAAAAACCCCGGTGAATACAATTGAACGCGGATTCAGAGAGATCATGAATTGGAAGGCAAAAACAAAGAAGATGCTAGAGAGACAGTAGAAGTAGAAGTATAAGTTACCTTAGATCTGAGATGTGAGAAAGACGGACAGAGTAAAATCCACTATGATATCAGTCTGGTAGGGAAAGGGAAGAATAAAGACCATCTGCTGATTGAAAGAAAAAGATCCAGATATTCGAAAAGTGAATAGGGAGAGGATGTCTTCCTCTTCCATCTTTTTTATTATTCGGCTTGATTGACTAAGCTACAAATTGGATTCGATTAGGATCGTTTGTTTAGTTAGATAAATTGAATTTAAATTTTATTTTTTAATTAATTTATTAAATAATTTAAATTTAAATTAAAAAGTAAGGATATATTTATTTTATATCTTTAATTTATGAGCTTAACTTATTTATTTAATTAAATAGATTAAATCTAAATCTTATTTAGTTAAACCAATCAAATCTGAATCCAACGGACATCGGCTTGGCTTGAGTCGCTTGACTCATTTATAATTGTACCTGTTGCTTTTGTTTCGATCTGCCTGAGAGAATGTGTTTGATGCAGTAATTTCATTATGTGATTATGTTTTATATTCTAAAATTTGATCGTTAATTTTTTGAATATATATTAATAAAAATATAAAAATAATATTATAATTTTTTTAATATGAATATAATTATTATATTTTTAGAACATAATATATTATACTTTAAGAAAAATTAATAGTTTAATTTTATTTTTAAAATATATGACAATAGTTTTTTCTATATGAAATGAATAATTTTTTGTGAGTTCCTTTATTTTTCCTTCCTACCTCTTCATTCCTACAAAAATGTATAGTTGCGAATTTTGAGAATAATTTTAATTATTTATATTTTTTATTATATATTTATAAAAATATAAAATAATAATATTTTAATATATTTTTAATATAAATATAATAAATATATTTTTACATTTTATATTAAAAAAAAGGGTAAGATGTTACATGTACTATCACAGAAGCTCTTAAGGTGGTGTATACACCAAGATCTGCATTATTTTCGAGCATATGGGATTATTGGTGTATAACAATATATTTATTTATTTATTGCGTGGAGCTCGTCTTTAAGAACTCAATGATTATTGGTGAAAAATAAAATGTACACATCACATCTCTTTTTCATATTGATATTGTTATGGTATGGCGGTGGAACAAGTTTAATGTTATAGAGTTGAGACAAGCTACCATCAATACTTAGGCAAAGTTTAAATGAAAAATTAATAAATACTTTTACCTAAGAAATGTTGAGTTCTTGGCCCAGGTAAATATGTGCAAACTCAAACAAACTGGTTTGAAGGGGGACTATGTAAAGGAGTTTGTGTAATATCTCATTTTTAGAAATCTTAATCATAAATTAATAATTATGTGTAATTAGTTATAATAATTGTTGTAGGGTGTTTTTGTACTAAGTATGTTAATTATATGTGTATTATTATGAATTATTAGATATACATTTAAGTAGGCTAAAATACAATAGGATTTGGGTTATTAATTTAAACCTAATTTAGACCTTAACTAATATCTATTTTATCATGTAACCCTACTCCCAGTAACCAGATGTTTTAACCTCGGTTAATCTTTATAAATTACTACTCCTATCCTATGCTAGATTCTTACCATATCCCTACTCCCTTGTTTTGCTTGACAAGACCTTTCACACCATACCCCTACACCATGTCTCCCTCTCCTCTATATTTCCCTTCCCATACTTTGCTCTACTTTACCCTTCACACCATACCTCTCTTTTCCCTCCCCATGTTTTGCTCTATTCTCCCCTTCATGCTGCCATCCTATTTAAACCCTTCCTCCCCTCATATTTTTGTGTCATACATCAGCCCTAAGCAAAGCCTATGTTCTTCTTTTTCCTCCCAAGCCCCCTCAAACTAGAGAAAAGCCTTGTCACTCACCACCATTTTCCTCCACAATGCACACCAACACCGGTCACATTTCCTTAGCTCTATCCACTTCTACCACTCCCTCACCCCCATTTTCGGCAACTCTTGTTCAAACCACCATTAACCTACGCCTAAACCCACCAATGCACCTCCCTCCTCCCTCGGCCATTTGTATCAATCCCCTTGCCTTAACTTCAGCCTTCTTCACTGCAACCCACCCCTCCTAATTGCACATATTGTTGTTGATCAACTCCACTCTTCGGTCCTTTTTGCAGAATCTCCCCCTTTTTCCTTATCTTCTCTATTGTTGCTCACCTCCTCTCGTGTCGATTGTTCCTTGCTAGATCATGTGTCTTATTGCTTGCTACACTATTACCTTGCTAGCTTTTCCTTCCGATTATTTTTCTAAATTCTCTCATCTGTTTTGGTTTAATTAATTTTAATTAATGTGGTATAGTATTAAATGCTAACATATGTGTGTGTTGATATAAGAGTTTTGAAGAGGTTAAGTGGAGACTAATATCAGATGAATCTTGATTTAATTCTTTACATGAATAAGAGGTAAATCGCACCCTTCTAGTAAGAGGTGAAATCATGTGGCGACACATAAAAATCATTATGTGTTAGGATATTATTTATGCATGAGTTTTGAAAGGTTATATGTATGTGTTATATGTCAAAGTTGTACATTATGCATGTAAGTTTGATGAATAGGCATGAAGCGTGAAAATAAAATATTAAATAATTAGCATGTATTTGATGTATCAAATAAACATGTGTATTTTTTTAATGAATAGCATATGTATGTCTAGGGTTTTGACGGGATTTGTAACATTGTTAAGTTATGATGTAATTTCCACGATAAGTGTTCCATAAATGTCATTGCATGGTAGCTAAGGTTGATATTATAAAGGCATGTACATATGATTAGGGTTTGTGGACGCAACTTCCTAAATGCATGAAAAGTGAAAAATACAATTAATCGCTATATCGCAAAGATTACCTATGAGATAAAATAATGTGAATCTTTCCCTTTTATCGTTTTCATGACAAGTTACCTGTAATAATGATAATTGGTTAGGAATTTTGATAAAATAGTGGAATTATGGATTCAAGGGCATTTTGGTCATTTTTGACCTAATGCACATTTTGTGAATAACCATACGTAGGATGACCTTAAAAGTTTGGTAGGCCGACCTTAGTGTTGACTTTAACTTTGAAATAGATTGCTGACCTTAGCGTTTACCTTACTAATTAAAAATAAAGGAAAATGGATAATCATGGAAATGGGAATAATTGTGCTATATGTGGTTTTTGAGGTCACCTTATAAAGTACTAATACTTAGAGCGGAAGATTTCAAGTTTGGAAATAGTTTCTCTCTAGGAGTGGCTACCCTAGAGACGAGGTAGGAACCCTTGGTTTATTTGGTTCACTGGTGTGTCGTTGTGTCCCAATAAGGACCTAGTCTACTCTATAGGTGACGTATGAGCTCTATAGGAGGTATCGATACTAAAGAATTATCTTAGGTTGGGAGGGTACTGTATGGCCTTATACACCAGTATAACCAAAGTGTTATTATACCTTTGGATTAGATGGTTGGAGGGTACTGTGTTGCCTTGTACGCAGGTAAGACCAGTGTACCTTTATGTCTCTAGATTATTATTGTATCCCCTTCAAGTAATTAAAATTAGAAATAATAATGTATGAAAATATTAATGGGTTCTTCTGAATTACTGTTTTAGTAGATGTTGTTGTGCGCTACATGTTTTAGTATATGGTTGGATAGTTGCCTCTACGCTCTTCCTGGGTATTTAGAATTGAGTTGGATGAGTTGATCTGGTAGTTGCCTTTGCACCCTACAGTGGATTTGGAATTGATATAATTGTTGTTTTGCTAGTTGCCTTAGTACCCTACCTCAGTATTTGTGTTTATTTTTATTATATCAGTTGTAGTCATCATATGATCACATGATTTCTGAAATGCCCCGAAAAATTCTAATCTTAAATATTATATTTAAATGAGGTTTTCTTATAATAAAATTAATTAAATTAATTAAATTAATTATTTAATTTAAAATAAAAGGAATTTAATTAGAAAAAATCAAGAATAAATTTATAAGTATGTTAATTAAGAGAAATTGGGTATTTTAGTTAATTAAGGATTTTATTTTAGAAATTAACTAAATAAATTATTTTATTTAAAATAATGAGGAGAAAATAGTTTTAAATTAATGTTAATTTTGTAAATAATTTAATGGAAGAAAATTAGGGGGGTTTTGCTAATTAAAATGAAATTTATGGAAAATCTTTTAAAAATCCTAATTTAGCCTAAAAAGGGATTTAAATATTATTTTATTCAAATATTTTATATTAAATACCCAAAATATTCTAATTAATTTATTTAAACCCAAATCCTTATTTTCTTCCTTTTTCCTTTTTCCTCTTTCTTTTTCCTTTCTCCTTTTCTTTCTTTTCTTTCTTTCTTCCTCCTTCTTCCGCCGATTGGGCCTGGCGCGGCCCAATCCTCTTCTTTTTCTCCTTCTTCTTCTCCCGCGGCCCAGCGTCGCTGGCCTTCTTCCTGCGTGCTCCCAGACGCGTCGTTTTGGACGATTTAATGTCGAGATGCTGCGTGTCGATAAGTGAGGGCCTAACCGGCGCGCGAACCGCCCGGTTCTCCCCTTTTCTTTTCTTTTCCCCGGCCGACCGATCCGCCTCCTTTCCTTCTTCCTTCTTCCTCCTTCCTCCTCCGTCGACGCTGCTGCACCTTTCAACCCCGTCAATGGCATCTCCGGATACGGTGATTAATACCGGCCGTTTCTTGCCTCATTGTCTTCCTTTTAACTCCAGAAATAAATTTGCATAATTATTCGGCGTTAAATCTCGCCCGTTTCCTCTCCCCAGCCTCGCGAAATTCCGAAATATACCAAACGATACCCGATCGTTTTCCGCCGCCGGCTGCCCAAATTCTCGCACCCTCTAGCTTCCTGCCAACCCCCAAAACCCTATTATACCATCTTCAATCTATAAATAGCCTCGTGGTAGGAGTTGTGGAAGATTTTCTTCCCCGAAAACCCTCGACGAAGGCTGCCACCACCGAGACTTTAGACGCCGATTTCTCCACCGTTAGCCAACCTCAGCGCCACCGAAACATTTCATTTTCTTCCCTGAAAGTCACTCTAATTAACTAAACCATTTTCACCTCTCGATTCTTCTTGCACGGGCCTCCATAGCCGTGCCAAATTGACTGCCTGTCTCGCCTGAATTTTTATCCCGAAACCCTTAAGTCGCCGTCCGCCGCCGTTTCCGCCACTTCCACTGCCATCTGAACCACCCAAAAACTCCATATAATCCTCCTCTACCGAACCATAACCTTATTCTAATTTTTCCCTTGCTATTCCTCTCTTGTGCTTCATCTTTTCACTCTTAGACCCATTTTCCGGCCACCGCCGTGCACCACCGCCGGTGCCGCCACTTCCTGCCAACTCAAGGTGAAACCCTAGACCATCTTAACTTTTTTTTCCTATTTATTGTAAATTATTATGTTATTATTTTAGTTATTTGTATTTAATGGATTATAATAATTATTTCTTTGCTAACAATAATATTATTATTTAATATAATAGTTATACTAAATTTTACTTGCAGGGTAGGAAGTAGTAATAAAATAATTTTATTATTAGTTTCGAATTTTAAGTTATTAATTGAATTATTTTATGATTATTATCATTATTATTATTATTATTATTATTATTATTATTATAATTATTAGAATAATTACTATTATTATGTTATTATTTATTCTGGAAAAATATAAGACCCTATTGCTATATTAATATTCACACTTTGGTGTTTCAGAATTTTTAAGTCTACTTTTATTAACCATTAGTAATATTACCTTTATTATAATATTTAGTCATTATCATTATTATTATTATTAGTATTAGTATTATTTTATCTTTATACTATTATTTTGGTGAAGGGTAGAAACCCTTATATCACCTTTTTGTTTTGAAGTTCATTATTAATTTTAATATAATAATTTTTAATTAAAAATAAGGTCTTGGGATAAGTTAGAAATAATAGCATTCTTAAGAGAAAACCTAATCCTAGTATTTTTTCATAGTAGGTAAGCCCAACCCAAGCCTTCAAGTGGTATAGGAACTTGCTCCAAGACCGGTGAAATTTTAGGTAAGGGTTTACTAAGGCCATTGTATGTCTATATGTATTATGTGTTGCATATGCCATGTATTCTATGTTATCATCATTAATTATGTTGTATATGATATGATGTGGAGTTCATGTATGGTCTTGGGTTGTTATATGGGATGTGTTTTATTTGTAAGTGATGATATGCAATGTGGCCTTAAGACATGCATGTTAGGGTTGTAAAATAATGATGGGTAGTGTAACAATGTGGTGATAGGGTTTTGCATGAGATGGTATGGTGTTAGGGTTTTACATAAAATGGGGTATGGTGTTAGGGTTTTGCATAATATGGTATGGGTATTGGTTTTGCATGTTATGGTATGGGTATTGGTGTTGCATGATATGGTATGGGTGTTGGTTTTGCATGTTATGGTATGGGTATTGGTTTTGCGTAATATGGTATGGTATTATGGTTTGCATGGAAGTATGTTTACGTGGAATTAGGGTTTGCATGGGAGCTAGGGTTTGCATGTAAGTGTAGTTACGTGGAGTTAGAGTTTGCATGGGAGCTAGGGTTACATGGAGGTGTGGTTTACATGGGTTTAGTCATGCATGTCTGGGCAAATGTATGTGCATGGTAAATATTTATGAATAAAATATTTAAGACACTAATCTTTTAAAGTGGAAGATTATTGAGCCGAGTCCAGACCGATCCACCGGTCAGGAATAGTGGTTAGGGTTTTACCCTATGTGCGACCGATCCACCGGTAATAATAGTGGTTAGGACATGAGGTCCTATATGTGACCGGCCCACCGGTAAAAATAGTGGGGTGACTCGAGCTCAATAAACACAAACCAGAATCGTTAAAGCTCTTAAAAGATACTAATTACTTACAGTGGAACACCATGCGAGCAGGAACCAGACCGATCCACCGGTCAGGAATAGTGGTTAGGGTTGTACCCTATGTGTGACCGATCCACCGGTAATAATAGTGGTTAGGGCATGATGCTCTATGTGTGACCGGCCCACCGGTTATAATAGTGGGGTGTTCCTGTACTCGCATGGATTGAATAAATAGCATGACGTGTATCGACTTACGATGAAAGAAAGACTAAACCATTAATCCAGATCTTTTTGGACTTGATATGTGGACTTGTTGATATTATACTATGGATTTCATTATATGCTTTGATGTTTCACATGTGTAGTTGGAATTTTATGATGTCTATTATCTGTGTGATTTGATGTGTGAATGTGTTGGCCTTAGTATTCGGTTACCTTACTCAGTACGTAGCGTACTGATCACCCTTTTCATGGGTGCTGCTCATTCCCACGAGTAGAAGGCCCATCTGACTTGCTGCAGGTAGGAGATGTTTATTTTGATGCGATAGATGTCTATGGGACATCAGGTGGGGCTGAGTGATGATCGGACCGAATCTGTTTCAGAGTGGAGTGGCTGGTTTTCCATCGAGATTTCATTTCCAGTTTCTTTTAATTATGTTGGAAACCTCGTAAACAATTTTATGATTTTAGTTATTTCTTTTCCCTGAAAAACTACCTTCGTATTTTGAATTGAATAAATACTTATACGTTTCGAATTACTGTATTTAAGAATTTGAATTTTTTATGAGCTGTTCTCTTAGCCTTAGCACTTGGTACTGGAACGGTAGGAGTGAACTGGTCTGGTACTAAGTGTGGCGGTAACATCCCCAGAATTCACAGGTTTTCAGTGTTTCTAATTTAATTGCTTCCGCTTTTTTTTTTTAAAAAAAAAGTGGTGAATTTTGGGGTGTTACAATTTCTCTCATTTATCTATGCTATGTTCTCATATTGTGCCCAATGTGACCTTTCATGTTAGTGTTGTGTAATGATTTACTTAACACTATAGTACTAACGGGTTCCATTCTTGGTCCCTTGCCTATTAAATGGGAAATGTTTACCTTGTAAGAGTATTTTGAGGGTTTGGCTTGATGACTTTTAGTAGAGGGTTGAGAGTTAGGACTATCTGGTGTTCGTCCCGATATCTTTTGATTTGAATATTCCTTAGATTATTATATCCTTTTCTATTTCTCCTTTTATTTTATTGTAACTATATTGTCTGATGTTCTAGATTTATTAGGATAAAGTGAGTCTATGATGAATTTGCTATTTTACCTTTATTATAAATGTTATTTAAGTAGAGTAACATTTTAGCCTTAGCATTTAGTATAAGGATGATAGAGGATGCCAAACTTATACTGAGTGCGGCGGTAACACCCACTATTTTTTTTAATTAACGCTTCTACAGAATAAAATTTTTAAGTAGTATATTTTAGGTTGTTACAATTTGCAATTCTAAACTTAGAGGTATTGAGCATGAACGAGGAGGAGTTGTATTTCAATTATATGATGAGCCTCCAACCTAAGGTTTGTGATAAAGTTGAGAGGCACAATGTTACCAGCATTGATGACGTTATGGTCGTGGCATAATCATTCATGGACCTCATGTAATATCTTGAATCTTAACCAAACCCTAATTTTAGGTAAATAATATCTTCAATTTTTCTAATCATTTAATCCTAAATTTAATCTTAAACTCTCCTATTTATTTCTTTCTTTCTTTTCCTTGGTTCCCCTTCCCCCGCATAACTCTTCCCCTTACACCTCAACTGAATTTGGTTTAATTTAGTTAATCAAACAAACCTCTTCCCAACTATATTTAAACTTTCACTCAATCATCATCACCCCTATGATTTCACGTTACATGCCACAATCCCATCCCCATTTCTTCTCCTCTTATTTTCTACATCGCATCCTTACCATTTGACCTCACTTCCCAACTCCCTCATTGTAACACCCCAAAATTCACTAATTTTTTTTAAAGTAGAAGAATTTAAAATTTAAAACCTGTGAATTATGGAGATGTTACTGCCACACTTAGTACCAAGCCGGTTCTCTCCGACCGTTTTAGTACCAAGTGCTAAGGCTAAGAAAAGATTGACATTAAAATCAAACCAAGAGTTCATAAAAGAACTAGAAATATCATACATAAAAAATCAGAGTACGGGTAAAGAATTGTAATTCATATACAAAAGAGAAATAAGCTTACAACAGATAAAAGATTCATCGAAAATACTCAATACAAGAAATGAATCATAAAAGGGTAAATCCGATACAAAGGAAATAATAGAAGGAGATAAAATAACAATAAGAGTGAATCCGGCCACACTACTCTCGAGCTTGGAGCCAAAACATGCTCAACACTCAGCCCCATCTGATGTCTCACCCACCTGCACAAATTTAGAAGGGCCTACTACTCGTGGGAATGAGCAGCACCCATAAAAGGGGTGATCAGTACACTACGTACTGAGCAAAGCAACTGGTTCACTAAGGCTAACACATAAAATCACATAAACCATGCAGAAAAATAAAAAGAGCAAATAGTCCATCATGATAATATAATATTGTACAGTCAATCAGGTAGATACATAAAGGCCCATTTACAGTCCGGATTAATTAATTAATTAATTTCTGATTAGAACTCATTTCGCACCATGCTCTTTATCAAATCCATGCAAGTACAGGAACCTCCCACTATTTTAGTTAGTGACTCGGTCACATATAGGGCTTCATGCCCTAACCACTATTATAGCCGATGGATCGGTCTAACCACTATTTCTTACCGGTGGATCGGTTTCGTTCCTTCTTAGATAGTGTTTCACTGTAAGTAATTAGTGTCTTTTATGTGCCTTAGCAAACTCAAGTTTTGGTTTATTGAGCTCGGGATCCCCCACTATTATAGCCGATGAGCCAGTCACATATAGGGTATCCTGCCCTAACCACTATTATTCGCCGGTGGATTGGTCACTTATAGGGTAAGGACCCTAATCACTATTCCTAACTGATGGATCGGCTATACACGACTTAATAATCTTTCACTTTAAATGATTAATGTCTTATGTATCTTTTTCATAAGCTTTCACCCTAGACATGCATGAATCACTTCCTTTACACTTACCCTCCAACTGACCCATATCATATCATGAGAACCCTACACCTCCTAACTTGTCCAACAACCTTTCCTCTATACTCAAACTCACACTAGAACTCCAATACCGAAACATGTGGGTCAAGGCCCACTACTACACACCTCCAAGTCCACTTATTTCCTTACTCTAGGTTTTCCCTAGAAATCCTAATTTAGGCCTGAGTGACCCATCCTACTTCACTTCACACAACCCAAATCATTTTATCACTCACCCATAGATTCCACCCTCATCATCATACTTTGATCACCAAGTGCACGTGCTACTACTAAAAACCCTAAGTAGCCACACCAAACCCTAATTGTCCACACCAAACCCTAGCTCGGTCTCTTACGTACCCTTATATTGCTCCATATACTATTTCCCATCCAAAGTGTTCAAACACCCAAACAACACTTACATTACCTTCCTCACGTCCCAAATTAACGTTCTATACGTAAATTTCACTCCCATGCAAACTTTACACATCCCAAAAAACCTTTCAAACTTTTCATGCAAACCCTAAAACTCTCATGTGAAACCCTAGATTCAACCATGCAAACCCTAGATCCATCCATGCAAAACCCTAGATTCATCCATACCAAATCCTAGATTCAATCCATACAAAATCCTTGATTAGATTCTTCCATGCAACACCATAAAATCTGCCATGCAAAACCCTAAGTCCATCCATACCAAACTCTAGTTTAGATTCTCCCATGCAACACCATAAAATTTGCCATGCAAAACCCTAAGTCCATCCCTACGTACTTAGATTCTCCCATACAAAACCATAGATTTGATTCTCCCATGCAACACCATATATAGATTAAATTCTCCCATACAAAACCATAGATTAGATTCTCCCATGTTACACCATAGATTAGATTCTCCCATACAAAACCATAGATTAGATTCTCCCATATAACACCATAGATTAGATTCTTCCACACAAATCCATAGATTAGATTCTCCTATGTAATATCATATATTAGATTCTTCCATACAAAACCATAGATTAGATTCTCCCATATAACACCATAGATTAGATTCTCCCATACAAATCCATAGATTAGATTCTCCCATGTAACACCATAGATTAGATTCTTCCATACAAAACCATAGATTATATTCTCCCATATAACACCATAGATTAGATTTTCCCACACAAATCCATAGATTAGATTATCCCATGTAACACTATAGATTAGATTCTTCCATACAAAACCATAAATTATATTCTCCAATATAACACAATAAATTAGATTCTCCCATGTAACACCATAGATAAGATTCTCCCACACGAAGCCCTAAAATTCCTCATTTTATTCTTCCACTCATGGATCATTAAAATACTTAGGTCAACTCACATCCCTTGGTCAACTTATTCCCTTTTGTCAACTTACTCCCCTTGGTCAACCTCTTTCTTTATTCTCCTTTTTCATCCTTTCCCCCACACAATACCACATTTAACATCCTCACATGCATGTATAAAGGGTCACACATATTACATCACATTCCACAACTTTTCACCACATATACATATCAACATATACAATAAGAAGGCACACAAGCATACCAGGACTCCAAGTTGCTTCATACATAAAATAGTCAACATAAACTAGTCAACTAAAGCATAGGATACTCAACACAACATCATACAAGGCATCAAGGCATGATATACACTCAGCACAAATAAGGCCTTAGTTACACCCTAATCTAAAATAACACCGGTCTTGGAGCATGCTTCTACGCCTCCTTAGGGCTTTGATTGGTCTTACCTATATGAGGGTAAAGCTAAAGATTATATTCCCTCATACCAAAAATACTATTATTTACTAATTTATTCTCAGACTAAGTTTCGGATATAATAATAACATATTAATAATAATGACATTAACTAATTACTAATTGTGCTAAAGATATAAGAAATAATAGTAATATTATAAAAGTTGATAATATAAAGTTGAAGACTTTACCTTAATAATAATGATACTAATAATAATAATACTGATAGTAATGATAATAGTAATAATAATAATAATAATAATAATAATAATAATAATAATAATAATAATAACAATAATAATAATACTAAAAATAATAATAATAATAATAATATGATTTGAAATAAATGGTGGAATAGGGGCTTTGACCCTTCACCAAAATAATACTAATAATAATATTAGTAACATTACTAATAAAAATAGTAATAATAATAATAATAATGAAATAATAATAGTAATTATGAAGTAATAATAATAATAATAATAATAATAATAATAATAATAATAATAATAATAATAATAATAATAATAATATCATAAACCGAGAGTAAGATAAAGTAGGGTTTCGACCCTATTTTGAAATAATGATAATACGAAAAATAATAATAATAATAATATTAATAATAATAGAAATGCTAATAATAATAATGATAAAAACCATAATAATATTGCAAAATAATAATAATCATAACGTTAATAATAGCAATGATAATAATCGAAGATAAAATAAAGTAGGGTTTTGACCCTACATTGAATAAATAATAAAACTAATAATAATAATAATAATAATAATAATAATAAATAAATAAATAAATAAATAAATAAATAAATAAATAAAATAAAATAAAAATATAATAGGGCTTCTGCCCTCAATAGTAATAATAATAAAAACATTAGTAGTAGTAGTAGTAGTAGTAGTAGTAGTAGTAGTAATAATAATAATAATAATAATAATAATAATAATAATAATAATAATAATAATAATAATAATAATAATAAAAATAAATAAATAAATAAAATAAAATAAAAATATAATAGGGCTTCAGCCCTCAATAGTAATAATAATAAAAACATTAGTAGTAGTAGTAGTAGTAGTAGTAGTAGTAGTAGTAGTAGTAGTAGTAGTAATAATAATAATAATAATAATAATAATAATAATAATAATAATAATAATAATAATAATAATAATAATCAAAATAGAGGAAAAAAACAAAACAAAATAAATAAAGCTTATATAAATAGTGAAAAAGGGTTGAGAGGGTTTAAGGTTCCACCTTAGGTTGGTGGTAACAGGCAGCATCGGCGGTGGTGCATAGCAGTGGTGGCGGTGGCCGAAAAAAGAGAAGAAAAGAGAAAAAGTTGGATGTCGGGAAAATGAGAGGTAGAATAAAGGTGGAAGTAGAGGTGTTTGTGACTACCTAGAGGGAGAGAAGTAGAATGAGGGTGGAGGCACACCCAATGGTGGTGGCACACGACGACAACGACGGTGGCCGAATGGGGAAGAAGAAGAGAAAGAGAGGAGGAGGGGGAGGAAGAGGAAAATAAAGGTAGGGAAAGATAGAGGAGGGTCTGTAGGTGGTTTTTGAAGGTGTAGGAGGCAGTGGCAGCAGTGCTAGTGGTGGTGTACGGTGGTGCAAAGGGTGGCAGGGGCAGAGAAGAGGTCGATTGAGAACGAAAATTTGCACGACTGAGGTGGCTCATGCAGGAAGAATCGAGGGAGAAGGGTGGCGTAGTTAGTTAGAGGGCGGTGCACGGAGGACTTAGGTGGGTAGAGCGCAGCGAGGTTAGCCGACAATGGTGCACGGAAGGGGTGTCTGAAGTGGCGACAGTGCACATGAGGGATTTTTCTGGGTTACGGGAAAAAGTCCCAAGATCGAGCTAGTGATGGGTATTTATAGAGTTTAGATCAAAGGGTAGGGTTTTGTAGGTCGATGAGGGAATAGGGAAGGTAGGGTTAGGGTCACCGGCGGCAATGGTTGGCCGGTGGAATTTCAAAATCATGGCAAGGTGGTGGCTAGTTGGGAGAGGGAAATCGTGCACGAGAAGAGGGGAGAGTGGTTGGGTGAAATAGTCAACGGATAAGCGGGAGAAGATAGAGGGAGAATGGTTGGTCAAACGACGAGGTCGGCGGCAGAAATAACGGAGTCGTTGCAGGTCGACGCCGGGGGAGAAGAAGAGGGAGGAAGAAGAAGGTGGGGGTGCGTGTACCAGTCGGCCCAGAGGGAAAAAGAAAAAGAAAGAAATGGGAACCGGCCAGTCGAGCCATGATGAGGAGTTTTAAACCAAACACGGCGTTCCTGGGGGGGAAAGAGGTAAGGCGCAACTCTCTAGGCTGCCGAAGGAAGAAGAAAAGAAGGGAAAGGAAGAATGGGCCGCGGACGCCAAGCCCAATCAGGAAAGAAGAGGAGAAGAAAAGGAAAAAGGAAGAAAAGAAGAAAAGAAAGAAAAGGAAAGAAAAAGGAAGAAAGGAAAGAAAAATGAAAAAGGAAAATAATGGGTTAGGTTAAATAAATTAATTAGGATATTTGGGATATTTAAATAAAATAATATTTAAATCCCTTTTTAGGCTAATTTAGGATTTGTTTTGAAAGATTTTTCATAAATTCCATTTTAATTAGCAAACCACTCTAATTTTCTCTAATTAAATTATTTATAAAATTCCTATTAATTTGGCCCTATTTATTCCCTCTTATTTTAAATACAATAATTTATTTAATTAATTTTCAAAATAGAATCCTTGATTAGCTAAAATACCCAAAATTTTCCTAATTAAATTATTTATAAATTTCTTCTTGATTTGCCCTAATTAATTCCCTTTTATTTTAATAAATAAATTTATTTAATTAATTTTTCTAATAAAACCTTATTTAACTATAATTCTTAAAATTAGGATTTTCGGGGCATTTCACTCACACTATCCCTTTTCACACAAATCAGTTATATATAATCATTCCCTTCTCATTCATAATCATTTATTGCAAGCCATCAACCTTCTTTTCTCCCTTTTTTCTATATAATTTTGTCTCTAAATTTTGATCAATTCCTCCACTACCTCCATTTAGATCAGTGTCATTCTTTGCATCCATCCCCACCATCACTTTTGGCTCATTTGCCTGGCAGAACACACCCATCCCTCTTCAACGTTCAAACTTCATGATCATTTCATCCTTCTAGTGAAATATTCAACCATCCAAGCCTCCACTACATCTCTTATCTTTAACAAACCTTTATTATCCTTTGACAAGCTTGTGGTTTTCTATCCAAGCTTACACTGTCCTTATCGAGCTTGTGTTGTCCTTTTTGATTTAGTGTTACCTCAATAGAGCATGTGTTGTTGTTGCTGAATGTTGTCGTTGCCAAGCTTGTGCATCTTTTGTGACATGCTAGCACTGTGTGCTATCGAACTTGTGTTCCACCCTTCCTGGCTTAGGTTTTTCTTGCCATTCTTCCCTTTTTAGTGTGCGAATTATTCACAATAGCATCCCTAGCACCGACCAACCTTTGCAAGCTAACCTATATCCCTTGGTTCTTCCCTTCTTTGCCTTCCTCATTTTCCTTGCCTTTCATTCTCTTATTTTTCAAGGTGATCTTATTCACTTCATGGTTTTGAAGGTGGGTGATTAGGAGTATTTTGATTACAGACCAATGTTGTGTTATTGAAATGATACATGTCTTAGGATATGCTTTTGATGTTACTTGTTAATTGTATGCAATATCAACCTAGTGTAGTTATATTTCTTGAAATCATGTTGTCAATACTATACCGTTATCTTATTGTATTACATTATGAAAGTATGGTGTCTTAGGATGTGCTTTTGATGTTACTTGTTAATTGTATGCAATATCAACCTAGTATAGTTATATTTCTTGAAATCATGTTGTCAATACTATACCGTTATCTTATTGTATTACATTATGAAAGTATGGTCGTTATAAAAATTTGAGCATATGTAATATGCTTGTTTTAATCCTGGTCTTATGGCTCTAGCATGGTGGCATGATATACTGTCTTAATTGAGTTATGAATTATGGGTTGTAAATAAGGTTAAGTATTATCACGTTGAGATATGTTGAATTTTGGAAGTGATAATATTGAGACTCATAGGGTTTTTGGTGACATTTGTGGGTAGTTCTTGATATTAAGGGTACTTGAATATTTTTATGTGCCTCATTTATTTATTTCAATTATGCATGATGATTAATAAAATAACCAACTAGTCTAATAAGACACTGATATTTAGAGTGAAAGGTTTATGAGTTAGGACCTGTTGTACATAACTATTTCATAGGACGAGAATAGTGATTGGGAATGTTATACCTCATGGTTGTACCAGTTCTTCCACCTAACAAGAATAGTGACCAAGAGCACTATGTCCTGGGGTTGTTTTATTGATTGATATGGTTCCACCGTTTATGAATAATGGAGTTCTTGAACCTAAGAGACTAAGTAAATGAAAACGTATAATCATCTATCATATAACTTTTTTCGGTTCCTATCGTGAACCATCTCATGTTATAATTCAATATGCATGGATAGTTCTTTTATATAACCTGATATGCTTGTATGTTCTTTTCTTATAATGTGTACTATTTCCTTACTTAGTAATTAATGTACTAATCACCCTTTTATAGGTGTTACTCATTCCTATAAGTAGATGACCCATGTATTGATGTGCAACTTTTTGGAGATTGTCGGGATGATTTTATTGTTTAAGATGCACTTCTTTTGGAATAGTGATTTATCTATTGGGCTTGGACATAGTGTTAATGTTTCTGGTAGTTAGTGTTTTGTTCGGATACCTTATAAATTCTTAATTCCATTGGATCCTTTTTGTTGTATTTTGGTTATATTATACTCGGAGTCTTGTCTCCAAACTCTTATATAAATTTCCCTAGTTCTTTTGTTTATCTTAATTAAATATTAAATATTATGCATTATATTTTATATGAGAATGTTAATGTAAACTAGACTTATGTCAAGTATGATGATAATACCTAATTATCTTTATATTATGCTTTCACAAAATAAATTTTTTTAGTAGTAACTTTTTGGGTGCTATAAATTTGTATTAGAGACTTTGGTTTTGATTAGCGTATTTTTTTTTTCAAAATTTGGTTTTTATCTAATTTTATCAACCTATTTCTCATTTAAAAAAAACTCAATTTTTTGAAAACCTAGATTAACATGCAAGGAATGAAGAAAGGGTAGCTTAGGCGGCCTTCAAATGTGCTAATGTGTTTTATGTCCTAGTAAGTTAGAATTTTTTTTATCCGAACATGTTTTTTGTTTTGTAGCTAGCTCGCTGTGTTATTTAATGGTTGTGTTAAACTTTTGGAGGAGGCATTTTAGGCTTTCATTGAGTTCATCTGATGTCCGTCACGACCACCACCACCACCACCACCACCACCTCAACCTCAACCACCACCATCACCTCTATATTAACCATAAGAGGGCATAAAAGAGGATTGACTTTAGAGAGTTTTTGGTTATCACCTGCCAAATTACAACGGAGAGGATCTGCTCATACTAGAGGGTTAAATTTGGGACTTCAATTGGACTTTTGAGGGTGTCAACTATCTAGGGAAGAGGAACCATACTTTCTTTGGAGATATGCGGATGCCTAGTGGGTAGGTTGTCCCACTTAGGGGAGACCATTGATGACCTGGGAGGAATTTAATATGACTCTTTGCATGAGATTCTATCTTGAGATCCTTAAGAGGGATAAAATTAAAAAGTTTATGTAGTTAACTTAGGGGAGTGTGACGGTGTGGGAGTTCCACACATGATTCTCAGAGTTGTTGATGTTTGCTCTAGGTATAGTAACAAGTGAGGCGACAATGGTATTTAAGTTTGAAACAAGGGCTACACTTCAACATTTGGAGGATGGTGGATGTTATGGTCTTCCATGATGTGGCTATATTATATGAGCAAGCATGCGTTGTCGCCACCATGGTTTAGGAGCATGCTTCCATTTTAGGTAAGATAAAGCATGATACATAAGATTTTTGGGAAAGGATTCATTTTTGAGGAGGAGAATCGCCAAGGTTCCAACATAGGGGTCAACTAGGTGGTTGGATAAGATATTAGGCTTCTTAGAGACGCTTCTAGAGTTAACAATCGTGCGGGTCGGGTCACTATCAGGTCATCTCCCATGATTTCAAATAATCTCGAATCATTTTGCAGGGTCGGGTTAATTTGGGTTTGATTCATATGATTGACTTGAGGTCGAGTAATATTAGGTCATTCTAAACTCTCGGATTAGGTTGGGTTGAAATCAGATGGATTCATATTTAGGTAAATTTGAGTTGTCCTATTTTCGGTTCGAGTTGGGGTCGGGTAAGTATATATTATTACATTTTTGGGTCAAGCTTAGATCGGATACAAGTTATTTCAGATTTGAGTAATGCTCGTGCATTTTTTTTACTCCAAGATATTATTAAATTCTATTTATTTTGAGATTGCTTATTTCAATTTATCTTATTCCTGGATATTGATTGTTTCTCAGCCTTAGAACTTTTTGTTATTATTTTACCTTTGGAGTTATATTGGACACTTAAAACTTAAAAGTTTTTTTTTGAGATCAAATCACTTTTCTTTTTTATGTTAAAGCATAACTTATAATTCATCTTCATTATAAGATAGGTCATATCAAGTTCAATTATTATTTTAATTTTATATTATATTCATATCCCATGCGACCCTTACCTAATATTAACTTATAATGGCCATTGATAATTGATAATTAATGAAGGTTACTTGTAAGGTTGTACTTCTCAAATTATTTTTATAATAGATTGATCACATCATATCAACATAATTTAAATCAATATTAATAATACAAAATTAATTATAAAAATATAATCATGATAACAACAATAATGGTAATTAATAAATATTAGTTATGGTAATAATAATAATAATAATAATAATAATAATAATAATAACACATTAACTCTTCTTCTTTTATTATTATTATATTACATCAAGCTAAATCAGATATAAAATAGATAAGTTAATGACCATTAACAAGGATCAACTAATATTGACTTCTTACTATTTAATATATTTGATATAATAAAAATAATTAATATTCAATTTTTATAATGAGCAATTAACATTCTCACCCTATATTTTCCCTCTTTCCTATGATATTTTAGTATATTGCAAGCTATAGATACTAACATATAGTGTTTGAGGCTACACATTTTTATTGATGCGTGCTCATAATAGAATTGATAAATATTTTTCCTTATTCGATTAGATTTTACTTATGATGCAATCTATAATTTTTTATATACTTTTACATAATTTTTCCAAATATTTTAAATATTAGAATTAGTATTATGGTTAATAGTACTAACTATATTTTGAATAGCTGAATCAACTATGATTATGTAATGTACATTTTAATTTAGGGAAAGAATTGGTTGATATCATAGTTGTTGTTCGGGATTGGGTTGCTAGATTGTGGGTTTGAAGACTTGGTTGGTGTTGACCTCCTAGATAAATCAATGTCTTACATTTTGTTTTGATGATAACAAATGAATTCAAAAGATTTAATTTGGTTGCTTAAGTGTGCATGAACTATGATTGATAATAAAGAGAACCAAACAAACTTATTCAAATAAATTCTGAAAGTGCTAATTTCAAAGAGCAATCCAATTTCAAAGCACAAGAGAAGACTATTTAGATAACCAAGACTCAAGACCTCAAGGTGTATACTTAATATCTTAGACAATCTTGTAAAATAAGATGAGAAAACTAATTTTGATTTTACTCTTTTCAGACATTTAAAAAATTTCATTAAAATTATTTTGATCAAAATTCCATGTTGATTTTAATCCTAAACTCTTTTAAAAGTATTTTTTTTATGTATATTGGTCCTAATCGAAACCATAAGACCAATCAACTAGTTTTGTTTAAACCCAAGGTATTAAATGTGTAAAAAATCAAATAAATAAATTGGATGAGTAAATCGATCAGTTGGTTTCAAAACAAATAACTAGTTTAAGAACTGATCGACTAGTTTGATTAACCATGTAACACCCCAAAATTCACTACTGAAAAATTTCTTTTTATTTAAGATTTAGTAGAAACAATTAAATCAAAACTTGTGAATTTCGGGGATGTTACCGCCGTGATCAGTACAAGCCCAACCCCCGGCCGTTTTTGTACTAACCATAAGGCTAAAGGAAGTTTACAACCATCATAATTCAAACTCAAAGCAAGGTTTCATAAAAGCATTAGAACATACATAAATAGAAATTAGAGTACGCGGAAAAAGGTTTACAACCCAGAGTACATAATTTAAAATTCCTCAACAAGAATAAAGGTTACAGCACAATAAAAACCAAGCCTAAATAAACTAGTACAAAATAAAGGGACATAGAAAAGGTAAATCCAGCCACGACACTCTCGAATCCCTAGGCCAACTCCATGCTAAACACTCAACCCAGCCCGATGCCTTGTAAGTATCGAATGCATAAAAAATAGTATCATTGACCTGCACAAAGTCAGAGGGGCCTTTTGCTTGTGGGAATGAGCAGCACCCATGAAAAGGGTGGTTAGTATGCTACGTACTGAGTAAGGTAACCATGAACTAAGGCCAACACACCAAGACACATAATACAAGCATGATTACATAGCAGCATACAATTATTTCAAATAAATAAAGGCCAAGCTGCAGTCCGGATAAACTGATTCATTAAATCTTTGATCAATGCTCATTTTACACCATACTTATTATCATTCCATACGAGTGCAGGAGCCCCACTATTATAGTCAGTGGACCGAAAACATACAGGGTATAAAGATCCTGACCACTATTATTACCAGTGGATTGATCTCCAAGGCAAGATACTCCTGGCCACTATTATTAGCCGTTAGACCTGTCTGGCCCCAACTCTCATGGTGTTTCACTATACGTACTTAATGTCTTTCCCATGTCTTATCATAATTATGTTCAATTTGTTAAGAGCAGAATCCCCCACTATTATAGCCGGTGGATCGGAAACATACAGGGCATAATGCGCCTGACCATTATTATTCGCCGGTGGACTAGTCTGGGCCCGACTCAATAGTCTTCCTCTTTAAATGATTAGTGTCTTATTGTGTCTTATTCAACAAGTTATCACCCTATACATGCATGACTAACTCCATCTACGCTTATTCTGCTAAGAGGGCCCATCTCATATCTTGAAACTCTACAACTCCTAGCTCACCTTGACATCCTTTCCTTATTCCACTTGCTCACACAAGAGGCCCAACTCCTAAGTGTGGAGGTAAAGGCCCACTACCTAACACCTCCAAGTCCACTTATAGTCTATCCTAGGGTTTTCTCCAGAAATCCTAATTTGGGCCTATGTGGCCCATCCTTCTCTACCTTACACAACCCAAATGGTTTTAACACCCCACACGTCACAACCATTAGATTCATCCCTCATCATTTCACGCTACTCCCCCAAATACATGTGTGACCACGAAACCCTAAGTGGCCACACTAAACCCTAGCATCCTCCTTTCCACATGTCACCCCTCCATTTTTCACATTCCACTCTTGTTTTCCCATGATACCCATGCTCGCCCCACACATGACAATCCTCCATCCTCATCTCATACTCCACTCACCCTCATTTATTTTTCCTTTTTCCACCTTCTCAAATTAGGGTTTCCTCCCAAACCCTAACTCGGTCTCCTATGCACCCTTATATTGTCCCATGTACTATGTTTCACCCAAAGCCTCCAATCACCCAAACAAATCTTCCATTACCTTCCTCACACCCCAAGTCAACTTTCCATACGTAAAGTTCACTCCCATGCAAACTCTATCCATCTCATGCAAAACCTCGAAGTTTTCATGCAAAACCCTAAAATTCCCATGCAAACCCTAGATTCCCCCTACAAAGTTCACCCACTCCTTTATTTTATTTAAATTCCCGTTTTATTCTTCCACTCATGGATCATGGGATATTTAGGTTAATCTCACCTAAGTTGGCCAACTTACTTCCTTTTGGTCATTTTCCTTTTCATCTTTCTATCCTACATTGCCACATTAAATATCCTTGCATACATGTCCTAATGGGCCACATTATATCACATCACAATTCACAACATATACATATTAAACACATTCCATAAGAAAGTACATGAGCATACCTCAAATCCAAGCTGTGCTACACATAAAGCAGTTATAACAATAACACAAGATACACAACATATCGTTATACAGGGCATCCGAGGCATATAAGACACCTAGCACGCACTAGTCTTAGAGCACGCTCCTACGCCTCATTAGGGTTTTAATTGGTTTCACATATAAGAGGGAAAAGCTAAGGATTAGTTTCCCTCCTACTAAAAATACTATTATTTCCTATTTTATTCTAAGATTAGGGTTACTATTATTAAAGAAAACTTTACAAGTGAAAAATAGGGTTTTTATCCTCAAATTAGCCTACTAGGTTATTACTAGTCAAAATAGGTTTATGTTCACATTTATAGCCATATTTATATTATTAAATCTAATAGCTTTATTTCTTCTAATAATAGTACTAACACTAGTTATAGCAAAAATAGTAATATTAGTAATAATAGTAATACTAATACTCTTAGTATTAGAAACCCTATTATTTTTAAGGCTAAGGCTAATAATAAGATTAGGAATAAAATAATAAAATAATAATATAATAATAGTAATACTAACAAAATACTAATATTGCTAAGGATAATATTAATAATAGTAGTAATATTTGAAATAATGATAATATAAGGGTTCAAATATTTTTACCATAATAATAGTAATACTAATAATAGTAGTAGTAGTAGTAATAGTAAAAACAATAAGAGTAGTAATAGTAATAATAATATAGTAACAATGATAATAATAATAAGGGCATTAGGAATAATATTAGCAATATTCGAATAATAAATAATAGCAATATTAAGGTTTGAGTATTCTTATTTTATAGCAACGAAATGATAACATGCCAAATCTAGTATCAATAGTAACAACAACAACAACAACAATAATGATAATATTCGAAATAATAGTAGAATAGGGTTTTGACCCCTTAATAATAATAATAATATTCTGGGGATAATAATAAACATGATAAATAATAATAAATATGAATAATAATAATAATGATGATGATGATAATAATAATAATAATAATAATAATAATAATAATAATAATTATGATAATGATAATAATAATAATAACACATAATAATAACAATATAAATACAATTAAAATGGATAAGGCTTGCATAATTAGGGTTTAAGGGTTGAGAGGGGTTAGGGTACCACCTAGGGTTGGTGGTGACAAGTGGCACCGGCGGCGGCGTTGTGGTGGTCGAGGGTGGTGGAAAAGGAGGAAGGGAGGAAGGGAAAAAGGAGGGTAGAGAAAGGTCTATAGGGGATTTCGGGAGGTGTATGGGGCGGTGATTGTGCAGGAGTGGTGGTAAAGGGTGGTGCGAAGGGCGGTCGGGGGTGGAGATGTGGTTGATCGGGAAGGGTAATTTGCATGGTCGAGGTGGCTCGTGCAGGGCAAATTAAGGGAAAAGGGAGGTGTAGTTGGGTAGAGGGTGATGCAGGGTGCATTTCTATGGGTTTCTCGAGCGGCGGCGCTGGGTAGAGGCGGCGGCGGCGAGGTCGTCTGATCAGGTGGTGGCACAAGGGACGGGATTTTTTGGGCTACGAAAGAAAATCCAACTCTAGGCTGCCTATGGGGTATTTATTGATCAAACGCAGGGGAAAATGACAAAGGGAAGTGGGAAAACAGAGGCAAGTGGGATAGGGCGCACCGGCCGGCGGTGGTAGGCCGATGCAGGTCTACCATGAGAGCTATGGTTGATGGCGAGAGAAGAAAATAAGCAGGGCAGGCTCGCATGAAGGGAGGGAAATGTCAGTAAGGTTGATGGGATATAAAGTTGATAGGAAAGAGAGGGAGAGGTTGGCTGGTCAATGGTGGTCAGTGGAAATCAAGTCGTAGGTCAGGGGAAAGAAGTTGCAGTCGCGCAACGGGGAAGAAGAGGAGGAAGAAGAAGAGGGTTGGACCGGCAATCTAGGAAGAAAGAAAAGAAAGAAATGGGGAAAGGAACCGGTCCAGTTGGGGGGAGAGGGGAGTGTGGCGTAGTCCTGGGCCGCGTAAGAGGAAGGGAGAGGGGAGAGGAATTGGACCGCAGGCTAGGCTGGCCTAGGTCGAGGAAGGGGAGGGGAAGAAAGAAAAAGAGAAAGGAGAGGATGGAAAGAAAAGGAAAGAGAAGAGAGGAAAAAGAAAAAGGGATAAAAAGGAAAGAAAAGAAAAATAGGTGAGTTGGGGGTATTTAAAAAATTTTGGTATTTTGGGATATTTAAAAATAATAATATTTTAATAAAATAATAATTAAATTCTCTTTTTAGGTTAATTTAGGATTTTTAAAAGATTTTTCCTAAATTCCATTTTAATTAGCAAAACACTCTAGTTTTTCCCAATTAAATTATTTATTAATTTCCTCTTGATTTTCCATATTTACACCCTCTTATTTTAATAAAATAATTTTTTTAGTTAATTTCCATAATAAATCCTTAATTAGCTATAATTCTTAAAATTAGGGTTTTGGGGTATTTCAAATCAATCCATGGGTTTTGCACTTGCAAAAACCCATTTGTCTTTATTTAAATACATCAACTGGTTTCACCAAACTAATTGTCATGTTTGATTAAACCAATCAACTGGTTTGATTGGTCATTCCATGGTTTTTTTCCTACAAAAACCCATTCATCTTTATTTAAACACATCAACTCATTTCAACCAAACCGATTGATTGGTTCACAAACCGATCGGCTGGTTTGACCATCTAGGCTAAGGATTGGGACAAAGTACAAAATAGTTTTTGCCTAGGGAGTAAATCAATTTACCGGTTTGAAAGTTACATCAATTGGTTTACTAAACCATGATACTTCTCAAATATGTTCATGGGACCAACTATGTACAACATAAAACTGATTGACTAGTTTGAATAACCAAGTTAGGGATGGCAATTGGATGAATTTTACCCAAAACCTGATGGATTTTATCCATTAGATGTGTAAATAGATATGGATAAACGGATATGGATATGGGTAAGGGATCTTCAAATTCCTACATGTACTCGCATCTGTTTACCCAATATAAAATTACATGTTCACCTTCATTTATGTAACCTTAAGTATATTTTCTAAGGCTAAAAGTGAAGATATGATTAAATTTTAATAATCTAAGTATATAATTCTAACATTAAATAATTTTTACTTTATACTTAATGGATTTTATCCAAAACCCAATGGGTTTTACCCGATGGATATGTAAATGGATATGGATAAATGTATATGGATATGGATGAGGAAAAAAATATCGACCGGGTTTGGATATGGATATGGGTATATGTTTTCTTATCGGATTTGGGTAACGGATAGGGGGTACCCATCCTTTGCCATCTCTAAACCAATTGACTAGTTTGTGTAATGATATAATTTTCATTTCAGATTTGAACATAACTAGTCGATTGTTTTGAACAATCCATTGAATAATTAGGGCAAATGATCGGCTGGTTTACCCAACTAATTAATTGGTTTACCCAACTAATCGACTGGTCATCATTAAATGCTAAAAAAATCTGCTCATTGCTTGGGAAACAGATATATGCTATTTTACTCTAATGACTACATAATAGTGCATAGGAATAAATATCATTTTTGAGGGAGCTTATAGATAACTTTTTGATGTATCATTAATTCCATAAATCAATTCATTAATCCTACTTAAAATTAATTCTTAACTACTCACTTTCATATTCATCTCAAATTAAGATATTTTCAAAAGTATTTGTGTTCATTCTATTCAACTATAAATTACTCATTGATTGCAATATATATTTCTTTCTATCTAGATTACACTCACAAATTGTTCTTTTACTTTCATATTTGTATCATTTGTGAGAAACTTTGTAATTAATCAAAAATCTCCTCAAAACACATTATATTGAGGTTATGTGTTGCCTAGCATTTATGAGAAAGGTCATTGGGTTAATAGATCCATAAAACTAGAGAAAATAACTAAGTCAAATTGTAAATTATCTCCTAAAATGTCATTGAGAAAATAAGCGTATAAACTAAGGTAGGATTTATCATTAATAAATACACCAAAGGTTCAAAATCCAAAATGCAAACCCTTTTGGCAATGGATGTAGAGAAATTCAACTCTCGAACCACTATTTATTGTGTGTAAAAATTTTATTTTCTCATTTCCATTCCAAAAACTCTATTAATCTCCTTCTAGGGTTCTTTCAATAGGAACTTTTGATGGACTTGATCAATTGAAATATGTTGGATGTCCTTTCTCACCCATAGGGCATGTTCTTTAATCAGTAGGCTTAATATTGTAATAATTATTTTTCAACCCAAACATCATATTATATTATTAACTAGTTAGGCTAATTAATAATTCAAGCTTATATTTTAGGTTAATGTATTTAGTTTTATTCAACTATTTAATTGGTCTATGTAATTGTGGCCCATATGTTGTAATGATTCTTAATAATAGCTATTGCATTGGATTAAAGCTATTTATTTTGTATTTGGTTTAGCTTAGGGTTGGGAGAAATCATATGAATAGCTTTGTTCTTCTTATTCCATTTAGAATTGGTAGAGTTGTGTAATCAATTTAGTGAATGAAGATTATGTGCCATTGGTGTTTCTTCTCTCTTACCTTCTTCTATTTGTGAATGATGGTGCGTGAGTGAAATAATGTCAATGATTCTAGACAAATATCTACCTTCAATCTTAGTCCATTACTTGAGTCGATAAAGGCTTGTGGCGGAGCATGTTTATTCTCATTATTCCCAACTCTTCAATGTTCTTCTCAACAAAGTGAGTTGAATATGATGAATCTTTTCTATATTCATGAGTTTTTCTTTGAGGATCCTCATCATTACAAGCATATTGGCAATAATTATATCACATACATATAATTACAAGTATGTCCTAATATTTGATAAAAATGGGTTATGGTGTTGGCTTTTCAATTAGTGCTCACATTCATAATACCTTGACATTCGCAAGTTCAATTGATGATATGAAGATATCACTTTAGTTGGTTATCTCTTGTCTTTCATCCATATTTGATAAAAAGATATATAGGAGTGTATCTAGTGAGAACTTCTAGTTATAATGATAATTGAGAACCACTAGTTTAATAAATTAATTATGGTAGTTTCATAAAACTATCACAACAATTTCATAAACTAAAACAAGTATTTTATTGAGAAACTTTAAGTGGTTTAAGCTAAGGTGAGAAGTTTCATTAAAAATTTAGAGTAGCTTTATAAGCTATAATTATTAATTTTATAAGATGAAGTAGTGTCATTAGAAACTTAGAGTAATTCCATTAGAGTATTAGAATCTAGTTTGAATCAGTTTAGTTTCATAGCTTTTGTTTTGTTGATATAGCTACTAGTAAGTGATAAGCCTATAATATTATCGATCATTGTGCTCTATGCTCCATGCTTTTGGTTGTAGTGATACCAACATGTGGTTAGCTAACTACATTTTTTTCTTATCTTAAAGCAATATAGAAGTCTCAATTGTCAGGTATTTTGATAGTAAATATACCAGTATGTGGTAAACACAGGATTTTGATTATTTTAGGTATGTCCAATAAAATAAGTTTTGGATGTGTGCCTTTTGAGGCTTGTATATTTGTGTCTTAAGTTATAGATGTTGTATGTATTTACATTATTAGTATCTTATGGTGCCTTTTGAGGTTTGCATATTTGTGTATTGAGTTATAGATGATGGATATGTGCCTTTTGATGCTTTTTAAGTGCTTATATGGTGCATTTCAAAGCTTGCATGTTTGTATATTAAGTTAAAGGTGCTAAATGTATTTGCGTTGTTATTGTCTTATGGTACTAGATGGAATTGAACTAATATTTAGATGGTATAGCGGAGTTTCCCTTTTCCCCTCTAATTTATTCTTATACTTTAGTGTTGGTATCAATGGATATTGTATATTCATAATAATTGATATACGCCTCAAGAAAGTATATTGTTTCTAGATTTTGGTATAAGTGTTGAGTTGTATTAGTTGCACATTTATAGTCTTTCATGTTTTATGAATTTTTAGAAAAATATAGTTATTATAATTATGATTTAATGTTAATTTTTGGGTAGATATTGAGTTGGATATGTTCAGATTTATAGTTGTTTGAGTGATGTATGATGTTTGATAAATAACAACTCAATTTGGATCATTTCAGATTTATAGTTTTTTTGGGTTTTATTGGATTTTTAGTAGGTAGTGGATTGGATTAGATTTATTTTAGACTTATGATTTCTTGGGTTATATTGGTTGTCGGATATGTATCGGATCGAGTCGGAAAGGTTTCGGGCTCTTAATTATTTGGGTAATATCAAATTGGATTTTGGGAAGATCGGTTCTATATTATTCATATGTTTATGTCATATCAACTTTTTCTAGCTCTAGACGCTTTTTTTTATCATTAATGTGGCATAGATCATCCATGACAAGATTATGAAGGAAAACCTACTCGTTCTCGAGTTTGTGGTGGGATAAGTCACGAACCTCTAGAGTGTCAACAAATTTTAGAAGCAGGGACCACTTGTACTTAAACAACAAGCATATCAGTAGCAGACCTTCCAACTACAACAACAATCACAATAGAGGTTACCTACCTTTGTTAGTGTACATCATAAGGAGGCTAAAGGAAGACCACATGGGTCTTGACCATTTACTCAGAGTGGGGGAAGTCATGCCTAGGGTTCTTGAGGGTATCGGAGGATACCAAGGATGAGAATTAGGCAGGCGCTTGAATGCCATTAGCCATGAAGAGGTTGATTATCAACTAAACGTAGTCACTAGTACACTGTCTATCCTTTTTTATTAGTTCATGTATTTTTTTTATTCGGGTGCATCATTGTCATTTGTGTCTACCTCTTTCATTGCTAGATGTACATTGTCTTATCTTCAACAATGACCCTCAAAACTTGATGGCATAAATATGCAAATGCACAAACTCATTATAGTACGTCAAGGTCGTATTTCATAGGGACTTCATTATTGAGTATTGTTGTTTACTATTTTAGCTATCTAGATAAATCAAATTTAGAGATTAAAAAATGACTAACAAAAGAAATCAAATAATAATGCTAATAGAGGTAAAAAAAATCTAATTAAAAGCTTAGAATTAGATTGTCATCATAAATCAGTAATTACTAAATAGATAATTTAATTTCTAAACAATTACTTACATCCAAAAGGGTGAAATAGCCTAAATTAACTAATAGCCTTTTTCAAGGTCTAATATTCATACATAATCCAATTTAATAATATATTTTTAAGTTATTAAATCAAAGTAAGTCGATTACATTCTATACTAACTTAATAAAATCCTCAAGAGACTATGGCCTACTTTCGTGGTTCAATTATCTTATTGAATTGTTAGATTTTATATTATTAATCTTTACCTTCCAATTATTCAATTAAATAACTATGTTTAGCCAAGTCGGTGATTAGACGACTCAACCATAAATGAAAAACTAACAATTAAATTTAAGAATTTAAGTAATTGGAGAAAAAATTAAATAATTTAGACTACATCCAATCCGAGAAAAGAAATCTACTCAATCATAATTGTTGTCAACTACAATAAATAAAATGCAGGAACATAGATAACATTAAACATAATAAATAAAAATAGAAAGATAGAAAGATAGAACCTTATATTAAGAATGTTGAATCCATCACCAAAGATTATTGCACTAGGTAAAATTCAAACTAAAATTAAGATTTGAATCCCATAATTAAAAGTAAAAAGATGGGGTATCTAGTTTGCAACATAAAGGGATACAATAAATAAATAATCACCTTCCATTCTCCTTTAAATTCTAGATAAAAATTAATTACTGAAATGGGATAGGTCATGCAAGATTGTAGAGTAACTTTCATTTTACGGATGTGCCAACCTCGTGACTTCATTTCTCTTGACCTTTGTTGTGTCACATAGTTGTGCCATCCTCACAGCTAGACTATGCATCATTCTTACTCTTAAATTATTGACTCGCTGCATGTTTTGTGCACGGTTGTGCCTCATCTGGTGCATGGTTGTGCCTCACTATTACATTGGATAATGTTTGGAAAAATACTCATAAATTATACGTACAAAGTTAAAATGATGTGATCTTGGATGTATTGGAAAAATGAGAAGAATATACACAAATCTCATTCTTTGCTTTTCTCTAAATTTATATTTCATCAAAGGTAAAATTCTCCACCTTTTCAATCAAATGTAATTATCTTAGAAATTAATGAGGCCATATACATGCTAAGTTCTTTACAATGCCTACTCAAAGCCTTCATATTGTCTTTTCTTAGAATTATTTTCATCCATTAAGTGCACCTACCAAATATAATAACAAAGGATGCAATATCCACAAATCTAATGACATGCATATAAAATTCATGGAAACATGTATTTATGAAGAGTGAAAATCATCCAAATAATAATCTTTTTACCAATTTATCATCTCTACTCGGATGTGGCCCTAGAGATAGCCAACAAAGATTTTCTTATGGAATTAGTTGAGATGGACCTATGAAACTTTGATGTGATCCTTGAAATCAATATGTTGGGGAGAAATTGAGTGATGATAGATTGTGAGTAGGAGCAAGTGGTGTTGCGGAGACCTTAATATACTAGTATCTCCTGCAAGAGATACAACCCTATACTTGCGAAAAAGGTATTATCTACTTATATGCTTTATTCGTTAGTGCAGAGATGTTACCCAATATATCTATGGGAGTTAAATACGAATAATTCACAATTTTTGCATAATTTGATCCTTGGGACTTTCCTGACATCTTTTTAGAGGAGATATTGGTAATGGCGCTGGTAAACAAGATATAGTTCACCATCGAGCTAGTGTCGAGGGACATGACTATTTTGAGAGTTGAAGTTACTATTAGAGGAATTGATGGATCATGGGTATATTTATCCAAGTGTATCTCTATGTGGAACACTGATTCTCTTTGTGGAAAAGAAGGATGTAAGTCCCCGTCTATGCATTGATATCAGGACCTAAATTAATTAATGGTGAAGAACTACCATCTACTTTTGAGGATCGATGACTTATTTAAACAACTTTAGGGAGTCACAATTTTCTCCAAAATTAACTTAAGGTTGGGTCATCACCAACTACGCATTATAGAGAAAAATATCATGAATATAATATTTAGGACATGATACAGACACTACAAGTCCATGGTGATGCCTTTTGGGCTCACTAATGTGCCTACCATATTTATGGATCCGATGAAGAGAATCTTCTAGCCATTTTTTAACCATGTCATGGTGTTTTTCATGGATGATATATTAGTTTACTCTCAGAGCTTAGAAGAACATGAGCAACATATTTACATCATCTTATCACCCATTAGAGAGCACATATTATATGTAAAACTCTTCAAGTGTGATTTTTGGCTCTGAGAGGTTGCCTTTTTGGGTCATGTGGTGTCACTTGAAGGATTCATCATGGATTTTGCAAAGATTGTAGCTATCATTGAGTGGAAGGCTTTGACTAGCATTCTTAATGTTTGTAGTTTCCTAGGGTTAGTAGGATGATACATGATATTTGTCCAAGAGTTCTCGAAGGTATTTCATCCTTTGATGGACCTTTTGAAGAAGACTACTAGGTTTTAATGTGATGATGCATGTAAAGGCACGTTTGAGGATTTGAAGTGGTGTTTGACTACAACATCATGTTTTTACTCTACTATTAGGATTAGTTGGGTTTAAGGTTTATATTGACACATTTGAGCATGGATTAGGTTGTATATTGATGTAACATGGTAAGGTGGTAACTTATGCTTCTCGCTAGTTGAAGCATCTTTAGAAAAACAACTACCCAACACATGATTTAGAATTGGTTGTAGTTGTCTTCATGTTGAAGATTTGGAGGCACTAATTGTATAGGACATAGTGAAGATTCTTAACCAACTACAAGAGTATCAAGTATATATTCACTCATAAGGATTTAAATATGAGACAAAGGACGTGGCTAGAGTTAGTAAATGCTTAATATATCAAATTAACTTACCACGAGGGTAAGATCAATGTTGTTTGTAGATGCCTTGAGTAGAAAATCACCACACTAATTGAGTTATTATATGGTGGATAATTGGTTGTTTGAGGAGCTTAGTGGATAAGGATATACCTAATTCAATAGGGGGAATTGGAGTTCCAAATGAGTGCTCTAATTATCACACTGATTGGGTTTGACAAGATTCAAATGAAGTAGCTTGGGTAAGTTAAGCTCAAATAAATTTGGTAGAAGATGCAGTGTAACACCCCCATTTTTTACTACTGAAAAATTTTATTTTAAAATATTGATGAAGTTGAAAAATACCAAACAAACCTAGGAAAAATGGGGTTCTATCTCCGCACATAAGATAGAATAGGCATTAGTCGTCCATCCTATTTTAGATACATTGCTGATAAACCAAACCAATTAAAATAAGAGTAGAGTGTGCAAGAAACATGATATATTGATACTATCAAAAACATTTACAAAATAAGACCTCAATGATCCTCAAAATATTCAAATACATGAGAAAAGATTAAACTAAAGTGCCAAACTACAATGGGAAGAAAAAAAAGGTAGGGCATAGCCCTAAATATTGGTCTAATAAAGATTGAACAATAATCTACGAATGTCCATGTTCTAAAGCCCCAAGACCAAAACATGGTAGACTCACCACCTCCATCATAAAAAAACCAACACATGGTCTTTTGCTTGTGGAATTAAGCATGTGACCGAACAAACATGCATATTAGTATGTTTCATAATGAGTAAGTCAAGTTACCTCCTCATTGACATTTACAAGCATACAAGGCCACGTGCAATAATAAAAGTCACATTAAACACAGTAATAAACTTACACATTGCACTTAAATGTACTTATAATATCATAGTCATATAATGAATTATGATTTCATGCCATGCAAGCTCTTAGATAATTCCTGGCTGATCATACATAGTAATGCAACATAAATAACATGTATAGAACATATGATTTAATAACAAGTTATTTCCTTAGGTAAATTCCCAAGTTCACATGATCCATTAGATTAAATATTTACAAGCCACTATTCCTCTTTCTCCTTTATTTTCCCTTTTCATTATCCATATCCTTATTCTCATTCTCATCGAGCAATGGACTATTTATCACCCCATGGTCTCACAAATCCAGACCCATACACAACTCGATCATCTTCCACTTTAATTGATTAGCATGTTATTTTCCAGGGTTATGTGTTTGTAACACCTCGAGTCGATATGACCATGCTGGAGCTACCTTGGAGCGCTTTCGGATTAATCAGCTGACCCCATAGATCAACACGAGTCCTTTCACCGCACTTTGTCCTCACTCATGCACTTCCCAAGAAATTTTTAGAAAATTTTTGAAACTTCCCAGGAGAGTCACCCATTCTAAAATTGCTCCACGGCCAACATGCTTAACTATGGAGTTCTTAGGATGGAATTACCAAAAGGATGGTATACCATGTTGATATAAGTAGCCAAATCAATCCTTATAACACTCCGCTCAATTTGGGGGGTATTACATTCACCCCCACTCAAAGAATGTAACATCCTTGTTGCACCTCAACCATTAACTGTCTCAATACAGTTTATCCCAAGAATCATCCCGCTAGGTGGTCGACTGGCTCATCCAAGTTTAGCTCACGGTCGCGGTTTCGCTTTGATACCATTTGTAACACCCCGAGTCGATATGACTATGCTGGGGCTACCTTGGAGCACTTTCGGATTAATCAGCTAACTCCACAGATCAACACGAGTCCTTTCAGCATGCTTTGTCCTCACTTAAGCACTTCCCAAGAAATTTTTAGAAAATTTCCGAAACTTCCTAGGAGGGTCACCCATCCTAAAATTGCTCCAAGGTCAGCATAATTAATTGTGGAGTTCTTAGGATGGAATCACCAAAAGGATGATATACCATGTTGATATAAGTAGCCAAATCAATCCTTATAACACTCCGCTCAATTTGGGAGTATTACAATGTGATCATACGAGGCCCATACAACATCCAAGTAATACATCCACATACTCATTCCATCTTAACCACTATTACCCTCCAAGCATGTGGTGGGATTTCCATTAGCTCTTAACTAATATTAAATAAATCGATCATGATAATCCATTTAGACCAAGAATCTAGATTACATTATCCTTTTGAAGTCATAATATACTCATTTTGGTTTTCCCACTAAAGCCTTCTTAAGCACTTGTTGAGAATACCGTGAATTATGAACCATTTAAACCATCCAATATGTTAATTAATTCATTTCAATATGCGTATTTACATCCTTAAAGAATCATATAGTAGCATTGGGCATAGTCTCAAAACTTATCAAGTCCAACAAATTGGTTAAGGAGTGAGTGAGGTTATGAAATATATCAAAAACCCTAATTTTACTGTTTAAATATGAGATGAATAAGTGGATTTATCAATAATAGTTTGACTTCCATTTTAGAATTAAAATGGTAGTTTTCTAGAGAATGTAGGTTGAGCCCATCCAAAAAAATATTAAACACAAGAGGGAAAATGAATGTTTGGTGTGGGAAGAAAATCTCCCAGGTGTGTAAGGACAATTTGGAATTCAAAGCATACTTTTAGAGTTGTGTAGAGGAGAGATGAAGAAGAAGATAAGAGTGAGGCTAACCTCTCCCTTATTTTTTAAAATCAAGCCCTCAAATATATTCGAGGAACCAACTAAAGTTTAGTAAATGATCAAAAGCGTTAAGAATCACTCAAGAAAAATTTGGAGTTGGATTTTCCAAGTTCCATTTTGATGCAATAAATTTTTTATAAAATCGAGTTTTAAAAAGCACTCAGCTCGACAAACCATATGATCGATTTGGCCAAACCAGTCAACTATTTTATAAACTAATCAATCGGTTTTCCCAAACCAGTTAATTAGTTTGTTCAATCAGAACCTTGGCTAAAATGATGAACCAATCAATCGGTTTGCTAAAAAACTTATTTTATTTAATTTTCCAAACTTTTATCAAATTTATTGTTACCTCAAACCCAAGCTATAGTTTTAAATCAAGATCAAACATTATCAAATTTATTGGGGAAAAAATTCCATTTTATAAATCTTACAAAATATACGGGGTATTACATGTAAGATGGTAGAGATGAGGATTTTCATATTCATGAGGATGGTGCATTTACTATAAAGGCCACTAGTGTATGCTATAGAGCTGTAATGATTTAAAGAATTGAATTTTAGAGAAGGGTCATTGAACACATATTCTATCCATCTAGGAGGGGATAAATTATACAAGGACGTTAAGAGGATATACTGGTGACCTCTTATGAATTGATAGGTATTAGAATTTGTATCAAGATGTTTTTCCTATCATAAGATCAAGATAGAGCTCTGTAGACTTACAAGGTTGGTTTAGCCTTTGAATGTTCTATATTAAAAGTGAGACTCTATCTCCATGGATTTATTAAGTGGACTACAAATGACTCATAATGGTTGCAATATGATTTGGGTCATCATTGATAGTTTGACTACAAATTGGTAGTTTTCATAATAATGAGGTTGTCCTAGAGCATGTGTTAGTTAGCAAATGTATACATGAGATTCGTAGTGAGTTGACATGGTATACCTACCGACATAGTCTCTAATAAGGACTTGAGGTTCCTTTAACACTTCTAGGGGAAGTTGTAAGAGGCTATGGGTACGAAGTTGAGGATGAGTATTGTCTTTTGCCCAGCTACAAATGGGCAAACTGATAGAACAATTTAAAATCTCAAAGATATGATATGGGCTTGTATTTTAGACTTTTGAGATAGTTGAGAGGACTGTCTATAGTTTTTAGAGTTCATGTACAACAAAATTTATCATGCGAACATCTGAATGACACCATTTGAGGCACTATATGGGCACAGGTGTTGGACACTATTGTGTTAAATTAACATCAATGAGATTTTTATACCAGGGTAAAATATGATTGAGGAGATAAATCAATGGATTTGGTTAATTTAGAATAAGATGAGGGTAAATTATAATTAACAGAAGATATATGTTGATTAGAGGTGACATAGTGACAGGTTTAAGGTGGGGGATAGAGTTTTATTGAGAGACTTATTCACCAAGGGGTGTAGAGGTTTGATAGGAAGAAAAATCTAAGTTACATGTACGTTGGGCCTTATAAGATTCTTGAAAGAGTCGGTGAGGTTGTTGAATGCTTAGAACTTCTACTAGACTTATCCCAAGTTTACAACATTTTTCATATCTTCCAATTGAAGAAGTACATTGCATATCCCTCTCACATGATTTAACCTGGTAAGATTGAGCTTGGTGATTTATTATCATAAGAGGAGGTAACCTTAAAGATTCTTTACACTAAATTGTGATGGACCTATACACGCTCAATTTTACTTTTGAAGGTCCTCTAGAGTCAACATGGAGTAGAGGAGAAAACCTAAGAAATGGAGAAGGACATGTATGAGGTGCATCTAGAGTTCTTCAACAAAGGTGTGTTAGGATTTTGGGGTCTCTTTATTTTAAGGGGTAGTACCTAGTAATTATGTCAAAATTCAAAAAAAAAACACCGATACCACATTTCCCTTACAAATTTCTTCTCTCCCTTCCAAATCTTGACCTCTTGACTTCAGGGACAAAGTTTCTTTTAAGGGGGTATTTATGTAATATTTTGAATCTTAACCTAACTCTAATTCTAGGTGATTAGTGTCTTAACTTTTCCTAATCATAAAATATAATTTTTACCTTTTATTCCCCCTTTTATTTTTTATTTCCCTTTTCAACTTTTCCATATCTCTTATAACATCGCACAACTCTTCTCGTTACACCCTAACCAAATTTGGTTCAGTTTGGTTAACAAACCAAACTCTCCTCAACTATACCCATACCTTTAATCAATCATCATCACCCCTCTTCTTTCATGTTACACTCTATAGTTTCATTCCAATTTATTTTACCTCTAATTTCTTCCTCCTAGCTCCGCTATCGGACCTCACTTTTTAACTCCCTCACACTATTCTTTCTCACACAAACTGGATATATATATAAACATTTCCCTCTCATTCTCAATAATTTATTATAATCCATCAACCTTTTCTTCTCCCCTTTTAGTTATTAATTCTATCCCTAACTTTTGATCAATTCCTCTACGACCTCCCTTCAAATAGTCACGATTCTTTGTAGCCATAACCACCACCACTTTTGGCTTGTTTTCTGTACCAAACATACCTAGCCTCTTCATCAACAAACCTTCACGATCACTCTATCCTTCTACGTGATTTCTTCATACAACCAAGCCTACACTAAGTTCCTTATCTTTGTTGATCTTGTGTTGTCCTTTATCAAGCTTGTAGTTATCTTGTCGAGCTTATGTCATCCTTACCAATCTTGTGTTGTTGTTTTTGAGCTTATGCAACAAGTGTGTTGAGTTTTTTCCATATGTTCTCGAGCCTATGTTCCACCATTCCTGGCATGGGCTTCTCTCATTCTTCTTCCCTTTTTGATGCATGAATTAAAATGGTTACTAGCGACCTTCTTCTCTCGTCCCAACATCAAGCGACATTTGAGAGCTAAAATATCTCCCTTTGTTATTTACTAATTTCCTTCCTCATTTACCTACCCTCCCTTCATTTTTCTCTTACTACACACCCTAAATTTTCATTCTCTTATTTCTCTAGGTGATCACACCTTATTTTTAAGGTGGGTGATTAGGAGTATTTTACTTAGAGACATATGTCGTATTATTGTAAGGATACATGTCTTAGGATAGGATTTTGATGCTACATGTTAATTATATGCAATATCATTATATTATAATTAAATTATTTAAACTCATGTTTTTTAATACTATATCATAATCTTATTTTATTGCATTATGAAAGTATGGCTGTTATACAAAATTTGAGCTTATGAAATGTGCTTGTTTTAAGTCTGGTCTTGTGACCCTATCATGATGGCATCATATATATTCTTAATTGATTTATTAAGGGTAGGTTCTAAATATGGTTAACTACTATCATGATGAAACATGTTGAAGGTTGGAAGAGATAATAATGAGACTCGTAATATTTTTGGCAACATGTGTAGGTAGTTCTCGATATTAAGGGTAATCGGGTTTTTTTATGTGCCATATTTATATATGTTAATTATGCATGATGATTAATGATAACCCACCACTATAATAAGATACTAATATTTAATTTGAAATATTTTTGAGTCATGATTGGTTGTTACTGCTAGTTCCATCGAATGAGAATAGTAGATAAGAACATTTTGTCCTAGGATTATACCAATCCATTTCAACTAACATGAATAGTGTCTAAGAGAGTTATGTCCTAGGGTTTTTTTTTCTTGATTTATACCCTTCCACCAGTTATAAATAGTGAGATCATCTAACTCAAGATATTAAGTAAATGGAAACGTACAATCACCTATCATGGACCTCTTTTTAGTTCTTCTTATGAACCATCCCATGTTATAATTCAATGTGCGTGGTTAGTTATTTCATATATCCTTATATGCTTATATGCCTTTTTATTATGATGTGTATTGTTACCTCACTTAGTATGTAGCATACTGATAATCCTTTTTATGAGTGCTTCTTTTTCCCATAAGTAGAAGGTACATGTATTAATGTGAATGTTTATAGAGATTATCATGATGATTTTGTTGTTTATGGTGCACTTACTATGAAGTAGCGATTTACCTATTGGGCTTGGGCATATTGTGACTGTTATCCATTAGTTATCATTTTTGTTTATACACCTTATAGACTCTTAGATCCATTGAATCCCTTTTGTTGTATTTTGGTTATATTGCAATCAGGGTCTTATCTCCACACACTTATCTAAGATTTATAATAATATCCCTAATTATCTTATTTAAGTTGTGAATATTATGCTTAATTTTTAGTAGTAAATTTTGGGCTTTTACACCTCACCCTTACCCGGGAGGCTCCATGGAGAGACAAGAAGAAAGGCAGGGGAGATAAATCAAGGAAATGAAAAAACCAAAACCTTTCCAAGATTCCCCAAGATTCTTATAGAGATAAAAGGTCAGGTGGTGACCTTATTTGACATCAATGGATGGACAAGGGTGAATGAGTTATCATTGAATGAAGTAGCCAAAAGAACTTGAGTTTTTTCCTATGAACAAATTGACACTAGGATAGGGATTTTCCACAAAGAGTAAAGCTCACAACTTTAGCATGCAAGAGGACTGAGGAACATGATGAGTTTGAAGATGAAGAGCATGAACATATGATAGTCATGCATCACTTGTACATGGTTCAGTTGGTTCCTAAAGGAAAAAAAAGGTGAGGCGAACATTTATGGCAAACCAATTATGGGAATAGTGGATACATGGATAACTGACAATTTCATATCGTTAGGGCTATCTCAGTAGCACAAGTTAAGAATTGAAGAGAATATATCTAGTATCAAGGCAGTGAACTCTAACCCACATCAATAAAATGGGAATGCCCGGGGTGTGCCCATCAAGATTGGAGGTGCTTGAAAGAATAATATGGATTTCACAATGATATATCTAGATGACTATCCCACAATATTAGGTCAAGACTTCTTTAACACCGCCAAAGCTTGTATGATGCCCAAGGTTCATATCCTATGCATATTTGATGGAGATGATTCGTTGATAAAAAAAATATTTTCCATATTTTTACCTTGCTTTTCCTTCACTTTTTAACATTTTTCTACACGAATCATGAGAATTATCATATTTCAAGTCTCTTTTTTATGTTATTACTCTCTTGGTAATTATTTTTTTAGAAATTTGCACAAAAATGCACAAAACCAAGGAAGTGGTGTATGAAATCAAAGAAAAAACCAAATATTAAAGGCATTGAAGGAAAATAATAAACCTCACATGATTATGGAGAGGTCAAGAAAGTTAAGGAGATAAAAAGGGGACGAAAGAAATCAAAAGGGACAAGAAAAAGGCGTTGCACAACCTCAACACACCCAACTGCACACTTGTGCAACCCTTGATCCCAGCCCAACCAAAAAAGTCAAAGGAAATTTGTTGCATAGCTAGCCAGTGCAAAGCTACACAACAGTGCAAAAGATGGGATTCAACACGCCAAATAAGTCGAAGGCAAAAATGTTGCATGACTCTGTAGTACCAGTTACCACCAGTTTATACGCATGACTCTGCCTCTATTTTTGGTAATTCTACTCCCATTTTTTTTTCAAGAAGTTTTAGGAAAATTTTAGAGCATACTTTCTCCTCCACTTTTCCAAGTAAAAATTCCATGTAATATGCCTTAATTTATGTAATTTTACTTTCCAAATTCAAAGTAGATGATCAGGTATTACAACTTTGCGATCAACTCAATTTATCTTCAATTCATGGTTTAATCTATCCACTCTCTCTTTTTTTATTTGTTGTATATGTTAATATGTATGTTGTTCATTTTTATTCTTTACATTTACTTGCGACCATGAGTGAGTAATATCTTTTTGTGTGATTGAATTAGGCTTAATTTGGTATGAATATGATGAATTAAAGTATATGTTGTATGTATTATTCTTATGTACTATTTTTTATGTTAGAAATCACTGATATGAGTCAAATTTGATGGAATATAACTTATTTCAATGTTGAATATAACTGAAATGTTGAAATCAATGTCAAAAATTAACATACAAATAAGAATTCAAATGATCACAAAAGTAGACTTTTGATTCCTAGGGACTATTAAATTAGTGGTACTTAATAGATTTAATATAATTTGTTTGTCACAAAAGTAGTCAATTAATTAGGTTAAATACATTCTTATACCTTAAAATATGCTAGTGAATCATATTAGATTGATTGTTCGCAACCATTTAGACTATACTACAATATAACGTTAATTTATTATTGAGTATTGAGGACTGGACCGAAGTTCAATCCTAGGCTTTATATTTATTGTTTTAGAACTGTATTTATTTAGTCGTTGCATTTGTCTTCATTATATACTTTCATATTTTCATTCCATAGTGATCTAGATAGCTAAAGTGATGAAGATTGGTAGTTAATTACAAAGTCTCTGTGGGATACGACCTTGACAAGCTACAATGAATCCGTGCACTTGTGGATTAGCACTCATTAAGTTTTTGGCATGGTGGAGCCTTGTCAAGACTTATAAATGAAAGGAAGTAAGTCCCTATTAAAAGTAAGCATGATCTAAATAATAGGAGATCCATGCAACTCAAAGGAAATGTACAAATTGGTACAAGCTCAAGATTTGGAAACATTAGACTCTGTACCAAGGAGGTCGTATAAGGAAATTAGTGTCAAGAATAAGGGATGAAGACATGCAATGAGGCTATTACATATTCAAGTAGGGGAGAATGTTATGGAGTTAAAACTTTGGACCCCATGAGATGGATTAAGACTGAGCTACATATTTTCTAGATGCTCAATTTGGTAAGAAAGTATTAATGAGGTCTATTACAACTTTATAATTCTCTAATATTTTCTAGAAGATTCTAGAGACTCCAATATATGTATGGAAAAATCTATAATATTATGAAATAGTGTAAAATAAAGGGAAATAGAGTGGAATATTTTAGAGCATTTTTGTGCATGGGAGATATTTCAAGGAAAAATCCTATATTTCTAAGTGTGGGAAAATGGTTGAATAGTATAGAAGAGTAATATCTTGGCCTATCTTGTTTTGTGTGGAAATTATAGAATCTTGCAGAAAGGACTTAGAAGACCTCAACTATGAATAGAGGTGCTGTAACACCCCCAAAATTCACTGCTAAAAAATTTCGTTTAATTAAAAGAAAATTTATGGAAGGAAATTAATAAACCGTGAACTTTGGGATATTACCGCCACACTTAGTACCAGATCGGTTCACTCCTACCGTTCCAGTACTAAGTACTAAGGCTAAAAGAGTAAAACACCATTTACGAGAAATTCAAACATATTTAAATCAGAGTAGTGCAAGTAAAAATTTTATAAGAGTATAATCCACCAATGGTGGTTACAAATCAACAAACACATTGAAACCATAAATCTTAAAGGAGAAAGAATACAACCCTAGAATTTACCGAAAAGTACCTTGCACTCTTTCCTGAGAGCCCACTTGAATAGCACCTAAAACGACCTGCAAGGGACACTTCCCATTGAATAGGCAGGGGCCCCATTAATGGAACCCTTCAGTACTACGATACTGAGTAACCCTTTAAATCACACTTAACAGCAGGCCCGTAATGTAACACTCGATACTACATACACACATAATGAAAGGTAAATACTAAATGTCCACGTTCATACAACCACATACTTCACAAAGCAACCGAATATTAATAGGTCATATAGAACAATTGATATGTCTGGGCCTTAAGCCCTTAATCCATCATTATCAGTCATATCGGATTATAATTATTCGTGTGAGTGCGGGAACCCCGCTATTATAGCCGGTGCAACGGTCGTGAGGGTGCATGCCCTGCCACTATTTTAGTCAGTGGATCGGTCGCGAGGGTAACATACCCTGCCACTATTATTCACCGGTGAATCGGTCTAGCCCCGACTCACATTATATTCCACTATAAGTGATTAGTATTTTTCATAATTTATTAACAGCCAAATTAAATTTATTGAGCTCGGGACCCCCATTATTCTGGCCGGTGGATCGGAATACAAATATACATCATCCAGGGTAAAACATCCTGGGCCACTACTATATCTGGTGGATCAGTGCTCATAATATATAATTCAATTAGGCCCGGCTTATTAATCTTTCACTTTAATGATTAGTGTTTTTCCTTTTTAATCAGCACAACAATTCCATTTATTTGCCTCGATAGGGAGATCAAGATCTCGGGACACAAAGGTACACCGGTCGTACTGGTGCATAAAAGCTACTCAGTACCCTTCAGCTATCAACCCAGGGATGCAAAGGTACCCTAGTCATACTGGTGCATAAAGCTAACTCAGTACCCTACCGACAAGGACACCTTATCCTTAAGTATGCATACCCCCTAACTAGGTTCGTAGAGCTAGATAGAGTAGATATAGGGACTGGCTGGGGCACAAAGACACTCCAGCAAATACCAAATAATCATGGGCTAAACCACATCTTTAGGGTAGCAACCCCTAAAGAGCCACCATTCCCAATCTCGAGGTCTTTCACTTTAAGTATTAGTGACTTAATTAAGGGTGATCACAGAAGCACAACAATCATATAATTATTCACTTTTAATTGTTTGGATTTCATCAGACATTTCTTATTCAAATGGTTGTCCAAGGTAACACAGAAGAATCATTAAGGCCTTCTTAATCTCATCTAATTTCGAATTAGAATTCGTTCTCGTGGTACTTACTAATCATCAAATACTCTTACCTCGCTAATCAGCGTTATTTGAGTCATATTACGAAGTTCCACAATCACAACGACATATTAGGTACAAACTACTCATTTGCCCCTTACTCGATTTAGGTTACTAAGTTATTTCTCATACTTATTGGGCCACTAATCCCCCTTCATAATTATTACCCTTAATATACTTTCCATTTAGTTGGTTAGATTACCACTTTGCCCTTTCTCCTTTATTATAATTAATAAATTATCACTGAGTTGGTCAAATTACCAAATTACCCTTCCTAATTATCCTAATTACCAAAGTAACCCTTTATTTAGTTAATTACCAACTTACCGTCCTCTATTACCAAACTACCATTCTTCATTGTCAAAATTACCAAATTACCCTTTGATTGGTTAAATTACCAAATTACCCTTTTATATGATCATAATTACCATTTTACCCTTCTCCATTATTAAATTTACCAAATTACCCTTTGGTTATCTAAATTACCAAATTGCCCTTCTTAATTGTCATAATTACCAAACTAACCTACTCCATTATCAAAATTACAAAAATACCCTCTAGTCGGTTAAATGATCAAATTACCCCTCACATTTATCATATATATCATTTTACCCTTCTCCATTATTACATTATCAAATTACCCTTTAGTTATTTAAATTATTATTTTACCCTTCTCAATTATTGTAATTACCAAGTTACTCCTTTCCAATTTTCACTTTTACCCCTTTAATTTACAAAATTACCATCTTACCCTTCTACTTTCAAATTTACCATTTTACCCCTTTAACTTCCAAAAATCACCATAACACCCTTTCACTTATAAAGGTTACCATTTTATCCTTAATTACGAAATTACTATTTTACCTCTTTTAATTTCCAAATTACCATTTTTCCCTTTAATCACAAAATTACTATTTTGCCCTTTAATTACAAAATTATAATTTTACCCTTTATTATAAAATTACCATTCTGCCTTATTCTTACAAAATTACCAATTTACCATTTAATCACAAAATTACTATTTTAACCTTTATTCACAAAATTACCATTTTGCCCCTTTAATTACCAAATTACCATTTTACCCCCTTACTTCCAAAATGACCAATTTATCCCTTACTTCCAAAATTACCATTTTATCCTTTTATTAAAAAATTTACTATTTTACCCTTGCCTCCAAAATTACCATAATACCTTTTTTAATTAAGAATTACTTTTTTGCCCTTAGTACACCACCTATATTAAATTATTATTATTACTACATAAAATATTAATATTAACTCCTCATCCACCACTCTTATAATTAATATAACATTATTAGCCCCCATATATATATTAGGCCATATTCTTGTACAAAATACCTTACTAAAATCCCCTAAGGCTTCCAAAATATTAATCATGCATTAAGAATCACAATAGCATAATATAACATGGTTAATACTTACCATTTTCATTAACAACCAAACTCTTATCCTAAATAGTATTTCCATACATAGCAATAATCTATCATGCTTCCTTTTTGTCAATCAACACAAAAACCACATATATCATATTAACAACATAAACCAAGCATAATAATATATTAAAAATCCTAATATGCTAACATACATTAATCCATGCGTTTAAGTGGGATTTAACGACTACCTCTATTCTTGCCAAAAACGAACATTACCAGTATTTCGGTTAAAGGTTCAAGCTTTAATTATCAATACCTAAAAATAATAACAAGACTTGTTATATTAGAAAATAATAAAAATAAAGTATAAGGCTTTATAACACTTAATTAATCAAATACTTAAATTAAAATATTATTATACCTTAAAAATTAATATTCAAATGAATCAAAGAAGGCAGCAACTCATGCTACTCATGCAGCATGAGCTGCATGCAAAGAAAGAAAAAGGAGGGGCTTGAAGGTGGTGGAAATAGGGAAAATTGGGCAATTTTGGGTTAGGGTTTTTAGGCTAGGAAAAGAGGTATGTGGGGGAGGATTTAAGGCAAGGGAAGGATGCAGAGGTGGAGAGGGGGTGTAAGTGGTGGTCAGGGATGCGTTGGAGGCGACTAAGGACGGCAGAGACGATGGCAGCGAGGTTGCGAAGGTGGTGGCCGAGGAGGGAGGTCAAGATGGAGGCTGGTGAGGAAGGAAAATGGGGAGGGAAAACGAGGGCCTGTGGGTGGTGGTTTCAGCCAAATGAGGATTGGGGGTAGTAGAAAGGGTTGTAGGAATTATTGTGGTGGCTCAAGTGGTGGCATAGGCGGCAGAATATGGCAGCGGAATATGGCGGTGCAGGGTGGCTGCCGAGAAGGGAGAAGAAGAAGAGAAAAAGAAGAGGGGAGGAGGAATGGAGTTGCGGGGTGGCTCGATGGGGGCTGTGATCGGTCGGGGTGAGGTAGAGGGTGGCAAGAGGTGGTGAAGGTGGCGTTTAAGGAGGCGGCAGCGGCAGAGCTAGGTGGCGAAACAAAAATAGGGGAGAGAGGGGAGGATAAGAAAGGAAAGAAAAGAGAGGGTCGGGGAGGGCATAAGGCTAAAAAAATTACAGAATGAGGTAGGGAAGGGAGAATAAAAAGAAGAGGGAGAGAGAGGAGGGGATAGGTAGGCTCGAGGGTGGCGGTAGGGTGGTAGAGGAATGGCCATGGCAGGGAGAAGGAGAAGGGAATGGCAATGGCAGGGAGTGGGGAAGGAGAATGGTGGGGCCGGTATGGGGTAGAGAATGGCATAAGAGAGAGAGAGAGAGAGAGAGAGAGAGAGAGAGAGGGAGGTCAATAAGGGAGAGGGAGTTGCAGGTGGAGTGGCAGTGATGGTGGTTTGGTCATGATTATTGCCGGTGATAGAGGAAGAAGAAAGAAGAAAGAAAGAAGAAGGAGAAGGGGAGGGGTGTTGGGTGCGTGACGGGCGAGCAAACTGACAAAAGGGAAAGAAGGAGCGAGCCAGCTCGGTTGGGGAAGAAAGGAAAGAAAGAAGGGGTGGACGGCTCACGCGGGAGAAAGAAGAAGGAGCTGGGCCGGGGAAAGGAAAAAGGAAAGGAGGGAGGAGGGGGAGAGATGGACCAGGCCCAATCGCATAGGGGGGTGAGGGAGAGGTAGGCCAACCAACCGGTAGCCCAAAGAAGGAAAAGGAAGAAGAAAGAAAAAGGAAAAAGAAGAAAAAGTATAAGGAAAAAGGGAAAAAAGGAAAAAGAAAAGGAAAATGTGATTAAATAAAATAGTTTAATTTATAAAATAATAAAATACAATATTTTTGGGTAATAAATTTATTTAATAATTTAAATTAATATAATTAAAATATAAGGGTTTACAAAGGATAATTTTAGTATAATAATGATTTGAAAAATTTATTTAAATAATAAGAGTGTGATAAAATAATAAAATATTTACTTTAATTTAGTAAATATTTATACCCAATTTTATTTACTCAAAAATCCATAAAATAATTAAAATAAATAGATTTAAAAGCTAATTAATCCCAAATAAAATTTATTTATTAAAATATAGGCTTTTAAAAATTCGGGGGATTACAGGTGCACCCCATTATCCCTCACCATCTTAGAAGTTCCATGTGGTGTAACCTCTCTACTTTTATACAAATTCTCTTATAATATAAAGCTTCCTCTTCACAATTCATTGTGTTTTGTAGTACTTGTACACTTATCTTGCCAATAATTTGGGTTAAGTTATCTTGACTTAGCCTCACACAAAGGTTGTGATTAATAAAGTGTTGCACAAGACTCTACAAGAAGAGTCAAACCATGACAGAGAGCCTAATACATGCTAAATAAAATGGGCGATCAAATTATTTGAGTGTTGTGAAAATGTAAACCATCTATATTATAAAAAAAAACTTATCTTTGATATAAGGGGGTAGGTTTTATGGAGGTGAAGGCCAAAGGGTAATTCATGGCCAAGGTGAGCCAAGATGTCCATAATGCCATTCGTTTATCTATAACTGTAGGAGATTAAGCAAGTTGAGGACTTGCTAATCATGCTCTTGCAACTCTCCCACAAGGATGAGTGTGGGTGGTAGGGGTGTAGGATGCAAACCATCTTGATTGTCATCAAAGAATCAAATTAAAGATAAATGTTTTTGAAGCCCTTTTGCAAGGAAATATGGAGGTCGTGCCAAGTATTTTGAAACTCGGACATCAAAACTAACCCCAAATCTGAAAAACTAATGACCCATCTCCCTATATGATTGCATGCCACTCCACCCATGACAAGATTACTAGAATTAGAAAAGGCACTCCCATCCACATTGACTTTAAATATTCTCAAATTACGAAGATCCCAGCTTAAGGCTAAAATCCTTGTGTTGAAATTTGAATGATGGATTCCTGAAATGAGGTTTCAAGCCTTGAGCTCATCTCTAGTAAATTATTTAAGTAATCTCACTGAAATGAAGAGTGTAGTCTTTAAATGGTCAAAGTTTATCATAAAACAACTATGAGAACTCCTTCTAGAAACGAAGGGTGTAGTTTTTAACTTCGTATGATCAAACATTATTTTTTACTAAAAATATGTTATATATCATCCTCACAATACAATTTGTAAATATCACAAGTACATTTATATCATAATTTTTTTAATAAATATAATATGTACAAAGTTATACAAAGAGAGTACTCAGAAAGTTATAGAAATAAATTATTTAAAAAAAAGAGTGATAAATATATGATTCTCTAAATTTTAACAAAAAGAGTAATAAAATCAAATAATATATTTCAATAATGCATTCTTGTTCATAAAACTCTATAAAAATAGATAAAAATTCTATTACAATAAAATTTATATTAAAATATTATATGTAGATTGTACAAAAAATCATATGACGTAAAATAAAAGATAATTTTTACGCAAAGTAAAATATGTTAAAATTCTTCCTATTGCCTCCATAATTCATGGATATTTCAAAATATTTTTTTTTTATAAAATATGCTATTGGATTTGATGATAATTACTATATATATATTAACTTACTTGTAACTAACATTTGAAATTTTGAATCAACTATATAATATTATTTTTTTAAAATGGTTTATTGAATTTTAATGATGATATAATGTATAAAAAGCTTCCCAAATTGTTTGTTAGTTGTTTTTATTATAGAATGAAGAAATGGAATGACAAATCTAAGAAAATTTTAGATAAGTATAAAGTTAGATGAAACATTTAGAAATATATTAGTAATAATCCACACATATCATAATGATACTTAACTTAAGGAAAAGGTAAAATTTAAAAAAACTATCAAAGAAAGATAAATTCTAAAATAACAATATTATTCTCAAATTATAATATAGATAGATTTAACACAATATGTGAAGTTAGTCGGTCATCAATGGGGTTACATTCAATGGTTATAGTGAGTCATTTAGCTGATGCTTCTTCTTCTTCTTCTTCTTCTTCTTCTTCTTCTTCTTCTTCTTCTTCTTCTTCTTCTTTTGTGTGATAATTGTAAATAAGGTATTCATATTATTTTTGAATCATCAACCAAACTGAAATAAAATTATAATTTTATGATTTTGTTGATTTAAGGGTTAAAATAATAAAGTGTGGCTATAAAAAAAATTAAAGCATATGGTTAGAGTGGTATGGCTATAACTAAGAATAAAATTCTAGTTATTTACTTATTTAGGGGGCCATCTTAAACTCTTATCACAAACCTTGTAAATATCTATAGAAATTTAGTATATGGTTTTTTTCTTGTCATAAGAGAAATTAATCTCTATTTTGAAATTTTTGAAATTTGTTAGTAGTAAATTTAATGTGATTTGAATTAAAAAAATGGTTAAATAAATCATTATTGTTATAAAAATTGATAAATGATGTATACATCAAAATATCATTCAATTTTGTTAAAAAATGAGAGCTTTATGGTAATTTTTCAAATATAATATAAAATAATTAATTGTTAATAGAATCAAATTAAAGAAAAAGCTTATGGTTTGGTTTTGTTGATTTTAAAATGGATTTGATTAACTTTGGATTTTTTTCCTTGTAAAAGTATAATTTGGTTAACTTACCAAACCACAATTAATGGGACCATGTATGTCATAATAGTAAACAATATTAACGTGAAAATGAATAAGTATCAAGTATATTAGGATGAATAGATGGCTTAGGTTTTGAACATATTGCAAGGTTGGGTGGTATAGCTTTGTGTTGGTACGATAAGGAGGATGTGGGGTTTGTTATCTTGTTCTAGCCAATATATTGAGGGTGGTTGGATAAATAGAGTGATGTAGAGCTTTGTGGATTTATGGTCGGGCTAAAAAAGATAATGAATTCAGAACTTGGGAGCTAGAAGAGAGTCTTCACAAAAATAATGACTTATTATGGCTCTTATTTGGGGATTTTAATAAAAATAGAAAGGGTAAAAAAACATGGAAGAACATTTCAGGAGGGTGGTGGTTCAATGTGAATTGTTCAATGTGGGCTTCAAGGGGTACCATTTCACATGAAATAAGAAGTAGAGTGGTGCACAAACATCTAGGAAAGGTTTGATTATTTGCTAGCTAATACATCTTGGTTACAAATGCATACAAATTGAAGTGCCCATCATTTGATCCACATACAATCTAATCACAACCCTATAATCATCTAACCACAAAATTCTTGAGGTAAGAAATAATAAGGGTAGAAGGTTGAAAATGTTTAAATATCAATAATACTAGACCATATTTTTACAATGTACAAAATTCATCTAAGAAGCATAAAAAGGTCATATTCAGACTATGAACTTAGTGATATTAATAAAACAACAAGATGTGCGAAAGTATTACAACACTAGAGTTGTAAAAGAGTTTGGCAACATTGAAAATAAAATCAAATAATTTCCAAAAAATCAGATAAGATGGATCAATGTGAAAATGATCCATGACATGGATTAACCGAAGAGAAGATAAAGAGTATTATAGTGATATATAGTGTAAATTATCTCTCTCCCCTACACACCTTGAGCATAGAGTTATTATCAAATGATTTGGTGTACAATGAATTCTTCTAGATTCTATTATTATGTTTTATCTACTATGATACAACAACTACTATGATACAACAACTACTAGAGAATTAGGAGAATAAAGCAGAGAAAAATACGGGATTTAGAGATAAAAGTGGGAGGAAACATATAGATTATAAATTAAATTAAAAAATCAAATAATTTGGACTTTTTATTTGTTGCAATTGACTCACTCCTACTCTATCTTTTTATATCATGCCCCTTAAAGTTATTCAATGGAGCTAATAAAATCTCGAGCTTATGTTGGAAACATTCAAGTTGAATCCAAGGTAAAGGCTAGTGAATAAATCAACTAACTGCATACTAGATAGAACAAATCATTTCACAAGTGCACTAAGAGCAACCTATTCTCAAACATAATGATAATATTCCTCAATGTGTATGGTACAAAACTTGAGTAAGGGTGGGTATCACTCTCAAATATAAGGCATTAATGTTATCGCAATACAAAATAGGAGGTTGATGTAACCCCACTTCAGTGTCTCATGAAATATAACCAATTTAAGTGAGCTCAACAAGTGATCCTAAGGCATGATATTGAGATTCAATGTTGGATTTTGCACCCAAAAAATGCAAAAAACTAGAGATAGAGCATTGCGTCAATGAACATTTGAGCTAATGAACATCTAAAATCCCCTATAAATTTGATAACAAAGAAGATAGAATTCATAACCCATGATCTATAGTACTTATAATGCATCTTAAAATATGTTTTATAGCTTCAAAAGACAAGACAAAAAGATTGTGCATGAAATGGCATAGAAAATCATCAACATGAATAATATCAAGCCTCATAAGTGTTATATATTTTAAGCCTCCAACCAATGACCTATAAGCCAACACATCATAATTAAGACCACTTGTTTTGAATAATGCATGATTTTGTGTTAACGGGATGTCAATGGCCTTTACCTTTAGCATGGGTGATTTATTCAATAGATATTGAGTTTATTTGACCTATGAGACAAAGATTTCATGATTAAGGGATTTGACTTCCACACCTCATAAATATTTAAGGAGCACTAGATCCTTTATATTAAACTCAAGCTAGAGGTTCTTAAGAATTCATCGAAGAAGCAATTCATTGTTTCTTGTAACTATGGTATCATCAAATTAAAGTAACACAATGATAGCTCCTTCTAAGTAATGGAGGAAAAAAAGTGAGAAATTTTATTTACTACAAAAAAAAAATCTAAGGTCAATAAAAGACATACTAAAGCAATCAAACCATCCCTCTAGTGCTTAGCTAAGCCCGTATAAGGCTTTATTGAGTTTGCATATATGATGAGGAAGAGAAGGATTTGCAAATCCAAGTTGTTGGCACAGGTAAACTGAAAGAGCCCTAGAGGGGTGAATTATATTTAACAAAATGGAAATAAGAAATAAAAATTTACGCACGACGTACAGTGAATCAAGAGCAAATTTACGCACAATATCCACTACCAAAAGGTTTTCCCTTTTAGATTTTGAATAGCGACATATTTTTATTGATGATCACTCTTTTCTCAGTTTATGAGATTTATAACCTCAATTATCCTCTAAGATATGATTTAAAACTTTACTTATTTATCTCTTCTAGACTCTCCACAATAATCTCTCAAGAATGATAAGCAAACACTCACTAACCCCTTTTGTAATGAATTTTGTAAAGTGGTTGTGATTATAGTTGGTTTTCACCAAGAATGCAAGATATGAAAGTGCAGAAATTTAGATGAGATATAATATAACTATATGTAATAAAATATATTCCAATTTAAAAGCAAATCTATCTAAGAGAATTTGAAAGTTAAGAGAGTTTGAATGAGAAATTGAATAATTTAGGAGTAGAAGATGAATTTCACAAAGGATGGTATTGAAAAGTTGTTTTAATAAATTATAAGGGATCTTATTTATAAGTCTAACACTCTTTGTATATCCATTAGACATAAACCCCCCCCCCCAAATAAGTTGTATCACCCAACAGACATAAAATCAGCATTTAATGTTCACTAGTTGATCAGTTTGACTGAACCAATTGATCGATTGTACTACCAATCGGTTGCTAATTCAAAATAGTTGATTGTTTATGTTTATACTATAAAATCTAAGTTAACATTAGATAAACTAATTGATTTATTTATTGAAACCATTTGATCAGTTATGCATAGTGCAACGTTGGTCTTATGAACATACATGAACAATGTCATAATTTAGTATTTTAATTGATGTGTTCATGAAACCAGCCAATTAGTTTATTTAAACTAGTAGATCATTTTGGAAAAACAAATTAATGATTTTAAACAAATACAAATGGATTTATATAGGAGTGAAAACTATGGATTGGTTGGTGAAACCAATTGACTGGTTTCCTTAAACTAGTCGATCAGTTTGGTGAGTTTAAGAAAAATGAATAGATTTCTGCAGGAATGAAACCCATAATATGGTTGGTCAAAATATTTAATCAATTTTCTCAAAACAATCAATTTATTTGGAAAAACCAATTGATGACTTTAAGTAGACACGAATAAGTTTCTATAGGAATAAATCCGTGGGCTGGTTGGTTAAACTAGTCGATCAATTTGGAAGAACCAACTGCTTGGTTTACTATACCACTCGATTTGTCTAAGTTTATCTCCTATGCTCCTTAATTAAACCGATAAAATCAATCTATCTTGAGACCCATCGACTAAATCCAACTAGAACCAACTAATAAGCTTTAAAAACTTTGAAAGATTTAGAAAGATCAACCATTGATTATTATGAAGTGTTTTGAAACCTTTTTAAAGAGTTTTGATCAAAATTTAAACTTAATCAACTTAACTCTTTACAAGAAACCTAAGACTTTATAAATATAATCCTTAAACCTTAAGTCCTGGTTATATTCATACAATCTTCTATTTTGCTTCAAAACTTGATTTCTCTTTTAAATTGCACATGAGAGAGATACTTTGAGTAAGTGAGTTTAGATCTCTTTGTTTTTCAACTTTAGTACATGCACACTTAAGCAAAAACATTAGTTCTCAATATCCATTTTTTATCATCAAAATAAGGAAAATAAATTTTTTGAGCTATGAGGTCAACATACACAATTTCACAAATTTCACCATGCAATAATGTATTTTTCATATCAAGTTGGCATGTATTCCAACCAAGAGTGGTAAAAATTGCTAGGATGACTCAAATTGTGGTCCATTTAATCACAAGGTAGTATGCCTAGTTAAAATTAATTCTTGCCACTTGGTTGTTCCTCATAACTACAACATGAGTTTTGTTTTATATACCCACTTGAAGCTAATAAAATCCATTTCATGTTTGTAGGGTACCAAATTCCAAGTATTATTTACCTTAAGAGCTCTCATTTCTTCTTTCAAAGCCTTAAACTATTAAGGGACGTATAAGTATTGTTTTGAGGAGGTAAGTTTCTAGTAGGGTTCAATATCATATGTAAAAGTTGTGGTAGAGTTTAAGGTATAAGACTTTGACTAAGTGACCATGTGGTGAGTATTTTTCACTTATTGTGAATGCAAGCATATACTCTATATTGGTTATTTAGAGACCAACTCAAGGTTAGAATTATTATTTTGCAAGTTTAGAGGTCCGAGTGCATGTGAGAGTGATTTTTGTGTATTAGTTTGGGGGTAAGGCTAGACTTTTGATAAGATCGAACCTAAAAAATAGTGGAGTCGATTGTGGTTAATCATGTGAGGACCTAGATGCTGAATTAGGTAGCTAGTCTAAGTCCAACAAAAGCTATGAATTAGTGGATTCTTGTGGTAGGGCTGGTGGAGGATCCATGATGATATATATCACACTAGAGTAACTTTGTAGCTCCTAATCATCTAGATGATGTTTCTTGGATATGAAATGTATGTTGTTTCACTTCACATGATACTTTAATCAATGGAATGGACCCTTATAAGGTTGAATTGTCATCATTGTTGTGTGATTCATTTGTTATGTCTTCAAAAAATTAAGAGAAAATGGTAATGGTGGCATTTTCAGTGACTTTTGACTAAGTATATTTTTTCACAATAAGTAAAACTAATTACATCAACAACAAAAAATCTAGAGATGTAAGCTCTTTTTTAAGGAGGATAATAGCACCTAGAAATTGTTGTACCTAATAAAATACATGAATGTCTTTTTTAAGGAGTATATATAATATTTTCACCAAGTACATATAAATACTCATACGTGTACATCCCATCTTACAATGGATTGATAACACTCATGGGGCACATCATAATAATAAATCATATAATCCATGAGGAATATGGACACTACCTCTAAGGCATAAGCCTAGACATCCCGTCCAACCACACATGAAAAAAGGCCAAGGGCATAATCATAAACATATATAAATTTTCACATATACACGACTTGTCCTTCCAAAAATGGAAAAAAATCCATAGGGAAATATAAATCATAAGAGTGCCTCGCTCAACTGCAAATAGACATATAGGCTAAGGGCTTGTACAACGACTCCAATGTCCACCTAGCCTAAAACCTTAAATGAAACGATAGATCGAACATCTCATCTACTACCAATGGTCTTTGTCCAAGGTAGTCTCATGAAATTTATCTTAATCCTTAAGTGTGTGCACCACCTATAGAGGTTAAAGGTATCGGCATAATAGAAAAGACACAAAACTACTATGCAGCTAGTAACCCTTCGTATTTTACAAAAACACAAATGAAGGGTCTATTAGACCTTGTTTTACAATTATGTGATTAAATATAAGGTCCTTAGATCATATTTTGTACATTAACACCAAACTTATCCACAAGTGTAGCTCAAGGAACATATAACACATGTCACATTAGTGTTTAAGGTTAACAAAAAACCTTATGAATGATAGAGATCGCCTAAAGCAACAAAAATCAACGATCCAAAAGATCATCATGGATTGAAGGATCTCTCAAAATTATTTAGAAAAAAACAAAAATTAAAGTTTAGAATGAAAACTTATGGAAAATCTAAAATGAAAGTAGAAAGCCACAATAAATACTTTTCAGCAAGCAAAAGTAGGCACCTATTACCACTTAAGAGTTCCTGAAAATAAATGAAAAGTCAAACTTAGGTCAACAATGCTCTAAAGTAAAGCCTAATTCATTATTCATATATTTAATCAATCAATAAATAAAATACATTTTATAGGACTTGAAACTCAATTCCCATGTTTTGATATCTCAAAACCAAGGTAAAGCACCAAAAATTGGCTTTTATCGTTAGGGCCAAAATTAGTGAAAAAATTCTTATATAAATAACTTAACTAAGTAAACATAAGATCCTATGTCAAATTTAGAAATTTAACTATTCACAAATATACTATGCATCGATCAACGGAAAATGTTGTTTTATATCTAGAAATTTAAATCTAAAAAATATTTTATTACTAAAAATTATTATTTATAAAGATTTAATATTTTTACTCAAGCACTATTCTAAGGGTCAAAAAGTCAAACGTCATGGTCAACATTTAATCCTAAGAGAACACTAAAAGTCTTTTGGGGGTAATTATGCCATTTTATGTTTAATTATCCTAAAAACGGTATTAATCATAAAGAAAAACCTACTAAGGGAAATTAAGGCATTATTACTCAGTAATACATGAATAATATCAAAAACATGAAGAACATCTAAAGCTTCAAAAATTGTAATAAAAAAAATTAAAGCTTTGAAACACAATAAAATCGAAACATGTCACATGTGAAAAATCATCTATGAATTACAACCTACATCATGATATAATAAAATTATAAAATCAAGGCCAAAAGGAAAAACCCTCATCTTAACCTAAACATCGCATAAGAAACATATAAACATGAGGAACTGTGCCAAATAATAATGATTATATCTACTCATAGTAAATGTGTGTTTACCTATGTTAAATACTCTACAAAGTGGAAGAACATCCAAGCTTTAAGAAGATAAGATTTTCTTTAAATTGTTAAGGATTAATCCCCTTTTTTTAGTTACAAACACCAAGGGATTAATTCTTGGTTCAAAAGACACTAGTGTAAGGTGGTTTCAAACTACGTCGCCGTCTAATCCATTGCCTAGTAAGAAACAACACAAAGGGATCATTTTGGCAATTTAACATAGGACAGTTTTAACTTATAACCGCTGTGTATACCTTTTTCCCCCATTTTTTACTTCATCTTTTTTTAACCTAAAAATCCACCACTTTTTCACTTTATCCCTCAATATTTAGACAACATTTTTCGAAGCAACAAATCTCTACAACCATAATTGACTTTCTCTATTCTCTTCACCAAAGTTCTTGCTCATTTTTGTTCCTCTATAGTTCACCGTTGTCGCCTTTCTCTCTCTTTACTCAAGGTATGTTCATTATTCTTTTTTTCATTTTCTTTGAAGTTTAATTATTGTTTATAAGTTTCTCTTTATTTCTAAATTTTGCTTGTGTTATTTCTTATTTTAACCTCTATGTTGTGTATTTTATTATTCTTTGTTCACTATACTATATATGATGTTGTGGTGCATATTTGTATACTCTATGTTTTTAGTTTTTATGTTGATATGTGTTTTGAAGATATATTATCAATCTATATATTTCAGAAAAACATAGTATATAAATGAAATAGATAATACTCTGTAGAAATCATCGTATTATTACTAGTGCAAATGTTGTTGTAGTGTATATATATTTCGGGTATGTTGTTGGTTTTTTTTGCTTGACTTGGATAATATTGTCATATTACCCATTTTTTTTTAATTTAGGGTCTAAATTATACTTATTTTTCATTGTGGATTGTAAATGGATATATGCGAGTAGGTTGTCTAAAGAATATACAAACAGTGTTCAAGACTTTACTAAGTTAACCATTAAACATTTAAAAGATCTTTTGCAGATATCTTATCCATGTGTAGATTGTGGAAATATGATAAAAAGAGGAGTAGATGAGATACAAGATCATCTCATTATCCATGGAATTGATAAGAGTTATACTAGGTGAATATGGTACGGAGAGCCAGTTATTAATGAACCTAGTGTGGTTAACCATGATGATGTTGAAATTGTAGATGATTTTTCTTACATGGAGGACCTGGCCAACAATGTTGAAGAACATTTTAAAGGCCATCTGGATATGTTTGAAAAGTTGGTTAATGATTTGGAGACACCTTTGTACAATGGTTGTTCTAAATTTACAAAATCATACGTTGTTTTACGATTGTATGATTGGAAGGGGGTAATGGATGGAGCAATAAAAACTTCACTTCTCTTCTTGAGCTCTTGAAGGAGATTCTTCCAAAGGACAATGTTCTTCCTCACCCTACGTATGAAGCTAAGAAGATTATATGCTATATGTGTTTGAATTATGAAAAGATTCATGCTTTTCCTAACGATTACATTTTGTATCGTAATGAATATTCATCATTAGATAGTTGTCCTCAGTGTCGAATGTTATGATACAAGAGGATTAAGGTTCTTAACAATAATTTTCAATTATACCATGATTCTAATGCATGTTTCATAATGAAAAAAAAAATGTAGATAAACTTATATGGCAAGTGAAAGTAATGATTTCTAATCACAAGTTTAGACATCCTGCATATTCTCTTCAATGGAAAAGGATTAATTCTATATACCATAATTTTAGTAGTGAAGTGAGAAACTTATGGGTTGCACTTTATTAAGAAGGAATGGACTCTTTTAATAGAAACACCAACTATTTTGTATGGCTCTTTATTCTTTTATGGTCATAGGTTCTTTTGATTATTAATTACAGGGTCGGTATCCTTATGACTTGAAAGTTATAGAGGATGTGCCTATTATAGCAAATGTTACTGCATTTATTGAGTCCAACTCAACCGTTCATACTCTACCATTGGGGGTTGATAAATTTTGGGTCTCAATTCATAATATCTTTGAGGCATATTTAATGGAGGCGGTGTCACTTGATGTGGCATGTAATTGTGAAGAAAAGGGTATGCTCATACTATGTTTACTAGTTGGGCAATTCATTAGATGACCGAGTAACCTTATAACTATCAAGGATGAGATAATTCAAACTTTTTTAATTTTAGATTACATTCTTTTTACTTAAGTGATAGTATTATGACATCTTTCTTTTCTTACTTAGAGCAGTCATATTATCGCAAAACAATTTATTAAGAGGGAAAAAAGATATGGAGTTTGAGGAAGCCCAAAAATCCTTAGGAATAAAAACAATAATCAAGTGTCATGACCTATCACCTCAATTTGTTGTATTTGGACATTGCTCTTTAGTTGGATGATAATTCTATTAGGATTCCTCTTCCAATTGATTTGCACATGAAATCAAAAGATGTGAATATGTGAACTAGGACATCCTACATTTATTACAAGGTGAAATGTTACAGTGTTAACATATAACCGCATATATAAGGTAATTTAAATCCTTTCATGTTTGAACTTAATTTAATTATTAGCAAGAAGGTGGTGTTGATTCTAAAAATTTATTCTTTCATGATCATAGGTTCTTGATGTCTTGGACGGGTTTAATGTGTATAGATTTTTATACTCATAAACGGTATCTCATGAAAATAATAATATTATATGTGTTCCATATATGGTTAACTCAATGAAGATGGCTCCACAGTCACTCTTGTTTACTCCATTTTCCTTTGACATGCATTGGACACTAGTGATATTGCATCCATCTTAAGGGACAGCATATTGGATGGATTAAAATGACGGAAATTCTCTTTCTAATCTAAAATCACTTGTGGAAAGGTACATTTTTATCTATATAATGATATAATTAGAATCACACACACACACACACATAATTTTTTTAAATATATGGATGCTACATCAATTAGGTCCTTCAAGACTTATGTTGGGCCACAAAAGAAGAAAAGGGAACCACCACTCCATATGTCTTGGAAAAAACATTAAGGTTTGTAGTTTTTATGTCATTTAAGAATCATTATCATTTAATATTAAGTATTTAATATGAGAAACTAATAAGATAATTTAATTATTATTTTTTTAGTGTCTACGAGAATAATATAATGTAAGTTGTGGATACTTCTTCATGATATTCATGATGGAAATCATTTGCAAACATTAGATGGGGCAAGGAGAAGTATGTATTTACTTTGTTTAGTTTATATTAATTATGTTTATGTATATACATTAATAGTAACATGGTCTTTTCCATATTTTGTAGGTTTATCAATGTCATGACCTTCTTATTTATCAAAATAAAAAGATAAATGAAGTTAGGAAAGAATGGTTAGATTTTATTATAAGTTTTTATGATGATTATGTATATAATCATGTGCAACTTTAATTTTTTGTACATAGAGTGTAAATATGAATGAAAAAGAATTTTTTATAAGGCTTTGTATGCAAAGTATATAATTGTTTATTCTAGTTGCTTGTTGTTTTGGATGAGACCATACTTATGATGTTGGTGAAAGCATCATGGAAACACATGTAGGTTTTTTGTAGGATAAAATGTGGTAGAGAAATGATCAAATTCTTTAAAAAAATAAAATAAGACATACATGGTGGTTATACATAAAACCCATTCTATATACTTGTAACATCTCCTCAACCAGCGAGATAGAGAATACAAAGCGGTTGGGACACATAACTTTAACGTTTTACACATGCGATAACAGCCTACCCTTGGGATTACTATTTATAAGTTTCTTCAAAAACCCTAATTTCACAACTCAATCATACCTCTTTCCCTAAGACTCATATGACTCCAAAATTTTATATGTATGCCTAAGATGATACCATCAACATCACACCTAGATTTTGTGGTCAAATTCAAACATTTTGTACATATGATAATGGTTTTACCCCAAGGGTTTACTATTCATACAAATCCATTTTCCTGAATTATTAGAATTAAACCATTCATTTTCACTCCTAACATTCCATATAATATACGTAACCTATTTTGAACCATTTAACACATTAAAATACCTAATATTTCACTTTTAAACCATATTGACTAAATACTAGAATACCAATTTTTCTACCAATATCTCACGATTCCCAACATGAATGATCTTTTAACCTTCCATGGATGCTATCATCATAAAAATACATAACTACATATATATATGTATTATATCCAAAGTTCATCTCAACAAACAAGATATACAATCTCATTCTTTTATAACTCCACATATCATGTAGTATCATTATCATAATAATAATTTTCATCCAATAATTGCAAGTATGATACATAAACAAAATACACATCTTGCACATAAAAAATCCCTAACTATAGCATGCATCCTTACCGAAGTGGCTTAAGTCTTTAAGCACGTAAGACCTATGCTTCCTCCTCTACTATCGTTGGGTATCACCTAGAAGTCAAAATATACACAAATTAGACTTAAGAATTTAATCTAAGAAAACTAAGGAAAGGGAGAGAGAAGAAAAATAGATATAACCAAAAGTGGGAGGCTCGGGTATGGTGTTCACGGTGGCAGTGAGGCAGTGGCTAGGGTGATTGTGTGGTGGAAACAGTGGTAGTGATGGTGGAGGTTAATGATGGGGTGATGGTTGCTAGTAAGGATTAAAGTGATGGTGATTCTAGGACTGGCAGGAGTTGGCAGCAAGGAGTGGTGGTGGTGATGGTGACAGACACCAAACGGTGGTGTGGTCGATGGCAAGGAGAGAAAAGGAAGGTAAGGGAGGCGGGTGTTGAGGCTATGGTTTCTGACAAGACAGGGAAAGAGGGGAAGGGAAGGAAGGAGAGGTAAATAAGGAAGGTGTGGCTGATAGTGGTGGCGGCAGTAGTGGCGACAAGTGGCAGGTGGTGATGAGATAAAGGTGTTGGTCGGGGCTGTAAGGAATGAAGGTGACAGAAAAAAATGTGGCATGTTGGTGTGGTGGTGCTAGGTCAAGTAGGAAGGGAAATTAATAAGAAAATGAGCTCAGATGGAGGTAATGATGAGGGTGATGGTGCTGGCAGTAGGGCAGCACTGCGAGGAAGAAAGAAAATTAGTGTTGGTTGGGCGTGATGTATCATGATGGGAGGAGAAAAAAAGAAAGAGAAGAAGGGATGAGAAGGAGGTGAAGCATGCATTTAGGTAGGTATATATATATACATGGACAACTAGGAAGGGGAAGAAGGCAATGAGGGGAAACGGGCATGGATTTTGGTGTGTAGGGATTGTAAGGTGTTGGGGTAGGTATGTAGGGGTAGGTGGTAATGCATAGGGTAGGCGATGAAGGGTTATGTAGGGTAGGTGATGGAGTGGAAGGGCAATGGGGGAGTAGGTTGCATGGCTGGGAAAGGAAAGAAGGAGGGTGATAGGGGTACAGGTACACAAGGGCCAGTTTAGTTGGAATAGGAAAAGAGGAAAGGGAAATGAAGAGAGAGGTAAGGCGGGAGAGAAAGAAAAGGGGAAAGAACAAAAAGAAGGGAGTTTGAGCTAGACCGCATAGAGAGGGAAAGGGAGAGGAAGGAAAGAAAAGAAAAGAAATTGGGTTGGGTTGGGTGAAGCTGGGGGAAGGAAGAGAGGGAAAAGAAGAAGAAGAAGAAGAAGAAGAAGAAGAAGAAGAAGAAGAAGAAGAAGAAGAAGAAGAAGAAGAAGAAGAAGAAGAAGAAGAAGAAGAAGAAGAAGAAGAAACAGAGAGAAAAGAAAACGGAAAAAAGAAAGGAAAAAAGGAAAACTTTTGGGTTTAGAATTTGGGTTTAGGTTTAGTTTTTACTTTTAAAAAAATAAGCCTAAAATTTTATATATAATGTTCTGAGGTTTGGGTTAGGCTAAAATAAAATATATAGACCCACAAATTTATAATTTATGTTTGGTTAAAAATATTGATAAAATGAGATTAAAATTTTATAAAATTTCATCATATTACATAGATAAGTCAGAGGAGGTGTACATTGGCCTGCACTCAACCGTGGTTGCTAGAGGAGAGAGAAAAGTGAGGGAGAGGAAAAGTAGGTGATTAAGTTCCCTAAAATGCTTTTGGGGAATTTTTAGTTTAATAAAATAAAAAAAGGATCTAAATAGTATAAAAATAATACCAAAGATCCAAAATATGTTTATTTGTACAAATAGATTGTAACTAGAATTTTTTATAAACATTAAAAAGAGAATCAAAATAGAAAATGATTTGAAATCGTAGTGTAACCAATTGATCGGTTTAGACATTCAGTCGACTAGTTATCCTAGAAATAAAAGTGTAAGTCTTTGGTCATATCGGTTGGTCAATTTGGAACACCAATTGATTAACATGCCTTTAAATCTTTACCAAAATTTCAAGCTCCTTTTACAAACCGAAAACAATTTATTTTATATTAACATAATTTTAAATACATTTTAAAAAATTTTAGGTTTGGGTATTACAATTATGAAGTACTTTATGGTTTAAAATGGCTTGTATACATTAACAAACTATGAGTTTAAAATAAATTCGAAATTACATGATGAAACCATAATAAAAAAAATTTAAAATGCTAAACTCGATAACAATTAAGAAGAATAGTTGGAAAAGGAAACTCATATAATAACCTTATGATATCAAAATAAATAAACAAAAATAATGTTTCTAATTAAAAACACGGATCCAAAGATAATAATATAGTTTAAAGAGAAGAATGCAATTGTATATATTTCATAATATCATAGACGTAAACGAAGTTATATAAAATATTCGCAATGACACATAATTAATTATAATTTTAATATCAAACCAAAAATATCAATAAATGTATAAAATGACACATAGATAAAAAAACAATTCAAAAAATTCATTTAAAGATGAAAATGAATGTGAATGTACAATTTAGGATCATATTCTAACGAAATTAAATACTTATGAAAAGGTCATTTCACTTAGAAAATGAAGAAAATTTTATCAAAATTACACTTTAAGTCTGATATATTCTTTTTAAAAGATTTAAAAATATGTAAATAAATTTTAATTCTTTGACTAAAGGATCACCCTAGATCGCCTTAGAAATTATAACTCCAAACGATCGAAAACTTTTATCAAATACTTTGAGATTCAAAATTTAAATAAAATAAATCAAATATCAAAGATCAAAACAATGAAGATTATATATATTTTGTAAGGAAAACCATATCATGAATGTAAATCGTACATATAAAAATAAATATTTGAATCTATCCAAAGAAAATCTAATAAAATTAAAAACAAAATTGATAATTTATAGACATTATGTTATCAAAAATATGGGATATTATAATTTTCTTCCTCTATTTTTGTCCTATGTTCTTCATTCATAATTGTAATGGAGCTTATCATAAGCTAAGCCCTTATAGGGGTGGTGTATATTGATCAAAGGCTTGTATTAATGATTGGTATAGGTAATGTAAAGTATTTCACCAACATTTTCATTTAAGTGACTTTATTTTTATGAATGTTATTTGTTGGCCACAAAAGGCATATGTTTGAGTTGAGGAAAGTTTAATAGATATAATCTCAACAAATACACTTAAGTGGTGATGAATTATAAATAGATATATTCTCTAGATTAACCATAAATGATGAAATATTAATTTTATATAATTTCCTAATTAACTTGATAAGAGGAATATCCACTACATTAGCCTTGGGTATGCACTAGAAGATGAGTGTCTTGTTTTTGTGATCATTGTAGTGTTACTGTATGAACATGAAGTTGCATGCTACAACATGTTGCCACCCTATTGGATGAGTTTATTTGAAATCATAATCTCTATCCCTTTCATATATTGGTTTTATAGTATTTGTTTACCCACATTGGTTTGATTCCTTCTTGATTCTTATATTAATTTAGCTGTTCCTATTTTGCTTATATCATATTGACAAGAATATTTCTAATATATGCTTTCTTGCTATAGATATCGTACAATATTGTGTTCATTTAATACCTATTACCACACACTGACTTCTTCTAAAGGTAACTACATGTGGCACTTAGTATTTTGCCGCTCCTTAGTAGACTAAGTCAGCCTTTCACCTTAATTGAACCCATTCTTGAAAAAGGATTCCTTGTTTGACACAAAACCTTATCACTCACTAAATGACACAAACAAAAGAGTTTGAGAATGAGAGATTTTATTGAGAGGACTCTTGAAATGCTTCCAACTTTGGATTCTTGGCAAATGAGATCTTTCACCTCTATTTATAGATGATGCCTCATTCCCCAACTAAGAACATTATAGAGTGGGCGAGAACATTATCCCTTTAGAATGATCCATTTGAATTTACAAGAATTATCTAGAATGTTCTATATAAATGTGTGCAAAAGTTGAGAGTTATAGAGAAATCCCTTCTATAACCATCTATATAAATGTGTAACACCCCCAAATTTCATTACTGAAAAATTTCGTTTTATTTAAAAGGAATAGTGGAAGCAAAATATGAACTGTGAATTCTGGGGATATTACCGCCACACTTAATACGAGACCGGTTGACTCCTACCGTTCTAGTACCAAGTGTTAATGCTAAAAGTGTAAAATATAATTTACGAGAACTCAAACCATGATTAAATCAGAGTAGCTTAGTAAACCCTTTTACATGAATAAAATCCACCAGTGGTGGTTATAAGGACAAAGAATACAATTAAACCATGAAGTAAGAGAAACAGAGGGAAACCCTAAAGGTCCGGATAATTCCTTACGTTCTTTTCCGTTACCCACTTGAATAGCATCTGAAACAAACCTGCAAGGAACACTACCCATTGAATAGGTAGGGGCCCCACGAATGGAACCATTCAGTACTATGGTACTGAGTAATCCTTTAAAACACACTTAAAGGCAAGCCCGCAATGAAACACATGATACAACACTATATACAAATATAATGAAAGGTGCTTACATAATATTCACATTCATACGTTCACATACTTAACAAGTCCAGCAAATACAAATGGGTCAAACGTACAATCAATACTTCTGGGCCTTAAGCCATTAGTCCATCATTAATCCATCATCTCTCTGATTATATATATATATATATATATATATATATATATATATCCATGTGAGTGCGGGAACCCTACTATTATAGCTGGTGGATCGGAATACATACAGAAAAAATACTCCTGACCATTATTATTGTTGGTGAACCAGTCTCTAGGGCAGAACGCTCCTGGCCACTATTATTCGTCGGTGGACCGGTCTGGCCCCGACTCACATGGTGTTCCACTATAAGTGATTGATATTTTCCATAATTTATTCACATCCACGATTGGTTTTATTGAGCTCAGGATCCCCCACTATTATCGTTGGTGGACCAGAATACATATAAACATCTTCCAGGGCAACACGCTCCTGGGCCACGATTATATCTGGTGGACTGGTACTCATAATCATAATCAATTGGGCCCAGCTCATTAGTCTTTCACTTTCACGATTAGTGTTTTTTCCCTTTTTAATCATCACAACAATTCCATTTATTTGCCTCGATAGGGAGATCAAGATCCCAGGACACAAAGGTACACCGGCCGCACTGGTGCATATAAGCTACTCAGTACCTTCACCTATCATCCTAAGGACGCAAAGGTACCCTGGTTGTACTGATTCATACAGCTAACTCAATACCCTACCGACAAGGACACCTAATCCATAAGTATGCATACCCTCTAAGTAGATTTGTAGAGCTAAATAGAGTAAAATGTAGGGTCTGGCTGGGGCACTAAGGCACACCAGCAAATACCAAAATCACCGTGGGCTAAACCACGTCTTTAGGGTAGCGACCCCTAAAGAGCCACCATTTTCCGATCTCGAGGTATTTCACTTTAAGTATTAGTGTGTTAATTAAGGTGATCATGAGAAGCACATCAATCAAATACATATTCATTTTCAATCGTTATAATAATATTAGGTATTCCTTATTCGTAAGGTTATCCAAGATAATATAGAGGAATCATTAAGGCCATCATAATCTCATCCGATTCCAATTTAGGATTCGTTCTCGTGATACTCACTAATTGTCAAATACCATGATCTTACTATTTAGTGTTACTTGAGTCTTATTACGAACTCCATTATCACAACGACATATTAGATACGAATTACTGAATTACCCCATGCTTGTATAATTATTAAGTCATCCCTTCTTTACTTGCCAATTTACCATATTACTCTTCATATTGCATAATTACCAAATTACCCCTTACTCGGTTTGGGTTACCGAGTTATCTCCCACACTTATTAGGTCACCAATCACCCTTCATAATTGTTACACTTATTATATTTCCATTTAGTTGGTTAGATTACCAAATTGCCCTTCCCCTTTGTTATAAATACCAAATTGCCCTTTAGCAGGTTGAATTATCAAATTGCCCTTCTTTATTATCATAATTACCAATTTTTCCTTTAGTATGTTAAATTACCATATTACCCTTCTCTATTATCACAATTACCAAATTACCCTTTAGTTAGTCAAATTACCAAATTGCCCTTATCCATTATCATAATTACCAAATTACCTTTATGTCGGTTAAATTACCAAATTACCCTTCTCCTTTATCATAATTACCATTTTACCCTTCTACATTAGCATAATTACCATTTTGCCCATTTACTTCCAAAATTATCATTTTACCCTTTTATTTATAAAATTACCATTTTGCTCTTTACTTCCAAATTACCATTTTACCCTTTACTTTCAAAGTTACCATAATACCCTTTTACTCATAAAATTACCATTTTACCCTTTACCTCCAAAATTACCATAATACCCTTTTACTTATAATTTACCATTTTGCCCTTCTCCTCTAAACTTACCATAATACCCTTTTTCTTACAAAATTACCATTTTACCCTTTACTTCCAAAATTACCATAATACCCTTTTACTTACAATTTACTATTTTGCCCTTCTCCTCTAAAATTACCATAATACCCTTTTTCTTACAAAATTACCATTTTCCCTTAACTTCCAAAATTACCATAATACCCTTTTACTTATAATTTACCATTTTGCCCTTCTCCTCCAAAATTACCATAATATTCTTTTTCTTACAAAATTACTATTTTTTCCTTTACTTCTAAAATTACCATTTTACCCTTTATTACACCACCTTTAGCAAATTATCACCGCTACATAAAATATTAATATTAATACTCTATTTTCATCATCCAATTCCACCAACTATTGTATTTTAACATAATACTCATTAACAACTACACATATTAGGCCACACTCTTACACAAGACATATTACTAAAATTCTCTAAGACTCATAATAATATTAATCATGCATTAATGGTCACAATAACATAACATAGCATGGATAAGTACTTAACATATTCTTAACTAACAAATATCCTTCCTTAAACATTTCTTCCATACATGGCATATAAAATAGCATACTTTTCTTTTTATCAATCAATACAAGAAACTACATATATCATATTAAACAACATATATCAAGCATAATAATGTATTAAAAACCCTAATGTGCTAATATACATTTAGCCATGCATTTAAGTAGTGTTTAACGATTACCTTAATTCCCACAAAAATAGAACCTTACCGGTATCCCCATTAAAGATTCAAGCTTTGATTAGCAAAACCAATATCTAAAAATAATACCCATAATTATCATATTAGAAGTAGGAAAATTCAAAAAGGATAAAACTTTATAAAACCTTAATTAATAAAACACTTTACTTAACCATTAATATACCTCAAAAATTACACAAAATGACTTCCAAACAATGTGGAACTCACACTACATGAGCAGCATGAGCCACATGTAGATTAGAAGGGGGAAAGGGTTGAAGGAAGGGAGGTGGATAGAAAATGGGGGTGGGTTCGATTAGGGTCTTGGGGCCCAAGAGGAGGGTAGGTGGAGGGGAGTTAGGGAAAGGTATGGGTGCAAGGGTGGAGTAGGGGTGTAGCTGGTGATCGAGGATGGGTGATCGGCAATGGAGGCGATGGCTACAAGGCTGAGAAGTGGGTTGTACGAGTGGCGGAGGAGAAGAAGGAAGGGAGGAGGAAAAAGAGAGGTTTTAGGGATGGGTTTCAGCCAAAGGAGGTAAAGGGTGGTAGGGGAGGTTGTAGGGAGTGGGTTGGTAGCTTGGGAGGTGGCGAAATCCACAGAACGGCAGCGGACGGGGGAGGAGCAGGGTGGAGGCCAAGAAGGGAGGAAAAAGAAGAGAAAAGAAGAGGGGAGGAAGAAGGGTTGTAAGGTGGCTCGAGGGGTGGCTTGGTGGTGCAAGGTGGTAGCAGGGGTGGCAGGAGGTGGTGCAGATGGTTGGTGTGGCGGTGACAATGGCAGAGGGGGTGGTGGTGCAAAATAGGGGGAAGTGAAAGGAGGAGAAAAGGAGAGAAAAGAATCAGGGAGGGGAAGGAAGACTCAATGTTATGGGGTAGGATGAGGTAGGGAGGGAAGAACAAGAACAAGAACAAGAACAAGAACAAGAACAAGAAGAGGAAGAAGAAGAAGAAGAAGAAGAAGAAGAAGAAGAAGAAGAAGAAGAAGAAGAAGAAGAAGAAGAAGAAGAAGAAGAAGAAGAAGAAGAAGAAGAAGAAGAAGAAGAAGAAGAGGGAGTATAGGGGAGTAGGTGGCCGGCCGAGGCAGGCTGTAGGGTAGCAGGCGATGGTCGGGTGGCAAGAAGAGGGAAGGGAAGAAGAGGAAAGAAGTCGGGCATGGCTGGAGGGTGCAAGGGGTTGGTTTGGTTTGAAATGGGGAAGAAAAGGACGGGGAGAGAGAGGGAGAAAGGGAGAGGCGGGTGGTGGTCGGGGTGGCAGTTTCAGACGGTGATCGAGCATGCTCGGCATGGGCGTCGAGGGGTAGGTCAGGGTAGAAGGTAGAAGAAGAAAGAAAGGGAGAGGAGGGCAGGCCAGGCATGGGAAAGGAAGAAAGTTGGGCCTGCCCGGTCAGGGGAGAGGGAGAAAAGAAGAGAAAAGAAGAAGGATGGGATGGCACTGCTGTGTGGGAGAAGGAGAGGAGGGAAGAATAGGCTGCGGCCTAGGTGCGAGGAGGAAATGGGCAGGTCGTGGCCTGGCAGCCCGGAGGAAAGAAAAAGGAAAAAGAAAGAAAGAAGAAAAAGGAGAAAGAAAAGAAAAATGGAAAAAGAAAAAGGAGAAATAGGGTAAAAATAGATAAAAATAATTTATGGAGTAATAGGATGTAATATTTTTGGGAAATAAACTTATTTAATAATTTAATTTAATATAATTAAATATATGGGTTTAAAAAGGTTAATTTTAAGAAAATATTGGTTTGAAAATTTATTCAAATAAAATGAGTATGATAAAATAATAAAATATTTATTTTAATTTATTAAATATTCCTATCTAATTTTATATACTAAAAAATTCATAAAATAATTAAGTTAAATAAAATTTAAAGGCTAATTTATCCCAAATAAAAGTTATTTATTATATTATAGATTTTTTAAATTTTGGGGGATTACAAAATGTATAATCCTCCTATGACTTTTACATATCTCTACACTAGTCTAGAACATGTTAAAACATCTCAAAAAATGAGAGGTGCTTAAATCATGCTATGAAATTATGGAGATAATACTCTACTCACCTTATATTACTTGTTGATTTTGTATACTTGCACATGTTAATATATCTAAAATTATATATTTATATATTAGGGGGTGCATTCACATTATAAGCCACCAACCACGGTTAAATTGGTTGCACGGGTTAAATTTTTATGCGATATCTTTTGTTGATTGATTTTTTCAGTCCAACATATAATTCATTGGAAAAAAGTATTCATGGATAAATGATGATATAATTTGTACTTGATATTTTATTATTGAACTATTAATTGACAAAATATTCAATCCAAAATGTTGTTCCTCTCCACAATGTTTTGATATCTTGGAAAGTTTACATCATTAGTAAATAACTAAACTAAGGCCAATGGCCTTTAGGGATAATTATTAGATAGATAATACCTAAAATTTAATAGATTTCCACTCAACAATTGTTAGTATAAATACAAATAATTAGGTACAAATGTGGGTATAGGTAAGGAAAAATGCCAATTCATGGTTTGAAATTGACAACTTTGGAATCACAATATATGAATCACAATATATCACTTTGGAATTATCAAGATGTAATAACAAACTCAATTTGAAATTAACAAATAAGTGCCTTAAAAAGTTTATATTAGATTAAATTCATCTAAGTGTTTAATTTGTGGTAATTTACATAAAGAATAGTTTTAAGGATACTGTGAATATAGGTAGTATCAAGATATGATGACAAAGTTTCTGGGGTTTTCCTTAACAAGAAAGATAGCAAAGGCCATCACCCAAGGAGTAGACAACAAAGGATATCGGTTAGGGCCTTAAACAACAAAATTCCATCAACCAAAGAATACAACCAAAAGTTATCAGCTAGGCACAGATAGTTAAGGCTAGCGACCAGGTTGAAATATCTAGGGTCGTCGGCCAAGAGCTCAAGGAAAGAAAATATGACCAAGGGGAAATTTCCAAAGGCATTAGGGAGATTCCATCTACTAAGGGAAAGAGCTAGGGACATTAGCCAAGGGATGAAGACCAAGGGTGATAGGCCAAAGGTTTTTCTGTTAGCTAGTTTAATGGCGATGGCTAAGAAAACCAACTGAGGTCTCATGGGTTGAGACTGAGCAAGGAGACCAAAGCAAAGAATAGATGTTAGAGAGTTATTAGAAAATTTTTTCAATATAAGAGATTTGGTACTCATTAACATGATAGTCTATAAGTTGACATGGATCAAATCATATAGTCAATCATTAAGTTGTAACGTATACGTTTATCTAACTGTGACTAGGTAGAAAAATATCTAAGTTAGACAACCAATGATAGCTGAGTGTTTTTTCCAATGATGAAAACATCCCCATTTTTCATTACTAAAATATTTATTTTTGTGAAAGCATTCACGAAAGCGAAATACAAACAACCTATAAAAAAAGAGATCTTATCACCGTATCCAACATAAAATAGATGTCATGTTGTTTGTCTTATTATAGACACAAAGGTAAGTATATAAACCAACATAACACTAGAAAATGAGATTGCAAAAGTATAATAACATAAAAGATAAGAGTTTAAGGTTTGCAATCCAAGGTTACATCGGGCCCAAAAATAAGTATGAAAGATAAGGAAAAGGCAACCAAAGGATAAAGCAAATACAATAAGGTCTTAATCACTAAAGACCCTCAAAAGATAAAGCAGCATCAAAATGTCTAACTCTTGGATGCCTCAATCTCAAATAAGGGTATTGTCGTCTACTAGTCATCTTCACCAACCTGCACAAGGTTTTCTTCTTATGGAATTGAGCATGTGACCGATTAAATGGACACATTATTACGCTCATATTGAGTAAACCATATTATCCTATTATAGAAGTTCATGATTAACATAAGATTGTAATAGGTATACATGGATCATGCTTGACCTACATACAACATGCTCATTCATTAATATACCAAGAATACATACTATGCTCACGAGAAATTTCCATACCTTTACATGCATATGGAAATAGAGAACAATGTGCTCAATAATTAACATGGGATCATGTATAATCATGTATATCACAAGGCTTAGGAATCATGGATCATAGCATTTACACACATAGGCCATATATTAATGAGGTAAATCACTTAAAGAATCTATAAGGTTTATTCCCTTTAATTATTTGTCAAATTATGATCATGTGATTATACATCCCTTTACTTTGAGCAATGAGTTGGATTCACCCCCATAGTCTCTCAATACTTATAGAAGTAAAACCAAGTAAATAAATAGACATAAGTCCAACTGAAGTCAAATAACCAACAATGAACATAAAGTTCGATCAAAGTCAAATAATCAACCTAGGTGACTAAATCCCTTAGTATCAATACCTATAAGTACACCATTAGTGTCTATGGTAGGAAAAGTGTCGGCATCTCTTGAATCATGCCCAAAGGAAAGTGATAATAAGAAGCATCTAAAGGTAGACAAACCCTCGATAGCTAATCGATAATTAGATAATCTAGACCCATATAGTGATTTATGGTTTTCCTCTTTAAGTGGTTAGTGTTTTAATATATTGAGAATACATGTCAAACCAAGGCCCATACGTCATATCATTCTAATAAATCCTAATAAATATCTTACATTATCTATTATTCCTCATAAAAGGTAAATAAGAGGGAGAACACCATCACTTAGCCAATTTATGCTATGAAAGACAATTAATATATGCAATAATAATCATGGGTATCCAAGACCATCATTTATTTTCAAAAAATGTTATTTTATTTATAAGTTAAAGTTTATGGCAAACCTATAATTAAGGTCAAACTGCCAAGGATAAGCTTCAAAAATATCACATAGTACTCCTAGAATACCAATTGATTGGTCCATAAAGCCAGTGGACTAGTTTGGGTTGCATAACAAAAGCGCATCACTCAAAATAGCTTCACTAGTTGACTAACTTGCATTGACTAGTTGACTAATATAACCACTGGATTGGTCCTTTCCAACCAATTGGCTAGTGGTCTGTAAGAACCACACTTAAGAGAACATCCAGAGGCTTCCCTATCTTGGCCTTGTGATCGGTAAAGTAGTGAGGTAGACTAGTCGATTGATATAACCAGTTAATTAATTTTAACCCCTAACCGATCAATTGGTTCATCTAGGGGTTTAATTCCACATTTTTCTCAAAAATAAAGCATACTATCATGCTTTTATCAAGCAACACTTATGCTACACACTATTCAACACTTGGTAACCATGAATTGACAACTTTATACTCAAATCATGCTAGGACTTCATGAATTTACCAACATTTCAGCATGTCATCTCATAATATGCCATAAAGTAGAAAATCTTGTAAGGCATGTTTCAACACTTGGCACCATCACTTCATGCTACATATTAGACATACTCACATGCTGAAATCTTAACATAATCAAGGTGTATAATAGTTATGCAAAAAAAAAAAATTGCAAAATATCATTATAGAAAGATATGTTCATCCCTAAGTTCATACTTTCAGCATATACTTCATCAAAATATGCTTTCATTCATCAAACCACTAACATGTATTTCTACATACATCTCATAAACTAAGGCCTACACAACCCACATCCTCATTCACACCACACAATAAGGTAAGAATATCTTACCTCAAGCCAAGCTAGCAAAATCATAAGAAAATAGAGAAATCAATTAGCTTGAAACCTCAAGATTTTGAATAACTTAGAAGGGAAAAAAAAAAGACTAAAACTTCTTAAAAATCCTTTTAAGTTGGGGAAAAAAACCTTAAAACTCAAGGAAAATGAAAATATCAACATCTTCAACCAAAAATCCAAATATTAGAAAAGGGGGTAAAAACTCCTACTTCTTCGAATCTAACTCCCTTTTGTTTAGGAAAAATGAAAGGAATCGTGATAGAAGATTGGAAGGAGTGAGGAGTTCAAAAAACGGGCACAGAAGTAAAGTGGAAGAAGTATGGAGACGAGAATGGAGGACAAGGAGAACTCGATGGTTTAGGGGAAACAAATAAATGAGAGGTTATGGCTTAGTAGTGAGGTAGAGATATGGTGGGAAATGAGAAGGAATTGAGATTGAATTGAGATCAATATGAATAAATTTCAAATGTAGCAAAGTTGACTTGCCTCCATAGCTTAAATGATGATGGATTATGAACTTTAAAGCGTTATACATCAGGTAAAAAAAATCTCTAAAATGGAAAGATACAAAAAAGGCATAGGAGATAAAAACTTTAGTTGGCAAATATATTCTTAGCATATACAGCAAAGAGAGAAGCAAAAGAAGAATGCGGCACTTAGGTCATCAACCACCTTTTGCACATCTTCAAATCTAATTTAGATTAAATAACGTTCAAATTAACGGTCACAAAACACTTAAAAATAATTTTAAACATTATAATGCTCAATTATCAAATTTCAAGATCATTGACAAAATATTCGAATAAAATTAAATACAAAAACTTCAAGATCAAATGAATTAGTGGACTAATTTATCAAAACTAGTTGGTTGGTTCTTCTATACCCAATAACCCGCAAATCAGTTAAGTAATATAGGTCTAAACTTGCCGATTAGTTTCCTCATAAACCATGTCCCTTTAAAATTCAAATTTCTACTAAATTCTTTTAAAAAGCAACCCCAAAACACATCTCCGGTCCAAAATTAAGCATATTTGGATCATGATCAACAACTAACACTAATTAAGAACCTATATTTATGAGATATATCAAAGAGGATAGATATGCTACTGCTAGCATAGGGACGCTCCCATGGACTCACAAAGTTGTCTTCAACTATCAACAATCCGTCGAGCACATGGTCCGCATCCATCCGCCCAACCATTATCCGGCTATTTCATATCAAGCTGTCTACCTATAACCATCTAAATTCGACCAAGAAGCCTTGGCATTCTTGCCCACTGAAAACGAACAAGAATAGAGCAACTCCAGACTTCTTTAGTTTACTACACTGGAATAGGTATGCAACTAAACTGAAGACAAAAAAGGGAAAAAATTGTATCATAAAAACTTCTTTGATAGACGGATCCTCTCAAATATTACGACCTTCAGGGTGTTGTGACTGAAGAGTGGTTGTGGCTATAGGGTCCGGTTAGTATACAATGGTGGCAGGTTCAGCAGCAAGGTTGATCATCTAATCTGAGATGGAGAACAAAGCAAACCCGAAGCATCTGCGCCAATCACAGAGAGCTCACAAACAGTACATAACTGCCCATCCTGACTAGGAACAAATCGTGCCCCACAGTACGGGCATGAGACATCCTTCTGTCCACGGTAAATTGGTACATATGTGGCACCACAAACCACAAACGGATTTCTGAAATCATAGTTGAGTTTTGTAGCATCTGTCATGTTTCGTTCGGCAGACTGCAATATTCCCCGACCATATTTTGCTTGACTTTCAATAGTGGGGTTGGTCTCCAAAAGTCGTCTAGCAAAGTTAGCCGCCGTGCTTAGATTCTTATATTTAGAGCAAACTTTGATTGCTGTAAGCAGAGCAAGTCGCAAGTGAGGAATTTGCAAATTGCAATGGGTAAAATAGGCAGCCAGCTCCTGCTGTCGTACTGGATCATCTTCAAGCTCTCTTCTCTTTAGCTCCATCTTAAGAAACAAGACATACTCCTTTGCTATAACAATCAACTCCTTTACCTCATCAACTTCTCTACGGGACTCGACCACTATAAGTGGGATTGTGTGGAGAATGCCGAGAAAAAGACGAGCAGCCTCGGTCAGTTTACCGGCGGTAGTGGCCTTGTAACCAGACTTGAGCCTATCTTCCAATTGTGAGAAATTAAACACAAGAGCGGGTGGCCTTCTAACATTAGGACTAGCAGACTCACTCCATCCCCTTTCAACAGCCATCAATAAAACTGGCGCAGATGAAAATGCACGTAGATAGGAGTGGCTTCCGGCATGAAGGTCAAGTGAAATGGGTTTAAGAGGGGCAAAGTTCTTTATACCAAGTTGCCGATTTAACAGCCGCATTGCTGTATCAAAATTGCCAGCTGCCGCATGCTCGGCAGCAAGAGATGAGCTCTGAATCCAGATTTGGCTGACAGGCATGCCCTTAGTTGGAGCCACAAAAATTGTGTTTCCATCATTGACAGAAGCCTTTGGTGTATTTTCCTCTGGGGGTAGATCTAAATCCTCCAGATCCCAACCACCCTGCTCATCATTATCCTCAGCTTCATCTCCAACATCAGTAACGGCTGCGATGTGACCATTCTGTATATTCTCATCATCGGCCAGATCCAAGTCCTCACCCCAGTCAGCAGCGACATCATCACCTACATCTTCATCAGCAACACCCCTCCCAATATTGTCAAGGTCACCACTAAAGATGCCCCTCATCACTCTTAAAAGTGGCCAATCACCAGCACACGAAATGGGTGCAGGAGGCATCAGAAGCGAGGGGACCTTTCCCTCAGGCAACGAGGGAACATTATCTCCCAGCTCAACAGCCAGCCTCTCTGCAACATCATGTAGGCCATGCACCGAAGCTGTTATGTAGGCAAGTGGCAAATGACCAGCCTTCTCCAAAATTTTAATGCGCTCACGAACATCGCCCAAATAAAGAGCATTGTGGAACTGACCCATGACATCATTTTTCACCTCCGCAATTTTCAGCATTTTGGACAATTTTTCAGTATTGCCCGTGATAAGATAGAGAAAAGATAGCCTCTCAAAATTTTTGGTCCTCTGGTAAGCATACTCCACAATGCCGGCATTACCCTGGCGAAGAGCCTCAACTCCCAGTCTATACCAGTGATCTTTCTCATCAATTTCCTTGGCTGAAGCAACAGCTATTTGGATGTTCCCACTCTCCAAAGCCAAACTGAACCGAGTTCTCTCATCTTTCACAAAATGCAAAGCAACTTCAGGAAAGCCCTTCTGCTGCAAATAGGCAATCATTGCCTGCCCCACAAGCTGAGAGCCCCTTATCATGTTCATAACATTGTCATATCTCTTCCACATCAAACACAGCTTGAAAATATATTCTGTAGCATCAATAACTATTGCCTTGTTCTTTCCATCCCTATCCAGGCAGAAAATTGTGTTGCCGGTGACTTTAGTCAGGTAAATTGGAACATCGAGTGTTCTGATTATCCCACTATCTCCATTTGGGAGACAGTACTTGACATGATTCAGAGTTGTATATATGAAAACTCCATTCTCATCCCATGCCCCACTCTTCACACGAATTGTCTCATGAAGGGTGCACTGATGGACAAGCTTCTTGTTGGCGATGACTATGGCATGCTTACTTAGCAACGCAACATTCTCCATGTCAGTTGACCAAACAACATATTTTACGAATGGGGTTTGAAGCTCACCGAGAACCGTCCTTTGTTGAAGATCAAATATTGCAACTCTGTCCTCAGCCCTACAGAGTAGATTACCGGTCCCAGCATAGAAAATTGCATCAGTGGGAATTGGCAATGCACTCTTTTTCACAATCTCATTTTTCAGGTTCTTGACTAAAACATTGTTGGTGCTCCTTTCAAGCACAGCAAACCTGTTGCGAGCAATGAACACAGCAGATCCTCCAGCACCTCTTTTGGCCTCTTGAGCCATTTCACCCCGACCAAAGCTGTCTTTAGGTATGACGTACAGTTCATAAGATCCACCATCGACATCAGAGCATAAAATAACCGCATTCTCTGTTGGACTATATGAAAGAGTTCGGGGGCCTTGATTAAGGATGCAGCTAGATCCAGGTCGTCGAATTGGAATCACCTGTGTGTCTTGCTGGGTAGAAAATTCAAAGAAACGCAAGAACCGGTCCTTGGCATAGAACATAGCATTACCGCTGACGGCAAAGGCAGGCCGCTCCCTCTCCAGCTTGAATACAATCATGCCACCATCATGTCCAGCTGCTAGAAGATTCATATCAGGGTGAGCTGCAAGAATCCAAAATCGATCATGCTCCCGACGGAACGTCTGCAGCCCAGTTCTCTTGGTCACATCCCAGACACGTATACTTTTGTCCTCCGAATTCGAAACAATGATGTCTTGCTTGGCATGGAACAAAACACATGACACGTTATTCATGTGTCCCCTAAGTGTGTCCACTTCCCAAGCCTTGGTATCTACATACAGCAATGACCATCATAAGCCAACATTGGTGTTAAGTTTTATGCGTCAAAACATGATATGCATTTAGATTGAAGCAAACCCAAATTTAGATTACTTCAATCAGGATTATAACATCACTAAAATAAGAACAGACAAAGGGGGTGGGAGATGAAGAAAACTACACATGAACTAGATGCATTCAACAAGCTAAACTTTTGCGGTGAGAAAACACTGACATAAAATAGTGAAGGGTAGGCATGGACAAGTGGTGACCAATATCATATTGCAGTACAAGTTAACTTCTTAATTTTAGATACACATTAGACTAAATTTATTTCACACAGAAAATGTTGAAGCAGCTTAAAGACAAGAGAGAGATGCAGGACACTTGCCATTCATACGCCACAACTTTACTTGGCGATCGTCAGCTCCAGATACAATCAATGGTAGAGTAGGATGGAATGCAGCCCAGTTGACTCCCCTATCATGACCTTCCAGGACATATTTCACAACAGCGTCAACTCCACCAAAAAGATCAGTGTTCATCTGACTCAAACGCAGGTCATCTGCAGGGGAGACTGTCTTTTTCCTCAGTGCCCCAATATCCCATACACGTATAGTCTGGTCAAGAGAAGCTGAAACAACTAGATCCTCTTTAGGATGGAATGAAGCACACATCACATAATGATTATGCCCTGTCAGCACGGAGATACATGTCCTTGACTGCCAGTTCCATATCCGAATGGTTTGATCATCACTAGCACTAACAATCCATGGATACTCATGGTGGAACTGGACAGTACGAATGTAATCAAGGTGTCCAAGAAGCGTAAACAGACACCTATGCGTTTTGTAGTTCCAAACCTTGATTTTGTAATCATCTCCTGCAAAATAAGATAAATAAATATAACTATTTACCCCTGCTCATACTATGACTCCCAATGAGCAATTCAGTATCACTATAATTCTAAAATCTCCAAACATGAATGACCTTCACCATCATAAAAACATTGTGATGTAAATATTATAACACAACAGACATTGAAATATAAACGCTTCAGCACATATAGATCATTGCAAGAGATGTAAATAATAACTACTGTGCTAACTGGTGGATCATCCAACTGGTGAGAGAGTATAATTTCAGTCCGAATATACAGCTATAGCAAGGCCCAGTTCACTTCATAATAGCTAACAAGTATATCAGCAAGTTATATTCATCTTCGCTTAACGCAACAGACTCTTTACGCCATATGCCAATCTTTCACCAGGTCATCCCAAACTCCATTCAGATAATAAAATCAACCAATGTATCCTAATTGCAACACTACTTCTTAGTTAGAGTTATTAGGAAATCTATACACACACACACACAAAGAAACCATGGAGTATGAAATTTTCCCACCAAAAAAGTTACGTGTTACTGCCAATTGTGACCAGATATGTTGTACATCTCCATACCTATTGGCTTATTATATATATATAGGCAATTTCTTTTTTCTTTTTTTGACATTAAAATTATATTAATGTTGGATTTATGAAATTTGGCATCTTCAAAAACATCTCTTTTGACAAATGGAAAAGTATTTAGGAAACAGACAAACAACAAAACAAATAATAAACTCAATAATTACATGTCTCATTATAGTTTTTTTTATTCCCTCAATTTGTTCATCGTTGAGCTCTTCTGAGGAGTACTGCTGTTGTCCATCTCTTCATTTTCAGAACAGCTTGACAATGCCTATACACACACACCCACCCCAGAGATCCTCACTGGTTAGCGGTAGAATGGCACAGTGAAAGAAGAAAGTGACTGTATGAGCAGTGATCTTTCTTAAAATGAAGAAGCTGTATATCACGTACACTTTCTGGTATGTTCCCAATTCATTTCTTCTTATATTGGTTGGCTTGGTTCTGTGGCTGATCCATGGTCCGGAGTTCTTGATAGAACTCGGACTCAGGATCAAGTATTTGCCTTGTTCATGTTGCGAATCAAACGTTTGTGACCCATAATAGTTGTTGAATAGGAAGAGGAACTAGTTAGGAGAATGGATTGAATAATAAGGAGATTAGAAAGTAGAAGAGAGGGAGTGGGGAAGGTGGCCAATTGGCCTAGGGAGGGGGAGAGAGGCGTGGGTAGAGAGAAGGACCCATATCTAATTAATATTTGATAAAATCAGACTATCTTCTAAATCAAATAAACTAAATAAACAGATATCAATTAATAAGGAAAGATTGCCTAGATACTAAAAGGCGGCTGCCTTCCTTGGCTAATACACCACCACCACCACCACCCCCCCAGCACCCGCAAGCTTGCCCTCAAGCTTGAAGTGAGGGTACCTCTCCTTGAACTCAGCGTACGTGATCCACCTACAGAAATTAAGGAGTCTGGAGTCCTTGGTACTCAACTAGTAGCTACATCACTCCATTGGTAACTTTGTGTGCTTGGATCAACTTGGGATGTGTTATTCCTCGAGCTCAGATACAAACAGACCACTTGTAGACTCCAACCAAGGGCGGCCTACAACCACAACAATCTCATCCCAAGGAAGAATGTCAGGGTCCACATAGGAAGGGGTGCCACAAACTAGTGTCGAAATGCCCACAAATATTACCAAGGCATCCACCTATGTACATGTAATAAAATTGCAGTCATGGTGTCATGGTATTAGAGCATCGCGAATGATAAAAATATGTATCAAGATCGTCACATCATGAATTATTATTTTTGCTTTACAATATGCTCTCTTTCTTATTTATTGATAACTTAAATATAATTATTTAAAAAAATAGTGATCTATACTATATTAGAAGTATTTAAATGGCTTATTATATGTTCAATTATCTAATAATACTACATTTTTTAATTATTTTTTCAGTAGTTAATCTATAATATTAAAGTTATTAATAATTATTAATAATAAATTATTACCATGTCACATTTAAACACATTTACAATAAATTAAATCTACAACAATTATTAACGTGTTGTCCTTTAGTCTAATTCTTAGTCATATATTTATAAAATTAATATTTAAATTACTTGACTAATGGTACTTAATTGTTTCCAAGACAAATATTAATATTTAACTTAAAAAATAGAGAGAAGCTCAACACCTAGGGCTAGGATAGAGGAAGTTGGACTGAAGGAGGCAAACACAATTTTTTTATATAATTTTAGGTATGCTAATATATTAGAAAATACCAGAAAATATTTTCAATATCCGATATTTCGCCTATAAATATGCTAACATGTCACATATCAGACCTAGAAACCAATAAACATCGGTAGATATTACATATTGGGGTCGATATTTATATTTTATTCCATGTATGTGTAACCTGAAGATGATAAGCAACAACTGCAACTGAGATAATATAATAGGTAGCAGTAGCAGCCTTGATCTAAATGGGGAGATATTTCTGACCACTCTAGCAAAGACCGCCAACAGTGATGTTTTGAATGAGCTTGTGAACTTGACTAGCCGAGCTAGGGGCTTGTATCATCGTGACATGAAGAGTCATAAAGTGTCCTACATAGATCATCCTCCCAAGGGCTCTTAGGACAAGCAGGCCTAATGAGTGTCAGAATCCGAAGAAGCATCATACTCTAGATGACCTGAATAATAGTGACGTGGTAACTGGTTAGGGCAAGTGAAATTAGCAACAATGTCCATAGGTGAACCCAAGCGCTTGGAGGGATCCTCCCACTCTCTAGAAGAACTCTCAGATCAAGCTAAGAGGTTGGATTGGTTGACTCAGTTGGGCATCTCGCACCTTACATGCATGTCCCATATAAAAGAGCTCCTCACAACAGACACAATGATTACTAGCCTATAAGGACTCCTTAAGCTCTTGTGCAATAGGCAGTGGGTGGGCCTGCATACCAAAGGCTAGAGGACGAGGTTCAACAAGTTGTAGGCTTGGTACAAAGCGAAAAGGCATGATAGCTAACTATGCTAGCCCCAAATTGCTAAGCTTGCTAGGTGAAATCTCCCAATAGTGTTGATTCTTCTAGGTAGGCAAGGATGGTAACTGCAAGGCAATGTCAACTGTTAAATGCCATGCCGGGGTTAGACAGCAGCACCCCAGCGTGGAAGAGGTATAGGAAGCTATGGCGGCATAATGGGGGTGACGAGGAGTGGCGGTAAGAGTCTGTCAATGGTGGTCAAGTGGTGGTAATGTAAGGTGGAAATCGAGTCGGACAAGTCGGGTCCATGTCAGAATATATCAGGTCGCGTCATTCTCAAGTTGGATTGTTTGCGGATCAATTTTATTTACGGGTTGTTTTGGGTCATTTTAATTGTTCAAGTTCGGGTTGTTGCAGATCCAAATTGTACCAAGTTATTTTGTTAGGTAAGGTCGAGTTCGAGTCATCTCGGGTTAATTTGATGGGTACTGTCAGGTTTTGGTCGAGCTAACTTGTGCTCGGGTAATTTGGGATTCAAGTTGGGTTTTGATTAACTTAACGAATCAAGTTTTTTCAGATTGAGTCAAGCTAATCGCTGATAAGATTTGGGTCAAACTGGATATTGATTGTCAAAATTAATCCAACTCATTAATCTTGTAAGTAAGCATCGCATTTGAATACATGTAATTAATAATGTATCATTAACAGTTACTTGTTTACTCTTATAATTTTAATGTTGTATTTTATATGCGGAAAAATGGTAAAATTAGAATATTGTTGGCAAATAAATATGTTCACGGTAAAAGTACAAAAATAAGTAAAATTTATAAAAATAATATATTTTTAAAAGCTTTAAATAAATAATAAAACATGCATAATTTTTTATTATCATCACTGGTTAATATCAAATTTAGTCTTGTCAAGTCGAGCTGATGACAGATTTCGGCTTGGGGTCAGATCACGGGTTAGGTTGGGTTGTGTCAGGTTGATGAATTTTTCGGGTTATATCGAGTTGGGTTTTATAATGGTCGGGTCAACTTTTGCTAGATCTAATGATTGGCAATGGAAACGATCAAGGAGGTGAGGGTCTAGGTGGAGTGGTTGTGGTGATCAAAGAGGCAGTGGCCTCCAAAAGGAGTGGTGACATGGCAGTTGCGCTGGTGGTGGACTAATTGGGGCTAGGGTTTTGCGAATTTAAGGTTTTAGGATTGGAGTTTAGCAAAATTTGGGTGGGTGTGTTTGATTAGGGACAATGGGTGGTTGGGTGAGGGGCTAGGTGGTGTGGAGTGGTGGCAGTGAGGAACATGGGGGCAACAAGGTGGCAGTAGCACAAGGGCCTAAGTAAAGGCCAACAATGATGCAGATGGCTTCACCAGGAGGCGCGAGAAGAGACGTATTCTCTTGAGGCTAGGAATTTCAAACTAAGTTGTGAATCCCCTCCAATAATTGATATTATTATCCACAATCCTCTCGAATAGCTTCAATTAATTCCTTTAGAGCTTGGTTGATCTTCATCCATAGAATCGAGCTCTGATACCAATTGAATATGTTCTTAATTAATTTCTTCTTAAATTGGTTGGCTCAGTTCCATGGTTAACATGATTCGAAGTTCATGATAGAACTAGAACTCAGGATTGATTCTTTGCCTTATTCTTGTTGCGAATTGAATGTTTGTGACCCATAATAGTTGGTGACTAGAACAAGATGTTAATTGGGAGGACGGATTGAGTATTAGGGAGGAGATTAGAAAGTAAAAGAGAGGGGCAGGATTGATGGTCAATCAACCTAAAGAGGGAGAGAGAGGTAAGGGTAGAGAAAGAGATATGGACTGGGGAATTAGATGATTTGTTAATTCTTCAATTGTTGGGAATTAGACAAGAGGCATATATAGTAATACAACCTATGGGTTTGGCCCTTATTAAGGAACCTAAATTACTTTCCTAAATCTTAAGAATCTTATCTAATTAATATCTAAAAATTGACTTATCTTCTTAATCGAATAAACTGAACAAGAAAATATTAATTAATAAGGAAAAATTGCCTAGATACTCAAAGGCGGTTGCCTTCCTTTGCGTTTTGGAAGGAGTTAGCTAAGAATGAGAATGCCACTTTCTCCCAAAACTTGACTATCTCCGCACACAATCAAGATGGAGGAGCTTATATTTCCCAACCTTCTAAGAGTTGACAACTTAAAAACCCAAAATTAAGTGAAATTTTGATTTTGAATAAGAGAGGAAAAGGCACAAAAAGGAGAGGAACCAAAAGGAGCAAAAGAAGAAGATACAACTCATCTTTAGAATCTAATTCTAATAAAGACAGTTAGATTTCAATGATGATCAAAGATGTAGAAAGAATAAAAAAGACCCGTAGAATACACTAAAGAAGGCAATAAGACCCGTAGAATACACTGAAGAAGGCAATCTGATATGAAGATTGTTCAAAGCATTCTAGTGTTGGTCTCATTTACAATTTTTCTACACCTATAATCCATCACTTGCATGTAATATCACCCGACACACCGATATATCCCCACTAGATATCATATTTTTGGCTTGGTGCTACACAAAAGGTTTAATATGCAATGTAAAAATAAATCCCATGCATATCGGCCGATACAATATGCTTCTGCCAAGAATTGCTGAAATTTTATTCATAATTGCCGATATGTAACAATATATGCAAATATTTGTTGGGGAAAAAATTCCCACCACGACAATCACAACATATAAAATATCATTTGTGAAATCCGATACCGCAACACCGCAATCGCAGCCACAATTTTATTACCTGGTCACTTGGCTTTGGCTGTTTTGTTTCATTTTGACTGAAAATTAGCTTACAGTAAATTGTTCCATAAGTTACTTACTTCATTCCTAACACATTTGTTTTATTCTTTTTAACTGGAATCAAGGTAGAACTCTTTTTGATTCATAGGGAACTAATAGGTGTGATTACAATTCACCATATTGGTGTAACAATCACCCCATCAAATAGGTGCAATAATCAAAACAAAGGCGTACAAATACCAAGAGAGGAGATTCGGACCCAAGACTTCTTATACCCAAAACCTGGCCTCAACCAATAACCTATGACCTCATTGGCAATAAGGTAAAATTCTATGATGACCTATATTTAAACAATTGTCTACTAAGAAAGTTTCATAGTGCAATGATATTGCAGACTTATACAAATTTTGCTTCTCTTATTTTTTATTTCACTAGCAATGGCTTTGTAATTATTTGACAACTATTGGCAAATCCCTAGATATCACGTTGCATGATTCATTTGTACTACTTCTGAGATCTATCTTAAAATGAGTAATTATATTGTTAACGGAAATTCAACTATGACAAAGTCAGCCACTTACTTAATTTGGTCATAATTACATCTCATCTTGATCCTTTTGGGTAAACTTCCATCCACATTTTACTTTGTTGCTTTGTGAAATAAGTCAAGCAAACTTCATTTCCTTTATTTCATAGATGGTAACATAAAAATTATGTATATCTTCAGCTAGTCATCTCAACTGCATCTGTGGCTAACCCTTAACTGGTTTGATTCACAACCTATTTGCTCTAAGTTAGCTATCTTCTCAACATTAAATGGTGACTAAATGGTTCTTTTTTATGGACATACAATACAACAAAGCTAATTATTTTGATTATAAGTTTTAAAATATGTTTTATTAGATTTTATTTTAATTGAATTTGCTTTTTTATTTTGATCTGGATAATATATCATTGCTTATTATAACCTATGCAGCACAGAAACTACATCGATCCAACATTTTCCCATTTCATCCCCACTTCGCCCAAACACACATAAATGTATGTTATATTTTCTAAAATTAACATTTCCCTGTTTCAAGTCTCTGTTTCTATGCAACCTTAATTACATCAACCCATTAGAATTCTCACAAACAGACTAATGATCAGTTCTAATAAGTCTCTAAAATTCCTCAAGTTGCACATTTTTTCTCAAGTTCAAATTGGGCTGTATTAATTATTTGGCAAAGGAAGCAACACTGTATTTAAGGTCATGGTATTTGCAACTATTATTGAAATTAGTCAAATACTTTCTTTGTTCATGATAACAAATTATTTTATTAATTTAATATAGTAAAACATCATACAAATATAAATTACTACATACATGTAACAAACACTACCTACCAACCAGATTCTTAAGTTCTATATTTGGCAAATGAAGTGTTGAAACAAAGATTTTATGAACTGATGTGTTATTATTTTTTTAGTAATTTTTTTATTTTTCACAAGCGCTTTATTGTAACTTATGATAAAAGGTAAAGATAGTTTCAAATTTTCACAAGAAACAGAAGGTTACACCAAGTAAAAAAAACAAATGATTAAAATAGAAATAATAAGGTTTCTAAATAGGTCTTTAATATCACCATCTTACTTTGAAACTGCTGCTTGATTGTTATGCACCAATGTACCAACAATTTTTGTCTCATTCCAAAGTTCTAGTAATAATTTCCAAATTTTAAAATCCATGCATCCCACGGGTGAAAAACTATTAGCATTAACAATAGAGGAGAAATTTTGTAAGTAATTTGTTGGTGTCGAACTCGTGAAAAACAAGTTTGACTTACACATCCAAAAATCCCAATAATGGAAGGTTGAATTTGTCATGCATTCCTACAAGTACATAATCCCAACCACATTTGCCCATTACTCAAAATAATACTCATTAGCAAGTCAAAATTATTCAAAGTTCATAGTCAACACTGAATATGAGCTATGCCGGTGATATAACCAAGGTTATAAGAACCAAGATTCTACATAGGATCGATTTGAAGAATCAAGATCAGATTATAGAATCAGATCATAGAATCATAGGATTGTAATATCCTATAAAAACCTTAAAAATATGAAACTTGTATAGTTATATGCTATAGTCACTTATAGAATTATAGGAACTTACAAGTAGCATAAATTTGTTAAGTTGTTTAACATATTAGAAACTATATTAAGTCAATAACATCATAAATAAATTGAAAATTTACAATGAAATTATGGGTAAAGAAACCTCAAAACTCATTGTGTTTAAAATATAAAATACTATTAGCTTTAAGAAAAACATACAAAGAATGAAGAAAGCAGACAATAATGAGATCAACAATGAGAAGACAATATTTTTTAGAATAAAACCCCAAAAAAAATTATGTTAACTTTTAAAATTTTGATAAAAAAGTTTTGCCTATAAACATACACATTAAATTACTATATGAACCATGTATACACCATAACTAAAAATTGTTTGCATTATGAAGCTAATATGACCAAAAAAACATTAATTTTGAATTAAATTGAATTTAATGATTAATAATATTTTAAAATTTAATATATTAATTTTACTATTTAGATGGAGAATATATTTTTTTTTTCCAGATTTTATATCAATTATCGACTTCATTGTCTTAATAGTATTTTGGGCATACTTTCTTTGCGATAACTCATTTTCAAGACATGTTGTAAAATAATATAAGGTAAAGAACCAGATGAAATAGAAGGAAATATGGTTGGAATAAGATGGAAAATATATTTGGAGATAAATCGATAAAAATTATAGTTATCATGTAGAATCTTAGGATTTTAGCTAGGATTGTAAGATTCTATAACTATTTGACTCCATTAAGATTCTGCTTAGGATCGTGGATTGTGGATCATTTTGTGATTTTTTAATTGTACGATTGTAGAATCATACAATCAAATCAGGATTTTAATAACTATGTACATAACTAGAGCTTGTCTAATCGTCCCATCAATTATGAAACCATTAGATTCAATCTATACTCAGATTGATCTACATTATCCTTATGACAGGTGAAGCAAAAGCTATATACCCCAGATCGGTAATCAACAATTAGCAGGTAAAGAACCCATCTCGGGGGTATGATACTGGAGCATATCGAAGACAGCAGCTACCAGTTCATATAAAAGTCGCCAATTGAGCAAATCAATCAATACGATGAATGCAAAAGTAGAACAAACCAAGTTACGATTGAATACCTCCAGAGACAAATAATGGCTGAGACTTGTGAAAGTGAACACCCCGAACAGGTCCATCATGTTCGTCAAAACGATCAATTAAAGTACCCATCCTGTAGTCCCATAACTGGATCACACCACTGTGAAGACTCGCGAGTATCCATGGTCTCTTCACGTGAAAACTCAATCCCTTAACCCTATTACTCTTGGTCTCGAATTTCGTCAACATGTTCGGCAATCACCGATCCGAACCACTACTCACATCCACACTGCATTAAAAGGTTTACACAAACTTGAGAAAAATCAGCACTCCAACAACAGGAAAATCCTCGCATTAAAATCGACACCACGCTCAAATCCCAATTTAAAACCCGCAAGCTTCGCTGAAAGGAACTAAATCCGAACATCAAAACACCATTTCCTAGTCGAATCGCTACCCGTGACAAAACTGAAATACCAGATCAATGCACCGGAAAAAAAAAATCTCAAAATTCTAATATTAGCTCAGAGTTACCAAGTAAAAACCTGGTGAATACAACTGAACTCGGATCGGGAGAGATCATAAATTGGAAGGCCAACAACAAATAAGAGCCTAGGGGGAAAGCAGAAGTTACCTCAGATCTGACACATGCGAAAGATGGATCAAGGAAGTCCACTATCGCATCTGCTAAGTCGGTCGGGTAGAGAAATAGAAGGATAGGAAGGCAATCTGCTGATTGAAAGGGGGTTAAGGCTGGTCCCGTCTGCTAATTTTTCAAGTCGTATCTGAATTCTGAGGCTAGTTAAAATTTTCAATGCATTATTATCATTGTTTTATTTTTATTGTTATAATAAAGGTTATGCTCGATAGGAGAGGAATGGACAGAGAGAAAATAATTAGGGGGGAATGGATTAATGGGGGAAAATTTTCTTCTCTACTTGTTTGGTACGTAGGAGTAAAATATGTTTGGGTACCTTTTATTAATGTTTTATACAAGATGAACAATTTATTAAAGTAATATTTTAATATTATATTAGTTATTTTAATCATCTTTTTATTTTGTTCGTTTGTAATTATGTATAATAATACATATTTCATAAAATTAATTTCTTTTAATCACATAAAAATGAATAATAAATTTGTTTAACCTTTATTAGATATAAACAATTATTTATTATTTATTACATACATCAATTTTAGATTTTTAAATATATTTAATGTATTTATTACTAAAAATCAAAATAACATATCATAATAACTAGAAAGCTATCAAAGAGACTAATTAAAATTATACTCACACAATTAAGTATCACACCAATATCCAAAACAAAAATATTTAAAATAAAATTTACATATCATATATCTAATAACTAAAGATAATAATTATCATAATATGATAACAAAGTAGTCATTTTACACGCAATAACAAATTAAAATTAATCTTAAAACATTATCACAATCCAAAATTCATCTAACAACTTCCTAAGATAATCATACTTTATATCTTCATGATTAAAGTAACCAAAAAAAATTACATCTTCATGAGTCATTCCGAATATGCCAAGCACCACTAACAATTGTTCACACAACCCATTTCTCAAACCTTGACTTCTATCCAGCATAATGACTAACTCCTTAAATTATTCCTTGCTCTTTGTAGGCATTTGCTTCATAGCTTCTCTCATGACACTCTGTATCTGAACTCATGAATTAGTCAACCTTCAACCTCTGCATCATCCTAACGTTCTACTTGGATGTTGTGTTGGATAGCTTATAGGATAGATTTGTGTGATGTGTTAATATCAAGTATATCAACAGCAATAGCGACACTAGCACCAACAACCCTTTCTTTTGCAAAAAGTATTCAATATCATCGGATAGATTAAATGACTTCATGTATAACCCCCAGTGCATCCTTGTGACTTCGCATCAATTGCAATAGAAGCATAAGATAAAATGCATAAGATAGATCCATAAACTATGTAATGGGTTAAGGACTTAGCATGCAATTTGCAAATTTAAAAAGACCAAAATAAATGGTCCTATGAATCTAAACATTCATGATCATCTTATGTTGATGGAAAAAGTAGAAGACATGCCTAAATTAATTAAGAATGCACCAAATAGAAGCAACACAATCAACACTTTGAAGCACTCATTAAAAGGGGGGTTCTTGGAATACTAGGCAAACAAGTTGCACTGAGAACATAAGATGTGGGCTCTCGTATAAACTTAATCCTGTGATCATTTTATCTTAGCGGATGTACAACATGCCAAAGATAAAATCCAACATAAACAAAGAGACATAGAAAAGAGAAAGATCTAGGCAACCAACATATAGATGAAATTTTTTGTCAACCAAAAATATTGCATCATGGTATGCAATAGAAGCACAATTAGTTTGTATTGATATACATAAATAATAGTAGCACACTTCATGGACGTATTAAATTGATAATGACAAAAAAATTCCATTTTTAGAGCAATTATTTCCTCTTTACATTAAACGAAATGGTTAAGTCAAGGGAAGGGGAACAATGAAAATGTCCAAATTAGATTGTGCTTGCAACACACTAAACTTATTATCGTTCTAACTTTTAGCAAGATCTATGTCCACATGCTCACCTACCCCAATCTTATTATAGTGCCCAATTAATGGAATCAAGTGAGCATAGACTCATACACTTGATTGAAAGAAAATCAACAAAATAAAAAAGGAATGACTACATTCTCAATAAGCAAATGCCTTCTCTATCTTCTTCACCTCTTTGCTTATAACCTTTTCTTAATGAACGATGCAAAAGGGGGTTCCATTATTCAAGCTCTTCTTGGTTTATATGGAACATAGATTTTTATACTTTAAATAGGCTACTCAAGAAGTAAATCATGCCTTTCATCCCCAAGCAAAGCCGACTTATCAAAATCCTTACTTTTCATCACTAAGCAAAGTTTACTAATCATGTTGCATTGTACTCTCTCAAAGTGATATTACTGTTATATTGCTTTAAACGGTAAAAATAAAGGCAGTGATCAAACTTGTGTTTTGTCATAGGAGTAAATGGTGTCCATATGTTCATCAAAATTGATGGTTAGCCATCAACATCTAAGATAATAACCAAATGGAAGAATTGTCGGCCATCTAAAGTAGCACTTCAAAATCAATTATGCATAATATTTTACTTACCTCTCTAAAAGAGAGAACTAGTTAGTGAAGGGAAGTAATTCTATCTCCCAGTGTCTCATTCCTCATCTATTTAATATATATATATATAAGGAAGAAATGGACAACATGACAACAACATTATCAAATTTCATGATAGAAATCAATTTGAAAAACCATTTAATATTCGGTAAAAAGTTATGAAACTATTGCATTGCACCCAATAAGTTCCAGAAAAGCATCCATGATCGTCATCATCAACTAAACCTCACATAAAAGGCCATATATAGAAAACATGTTACGATCATTCTTTTTGTTAAAATGGATATGTGTTGCATTGTAGTTTAGAATTTTCTCAAAGATAAGAACAATAACATTATGTTTTTTCTAAAAAATATTGTGTATCACTTGCCATACATATATTATACTTTAGAGGCAAAATTAGATATTTAAGTTAAGGTATTGGGGTTAATATCCAACAAAGAAGTGTTAAACCATCAACTAGAACTTTATGCAAAAAATAAATGACAAGACCAACGTGTAAGTTGTGACAATGAATTTTCAAACCTAACTACTACAAATTAGACAAAAATAAATAAATAAAATTGGGCATGCTTGTTCATATCAGAATAAATGGAGCCCACAAATTATAAGTTGCAATATAAATATTGAATAAGGTCATAGAACCCTTATCTAACTCCATATGTAGCTTATCAATGCCACACCATGAATAATTTGCACAACACAAACTCCAAGGAAAATGTGTACCAAAATAGACTAATTTCGATAAAGGAGTAAGAGTACCTATAGATCGAAACTTTCATTAGGCAACAAGAAGTCTGAAATTTTAGATCTAAAAATAAATCATGATAAATTTATGTAATTTAAAAATTGGAGTTCGAACTGTAATGTAAGTGAGGGTAGATAGTGAAAGACCTTATGTGGGGTAATAAGCTAGAGAAACAATGGATCCATTACAAGAAAATCGTCGATTTAGATGAATTATTTTTTATGAAGACAAATGGACTTTAGAGGTAGAAGGAAAAGAGGGTTTATTGTTGGAAGCTGCAATAATGGTGGACGATGAGAGGTTAAATGGATTATGAGAGTGAAGGTCAAGGGTGAGGTGAGAGAGTCAGGGAGAGAGAGTTGGGAGAGCCTTTTTTTCATTGAACTTAATTACCTATGGGATTAGGCAGGTAATAGATTCCCCTCGTATGATAGAAATTAATTATCCCAGTAATAGAACACTTGAACTCCAAACATGATACATAGGGGAATTTTTCTTATATTTTTTACACCCCCTTTACCCCCATCCCAAACACATCCTAAGAATTAAATTTTCCTCTATTGTTGTTGTTGTTTTTATTCATTTTATATATTTTTTATTATTAAAAAATATAATTTGCTCCTATCCTATCTTGTAATGTCTAAAAATAAGTTGAGAGAACATATTATTATTATTACTTGATCTTCGGCCAATTCTACATGTAAGTAGTCACCATGTTCATAGTAAAACCGACTACTGCATATTGAAACTACTAGGTATTGTGGCACAAATGTCAATAAAGCAAAGTTTGTATTTTGTTTAAAAAACTAAAATGATTTATCTTTAATTTTAAATATTAAAAAAATAAGTATACAAAATTATTGATGAGATTTTTTTGTATATATAGATATTCATATTGGCATGCTTTATGTAATACCCCACTCTTTATGGTGTATGATGTCTGTTACTTAGTGTGTATGATTATGATTTTAGTATGATGAATTAAGGGTTTGGTGTGTATTTGATTGTAACTTAGGTGTGTAATCATGGTTACTATGTATTTTGAGTTTGGTTTTCAAAAGGTTTTAGAAAATGATTTAAAATTTGATAGACTTAGTTTCCCTAAGAAACCAACCAACTAGTTTACGAGTATCAAACGACTGGTTTATGATTCCACCAAAGTTTAAAAACCAAATAACTAGCCAACTAGTCACTAGGAAACCAATCAACTTACCATATCAGTCGACTAGTTTAGTTCCTTAGATTTTTTAGGTTTTTCAGGCTCGAAATATTTGGATTATTCTTCCTTGGATAATTATCTTTTAAAATTTCTTATGATATTGATTTATAAATCATTTTAGAGGTATTTTTGAACCAATTTAACATTGATTAAGGCATTTGAACATATCTAGGGGGACGAAATTTCTAAAAAAGAGATTGGATGATCTGAGCACCTTTGTATCCTTCTCCTTCTTTCCCTATCTCTTCTATGTGGTTTAGAATGACACGATTTGTGTTTAGATGATCTTCTACATCTCCCAATCCCATAATGTCCCTCTCTTATTTCCTGTCTCTTTCCGTCTTTATTCTAACGTATTGTGAGCATTGATCCCCAAGACATCCTCTACCTCACCATTTCAATTCATAGGTCAACTTTGACTTTGTTTTTCCCTCCAGTTCACCCCAAATTAGATTGAGTAGGGATTAGGAACTAGGGTTTTAGGATATATATCTCTGACCCTTCATTTTACAGTTAGATTATTACCTATATATTGAGACAACAACCCTCGTTTCTCTCTTTTTCTTTGCCACCAAAATACCCTTCTTCTTGCTCCACCTCATGCTTTCTTCTCCACTTTTTTTTAATTTGCTAATTTAAAGTTTTGAATTGTTCCTCTTAGTTTTTTTTCCTAATTTTTTTAGAGGTTGAGTACTCCTTGACTTTCTCTCTATTTCTTAAGATTTTTTTGAATTTTATCATACTTTACAATGCTTTTACTAAGTTTATTATGTTGTTTTCTAGGTTTTGAGAATTTTTCAAGCTTAATAGGAAAGCCCTTTCTTCTTCTCTTTTGGTGGGTTTCGCTGAGTTGCTTGAGGTAAATCATTATGTTCTCTATTATGTGGAGAGTGGTTGGTGTGTTTAAGTTTTTCCTTACATTATTATGTAAGCTTGGATTCTTATGGTTGGAAATATGATTTTTAACATGCTAAGGATAAATATTTGAAAGCATTGGTATAATGAAATGGAATAGAACTTTTTGTGCATATGCATAAGTTTTAATCTTAGAGATTAGTAGGATTTGTGACTTTAATAATATTCTCAAAACCTCATCAATTATTAGCATGTGTAGTTATGATTGTAAAACCTATTTTACATTATGTTACAACATATAAAAACATGTTATAGGGTTCCTTAGCTCTTTTCATGATTTAGGAAAGTATAATCATGATTTTAATGTATTAATGAGATCCTAAGCATGATTTAAACATTAAGCATGTTAATCCATAATTTATGTTTGTTAAGAACCATGTATATTATGTAGTTGATGTGTGGTTTGAGTTAGAAGTGCATACATGGCCTCGACTTGAGTAGACGTGTTGTGTTCTTTAGGAAATCAAACAATTGGTTGGCAAGAACCAATTAATTAGTTTAAGCCACCAATCAACTAGTTTAGGGACTTAGTATGTTTGGTTTCTACATGCAACCAATCAACTAGTTGGCAAAAATTAGTCAATTGGTTTAAGCCACTAGATAGCTGACTTAGGAAATCTCATATGTCTTGCTCTAGAAGTCACTAGTCAACTGATTTGGAACTAGATCAATCGATTGGTTAGTTCTAAAACTAGTTAATTAGTTATTTCTATCTAAGATGCCTTACATTTCTATTTTAGTCTTAAATTAATTCACTAGCTGTAATACCCAAATTTTACTACTAAAAAAATTTATCTTTAGCATAAGCATAATATCAAAATAACTACGTGTTACCGTTGCAATTGATATAAGTATGGCTTACCTCACCTTTGTTACGTCAATCACATGGTAAAATAATTAAAATGTAAATCATAATAAATAGAAAATGAGGAAATATTCATAACCATATATATAAGTTGGAGATTAACTCTAAGTATAATATCCAAAATACAAACAAAAGGAATACCATATATCTAAGAGTACAAAAAGATATTTGGGTAAAGCTATCATCTAGATAACATGACTCTACACCCAAAAGTCATAATACAGACAACACTGCACCCTATACAAAGCATCATAGGCTACAAAATCATCCAGTGGATTCTCATCAACCTGCACACAGACATCAGGGTCATCTACTCATGGGAATGAACAACACTCATAAAAAGGATGGTTAATACGCTACTTACTTAGTAAGGTGATAATAGAGTCGAGTAAGGGATGCAAATAAATACATGCATTCACAGCGGAAAGTAAACACATGTGTGAGATACATAAAATAATACTAGGTGATTATTGGTTTAGGTCTCATTATTATATATAATAAATTCCATTATTTTATTTATATTGAGCTTAGGGATCCCACTATTCTTAAACTGGTGGAACGGTTTAAAGAATCTCTTAAGGACAACACACCTAAGCCGCTATTATCGTCTGGTATAACGGAGCCAACATCTCTGAGGGAAAAATACACCTAATCCACTATTCTTAAATTGGTGGAACGGTCTGAAGCATCTCTCAGGAAAAACACACTTGAGCCGCTATTATAGTCTGATGGAATAGATCCAACACTTCGGTCCTAACTCACGTAATCTTCCACTTTAAATCATTAATGTATTATCCATTAATTTCTTATCTCAAATTATATTACTATTAATTTTGACTAGGGCCTCACCATTCATAATACGGTGGAATGGGGTGATGCACCTCTCAGGATAAAATATTCCTAAACCACTATTATCATCGAATGGAACAGACCCATAAATTACCTAGATCAGACTCATGTGGTCTTTCACTTTAAATTATTAATGGCTTATTCATGATTTAATATATAGGTACAAAACATAATTAAATCAATTAGAGCACAATAACATAGATAACAAGGTCATTCTCAAGGGTAAGTTCCATATACTTTCTAAGAAACCCTAATTTCACTTTTTAGACATAACTTCTCCTCTATTACTCTTTTACCCACAAAATTTAGTATCTCTTCTCAAATTTTGTTATTATTATTATTAACACATCTAAAATTCAAGGCCTAAATCTAATGTCTTACACATGTAATAATAGCTCAGTGAGTTACTATTTATAAGGCTTGTAAAACCCTAATTTCACAAGTATGGTATAACTTTTTTTGTAAGACTTGTACGACTACCAAATTTAATATACATTCCTACAATACTAATATTAACAACATATCCAAAATTATTGTTATAAATCTAATGTTTCATGCATGGGACTTATGTCATTCATGACTACTCTAAACATTTCATATGATCCCCTTAGCATATTTTGAATCATCTAACACAATAAAATATCATAATTTCTATGTTAAACCTATATTAATTAAAATGCCATTACAGGAAACCAAAAGTCGTCATTTTATAAAAATCTTATATGTTTCGATATCATTATTTTCAAATTCTCTATTTATCACCATACATATTAAATACTATTTTCTCACTTATAATACTCTTATAAACCCATATTGCAACCATATATCACATCAATCCACTTAGGGTTTACCACATAAAATATCATCGTAATGATATCACTTGCTTCTCAACTTACACATTTCTCATCATACAATAGAGTATTCTCATATCATAGCATTAAAAGCATGCATTTAACAACAAAATGATAATAACATGATAATACACATAACCATATGTAATACCCCAAAATTTACTATTTTTTTTTTTACAAAAATCTCTAAATTTAAAACCCATAAATTCTGGGAATGTTACCACCACACTTAATACTGGACCGGTTCACTCCTACCGTTCCAGTACCAAGTGCTAAAGCTAAGAAAAGATTTTCATCAACTCATATCAATACATAAACCAAGGTTCATAAATACGCAAATCAGAGTACGCAAGAATCTTTACATGATCTGAAGTACGAAAATAAAGCTCCAAGAAGAGAGATAATGTTTACAATCATTAAAGTTGATTCAGAAAAACCAATACATAGAAAAGATGGTGAAAAGGAATAATAATATCATCGAAAAGAAACCGGCCACGCAGCTCCAATATTCAAACCAACCCCAGGCCATCACTCGGCCTTTCCTAATTCCCCATAGACATCAATAGCATCGAAGAAAACATCTCCTACCTGCAACACGTCACATGGGCCTCCTGCTCGTGGGAATGAGCAGTACCCATAATAAGGGTGATCAGTACACTACGTACTGAGTAAGGTAACCGAGCACTAAGGCTAACACATAAGGTACATAAAATCATGCAGGATAATATACAACATATAAACATTCCAGCCAACACATAAAGACCCATTTAATCCGAATTAATAAATTATATTCTCTTTTTGATATTCGTTTCACACCATGCTCTTTATCAATCCATGCGAGTATAGGAACCTCCCACTATTTTAGTAGGTGGCTCGGTCACTTATAGGGCATCATGCCCTAACCATTATTATAGCCGGTGGATCGGTCACATATAGGATAAAACCTTAACCACTATTTATTACTAGTGGATTGGTTTAGTTCCTACTCGCATAGTGTTCCATTTTAAGTAATTATTATCTTTTATGTGCCTTAGCAAAACTCTGGTTTGTGTTTATTGAGCTCGGGATCCCCCACTATTATAGCCAGTGGGCCGGTCACATATAGGACATCCTGCCCTAACCACTATTATTCGCCAGTGGATCGATCACTTATAGGGTAAAAACCCTAACCACTATTCCTAGCCGGTGGATCGGCTGGACCCGGCTCAATAATCTTTCGCTTTAAATGATTAATATTTTAAGTGTCTTATTCAGAAACTTTCACCCAGACATGCATGACTAACTTCTACTGTTCTTATCCTCCAAAAGTCTTGTCCCACATTACGAGACTCAAACACCCCTTAACTTGACCTTACATCCTCCCTCCTTATTTTAACTCATGTTAGAACCCATTTACCATATATGTGGGTTATGGCCCACTTTTATTCACCTCTAAGTACACATGTTACCACACTTTAGGGTTTTCTCCATAAAATCCTAATTTAAGTCTACATGACCCATCCTACTCCACTTCTCACAACCCAAGACATTTTGACACCCCATTTTTCACAACTCATAGATCCCATATTCATCAACATATATTCACCAAGAATACACATGTTACCACTGAACCCTAGTTAGCCATATCAAACCCTAGTTAACCACACCAAACCCCAGTTAATCACAACAAATCATAATTAGTCACTCCAACCCTAGTTAATCACAACAACCCATAGTTAATTACTCCAAACCCTAACTCAGTCTCCTCCATGCCTTTATAATATCCCACGTACTATTTTTTCCCCCAAACTGTTCAAAACCCCATACGACACTTCTAATACCTTCCTTACATCCCATATCAACTTTCCATACATAAAATCTTTCTCTCATGCAAACTTTATATCTCCCATGCAAAAATTCGAACTTTTTCATGCAAAACCTTACGCTCACGCGTGAAACCCTAAATTTCCATGCAAACCTTAGATTCCACCATTCATCTTTAGGTTCCACCATGCATGGTCGTATAATACACAAGCCGACCCCACATCAATTCACTCCATATCATCATATTACAAACCTATCATGCATGTCTTATGGGCCACACCATATCACAATATCACAATAAAACACAGCTCATACACACAATACACATGCCATAAATTATTACATGAACTTACCTCAACTCCACATCATACTGCATATATAACAGTTACACAAATACACATAAATTACATTATATTTCATATCACATGGCATGTATGGCATGTAAAACACATAATACACAAACGACCTTAGTTACCCTTTACCTAAAACGACACCGGTCTTGGAGCATGTTCCTATGCCTCCTTAGGGCTTTGACTGGTCTCACCTATATGAGGAAAAAACTAGAATTAGATTCCCTCCTACTAAAAATACTATTATTTACTAACTTATTCTAAGACTAGGTTTTTAATAAAATAACATCATTTTAGTAATAACGGTAATAATAATACTATAAATAATAATAACAATAATAATAATAATAATAATAATAATAATAATATTATTATTATTATTATTATTATTATTATTCAAAATGGATGGTGTGATAAGGGTTTCAACCCTTCACCAAAATAATGCTAATAATATCATTAGAAAATTATTAATAAAAATAGTAATAATAATAGTATTGAAATAATAATCAGAATTACAAAATAATAATAATAATAATAATAACTTAAACCGAAAGTAATATAAGGTAGGGGTTTCAACCCTACTCTAAAATAGTAAAAGTACCATTAGTGATAATAATAATAATAATAATAATAATACATATTACTTATAATAATAATAATAATAATAGTATTAATAATAAAAGTAGTAGTATTCACACTATATAAATAAAGTAGGGCTTCGACCCCCTAAATAGATAAAATAATAATAATAATAATAATAATAGTAATAATAATACTAATAATATTAATAATACGAAACTAATAATCTAAATAAATTAAATAGGGTATCGACCCTGATAAGAAATAATAACAATAATATTGAACCTAATAATAATAATAATAATAATAATAATAATAATAATAATAATAATAATAATAATAATAATAATGATAATAATCAAATGATAGGTTAAAAATTGAAATAAAATAAAATAAGCTTAAATAAATAGGGAAGAAGGGTTGAGAGGGTTTAGGGTTCCACCTTAGGCTAGTGGAGAGAGGTGGCATCAGTGGTGGCGGCGGTGGCTGGAAAAAGAGAAAGAAAGGGAAAAAGTTGAAGGCTGGGAATAAGAGAGGAACAAGGAGGGTGGAAGTAGGGGTGTTAGTGGTAATCTAGATTAAGGGGAGTAAAGTGAGGGTGGTGGCGCAGCCAATGGCGGCGGCGCGCAGCAGCAGTGATGGTGGCCGAAATGAAAAGAAGAAAAGAAAGAGAGGACGAGAGGGAGGAAGGGAAAAAGAAGGGTAGGGAAAGGTAGAGGAGGGTTGGTAGCTACTTTTGGGTGGTGTAGAAGGAATTGATAGCGGCATATGTGGTGGTGGACGATGGTGCGAAGGGTGACAGGGCAAAGATTTGGCTGATTAGGGAAGGAACTTTGCATGGCTGGGGTGGTTCGTGCAGGAAGAATCGAGGGAAAAGTATGGTGTAGTTAGTTAGAGGGTGGTGCAGGGAAGACTTAGGTAGGTAGTGCAAGCAGCGTAGTTAGCCGACGTTGGAGGAAAGGGTGTCTGAAGTTGCGGTGGTGCACATAGGTGAATTTTTAGGGTTTCGGGAAAAGCTTTGAGATCAAAAAAATGAGGGGTATATGTAGAGTTTAGAGGAGAGGGTAGGGTTCTATGGGTTGGTAGGAGGGTAATGTAGGTAGGGTTTGGGTCGCTGGTGGCGCCAATTGGTCGACACAAAATTCAAATAATGGCAGCCCGTTCGTGCAGGAAAAGGGGAAATTTGTGCGGAAGAAAAGGGAGGTGAGTTTGTTCATGTTGACCAGTGATTTAGGGGAAAGAGAAAGAGAGAAGAAATGGTCGGTCAAGACAAGTGTAGCCGGAGGCGCCATTTTTGGGGCTGACGGAATTGCAGGTTGACGGCGGAAGAGGAGGAAGGAAGAAGAAGGAGGTGGACCGGCTGGCTGGTGGAAAAGAAAGAAAAGAAAAGGAAAGGGAGAACCAGGCCGATGACAGTTATAAAAATTTTTAAACTGAATGCAACGTTCCATGGAAAGAGAGGAGAAGGATCGATGTTCCGCTCCTGCGCCATGCCGAAAGGAAAAAAACAATGGAGGGCGGAAATGGGGGCGAGCCACGGGCTGGCCCAAATGGAAGGAGAAGAAGAAAAGAAAAAGAAAAAGAAAGAAAAGAAAGAAAAGAAAGAAAAAGGAAAGGAAAAGGAAGAAAAAAAAGAAAAAGGAAAAAGGGAAAAAGAAAATATATGGGTTGGAGTTAATTAAATAAATCTGAATATTTTGGGTATTAAAAATAAAAAAATATTAATAAAATAATATTTAATTTTTCTTTTTTAGGCTAATTAAGGATTTTTAAAAGATTTTTCCTAATTTCCTTTTTAATTAGCAAAACACCCAAATTTTTCCTTATAAAAATATTTATAAATTCCCTCTGAATTTGCCCTAAATAATTTCTTCATATTCCAATAAAAATACTTAATTTAATTAATTTCCCTAATAAATCATTATTTAACTAAAATTCTCAAAACTAGTATTCCTGGGGCATTTCACCATACATAACACTTAGCACATAAACCTTATACTACGACTAGTATACTTACAAAAAAAGGATTTGGTCTCTATGAAAGTATATCTTATTCTTTCTCCTCTGGAACTTCTTGTAACTCAACTAATAACAAATAAAAAAACACCATTAGGGTTTAATAACATAATTAGGGAAAAGCTAAAGGAAGGGATGGTGACAGAATGAAGGAAAACTAGACCAAACTAAAGGGAGTATTTCGGGAAATCTTTGCGCAACAAATGAGGAGGAATAACAACAATTACCAAAGCTAACGGCAAGCTTCCGTTGCTAGGTGGTGGCGAAGGACCAAAAGGATTAAAAGAAGGTGGGGTGTTTGGGGGTGGATGTTGAGGGAATGGAGGGAGCAATGGCAATTTGTGTCGTTGATAAGGAGTGGGGAGTGGTAGAGGAGGCCGAAGAAGGGTGGTGGGTTGCGGTGAGTTTGGCTAAAGGTGGAGGAAGTGTTGTGGTGATTTTTTTTAAGGAAGGGGTAGGAACATTAGATTTTGTTGTAGCTTGCTTACATGTGGATGACCGTTGTTCAAGGGAGGAAGAAAAATAGGGGGTTTTGGTGGAGTTTTCTAAGGCTTAGGGAGTGTTGTGGTGATTTTGGCTGGTGGTATGGGTGAGGAAATTGTGAAGGTTGTCGGTGCTTGGGGGTGTTGTTCAATAGGGATTACCGATGGAGGTGGTGCCGACAAGAAAGGAAAATGGTTCAAGCTTGTGGTGATAATGTTAAATGCTAAAGCAAGGAAGGAGGTATTTCAAGCATTAATTGTGTTGTATATATATACACATACATGCAGAGGATGAAGGATACTAGTGACGGGAAATATTTTCAACACAACCCATCATCTTAAGGTATAGAAAAGGTATGTTTGAAGGGAAGGGTGTAGGTGATGGCATGGTAGAGGTATGTTTACATGGTAATGTTTCATGCAATAAGAAGAGGAGAAGAAAGGGAAAAGGGGATCAACATATGGAGGAGAAAAAGGGAAAGAAAGAAAAATAAGTGGGGGGGTTAGAATTAGATTTAGATTAGGGTATTGTTATAATTTTTTTTAACAACTTTCCAAGGTTTGGATTAAGTTAAAGTATTAAGAATCCATAATAGAGATTAGGATTTGGTAAATTATTAATGTCATGATATTAGAATTAGGTTATGATATTAATCATTTGGGATTAGATTTAGGTAAAATTTGGGGCATTACATTGGATTTGTGAAACAATCAATTGGGTTGTTGGGATTTTTTATGATGTTTTTGTGATCTAACCTTGGAAGATTGACCCTGTGCTTGTCCAGGTTTAACCTACATCCTTAGACTTGAATAATTAAACTAAGAACATGATTTAAAAATGGAATTTTATGGCATGTGTCTCTAATTACATCATGGGGCCTTGTAGCCTTTCTAAGATAATTTTTACTCACCCTCAATGGCTTGATTTATGCCTATAGGTTTGGCTTTCCCTCTTAACCATGGAATAATTGGATGAATAAATGGTTAAAAAAGGATTTAATATGGTTAATACCTAGTTGGTAAACCTTGATAGCAGCTAATAGACTTCTAGTGACCTATACCTTGAAATTAAAGTGGTTAAAATGGTAAGTATGGATAACCTAACATGCCTAGAGTAAATAACATAGACATGAAGGATAGCCTTTATTTTACTACCTTTTTCTTATAATCTTAACCTTATGAAGTTGATATTGTTTACATCTTAGTCCTAGACCTCAATCCTCACTTGGTTATTTAATTAAATGGATGGATAATTTGTATCTAGGTTGGCCTTTAATTGAACTCCATTTGGACCCTAACATTGTCTTTAGGAAGGTTAACCTAGTGTTGACCTAATGAATAGTAAGAATATTGATAATATTAGAATTTTAGCTTAGTATTTTTTTTAATGATGAACCCTTAGTGATATATGATACATTAATTGACCATGCATGAAACTCTTGGATAATTATTGAATAAGTGAATAATGGTTATGTGCTATATTAATGGACCAAACCCTAATTGTGAGGATAAGTGGTTAATTATTTTAAACTTGCAGTTTAATGTCTCAATTGGGCCTCATGGCATTCCTATGGTCAGTATGATCATTCATGACCCTTAGTCGGCCAGTGGTGGTCCACCATATCCCCCGAGCAAACATGTTGAATTGATGATTAACCAGTCAACTACTGGACCAAAGTTCCTAATTTATATTAAATTTTATTCTAATTAATTAATAACTTAATACCCAATACTATTACACAGTAATAATAATACATTCAACATAAAATTTTATATAATAATTTTATTAATAATTACACATGAATACCATGATGATATTTAAGTTTTGAATAAGGGTTGATTAAGAGTGAAATATTGCAAGAGGACACATGTAGCAAGAGAGAATATAGTGGCCAATCATGAGAAAGGTAAGATTGATGTGGGTGAAGCTGAATGTTGTTACATAAATGGATTTGACAAGCAAATTCATGGGTTTAAGGGTAGTAATATAATATAACAAAGATGAAGAGTTAGCAGTAATAATGAAATAAAAGAGACTAGCAGGCTGAGAGACATAAGAATAAAAAAAGTGTTGGCATTATGACATGCATGTGATCATTTGAGTTTCGTTTCATGGAATTAGAGATCAAAACACATGCGTTGAAAGTGGTATAAGTAATAAAGAGGGAGTAATGCTATATACGCAGATTCCAAATGTAATACCCCAAAAATTTGCTTCGCCTAATCCTATGTCATTAGTGCCCTAATTTGATTCTAATCTCAAGAAATCTTATTTTTAGCCTTAGCCTAATTTCTTAATCCCGAAACTTTAATTGAATCTGAAACCTTAACTCGGATAAATCATAATTCATAAACCAAAATCAAAATACGCTAAAATTTCCGCTAAGTCCTAACTATCTTGGCTAATCCAAGATTATCTAAACTAATCCCTTAAATACTTTCCCCCTTTTCCCTTTTCTTTCTTATTTGCTTTTCTTCTTCTCTATCTCCTGTCAACCTTAGCCGCAAGGTTTTATTTTGTTGCAACTTGCCTTGCAACTTGCATTTCTCCTCTACAGTTGCACCATCTTCCATCAACCTTTCTTCTTTTTCTTCTTCTCCTTCTCCTTCTCTTATCCCTGCCAACCTGCACACACACCACCCTATCTCCCTGCCTTCTTCTTATCCTTCTCATCCTTGTGCAACCCATATACATAACCATCGCCATCACCTGTATTTTTCATCACAACACACAACCATCACCTCCACTGTCACCCTAGTGAATTGCATAACCATCGCACGCCTCCCCCTCTGTTTTCCTTATTTTCCCGATACACACTATACACAAACACACACATATACACATATACATACACACATACACACACACACACACACACATATATATATATATATATATATATATAGATACACACACACACATATACTACATACTACATACTCTCCTTCTTTCTCTTTGGTTTTACCTCATTCTGCCCATCTTTGTGTCAAAGAGCCATTGCCCGAGCTCCCTCTTCCATCTCCTTTCTTCCTTCTCTTTTCTCCTCCTTCTTCTTCTTCTTCCTCCTTCTTTCCTTTTTTTTGGCCATCACACCACCCATTCCACCACTGTGCACCACCTCGGCCTCCACTAGCCACCCATTGGCCGATGGATTGACCACCAAGGTTACCCCAACCTTCTCCAACAGTGTCGTCATCCATCACCGTCGACCACCGCCTTGTTTCCCTTCTTCTTTCCCTCATCCATCACACTTTTGCAGAGTGCACGGCCTGTACACGACCTCAGCTCAGCTGTGCAATACTCAAAGTCTCCTACTGCATAGCCGTGCAACCTTTGCACCACCTGGTCGTGCATGATCTTTTCTCTCAACCTAGTATGCACAGCTGCAGCACAACCATACAAATTTTGCATCGCCTAGTTGTGCATTACTTTTTCTTTCGACCAGGGTTGCACCGCCTGCGGCACAGCTGTGCAACTTCCTATTTTTGGCCATACACCCTTATTTTCAACCCCAAACCTTATCCGAACACCACCAAAATTTTACCATAGCTCCACGGCACATTCCTTTACACATCCACACATCTCAAGCTCCCATTTGACTATTGTTATTTCTATTTTTACCCTCTTTACCTTAATTTCTCCTTTGATTTAACTCTTCGAGCCTAACCATGAATTTTATTATTTTTTGTAGGTGGTATTCCAGTAGCTTCGGAAGAGGAAGTCTAGGATTTTTGTGCTTAGAGCCCAATGTCCTAGTTGGTAAGGATATTATTCGATGTTTAGGATTTTTGGTGTTATTTACTTGTATGATTATACGTGTTTTTCATGATATTGTTAACATATGATGTAACATGTGTTGATCATGATATTTTGTGATGATATGAATATTATGTGATTGAAAGAAAGTAAGAATGGGTGAGAGGTACTATTATGTTATGATTTTATTGTGATAATGTCATATTTGTGGAAGTATATCTTATGGTATGAACTATAGGCTTAAGGATATTATGTTATTGAAAGAAAGTAAGAATGGGTGAAAAGAACCATTATGTTATGATTTTTTTTTACGATAATATCATATTTTTGGAACTATATCTTATGGCATGAAATATGGGCTTAAGGATATTATGTTATTGAAAGAAAGTAAGAATGGGTGAGAAATACCATTATGTTATGATTTTTTTATGATAATGTTATATTTTTGGAACTATATCTTATGGCATGAAATATGGGCTTAAGGATATTATGTTATTGAAAGAAAGTAAGAATGGGTGAGAAGTACCATTATGTTATGATTTTATTATGATAATGTCATATTTATGGAAATATATCTTATGGTATGAAATATGAGCTTAAGGATATTATGTTATTGAAAGAAAGTAAGAATGGGTGAGAAGTACAATTATGTTATAATTTTGTTGTGATAATGTCATATTTATAGAAATATATCTTATGGTATGAAATATGGGCTTAAGGGTGTTATGTTATTGAAAGAAAGTAAGAATGGGTCAGAGGTATAATTATGTTATGATTTTATTGTGATAGTGTTACATTTGTGGAAATATATCTTATGGTATGAAATATAGGTCAAATGAGTTTTGATAAATGGATTCAAGAATCCTCATGAGGTATGATGATAAATGGTGGACTTGAAAAATAATATGTGTGGAAGGTACAATATTTTATAAAATAAATATTATTAATTTGTGCTTAAGGGTAATTTTGTCATTATGGAGTAATAAGAAAATTTTGGTATTTTATGTGTTAGGTAGATTCAAAGTTGATAATAATAGCATGAGGAATTCCTGGAATAATTATCGTTATTTGGAGACCTTGATTGATTTCATGGATAATTTGGGGCAGCTATCTTTTAATGATAATATCATTATTCTATGTATAAGATCTAGAGGTTTTACGGATTTCTGAATACGTTGTTAATGTTTGACCTTATGAGGTTATCTATCAAAATTGGTAATCATGTAAATTTCATGGGAGGTGTTATGACAAATCTGTGAAATTTAGGTCTTGGATATTTCTGTGAGTAATATATCAGGATGAGGTCATTGATGTATGTGTATGGGAATTAGATTGTGCATTTTGGGTATGATAATAATGATGGAATTTAGAGATGATATACTATAAGTTGTGTGAAATAATCAATATGGGAGAATGAATACTAAAGGATGTGTAATTAGGGTTTGAAAGGCCTTAAGGACTTAGACCTATGCTATGTGTATCTCTGTTTTAATGTGTTCTATGCCTAAGAATCAATCTTGAATAAGATACTAATAACTTAAAGTGAAAGAGTACGTGAGTAGGGCCAAGGTGATCTATTTATATATATATATATATATATATATATAGATATATTCCCGTTCCACTAGGGAGAATAGTGGCTCGGGAGCATTTTGTCCCGAGAAGATGTTTTTAATCTCCATTCCATCAAAAATAATAGTGGCTCGAGAGCATTTTGCCCTGAAAAAGTGCTTCTGTTCGTTCCACCGGATTAAGAATAGTGGGGGCCCACTCATCGTGGAATGAAAATGTATCATTATAACCTATGGAAAAAATACTAACGATTTAAAGTGAAAGAATATGTGAGTCTAGACCAAGGTGATCTATTTTCCTATATATATATATATGTATGTATGTATATGTATTCCTATTCCACCCGGGAGAATAGTCGGGAGCGTTTTTCCCCAAGAAGATATTTTTAATCTCCATTCTACCGGAAAGAATAGTGGCTCAGCTGTGTTGTCCCTAAGATGATGTTTCAGATCATTCCACTAGTTTAAGAATAGTGGGGTTCCTACACTCAATGTATATAGAAGAATAAAAATGAATCATACTTGATGAAGGAATAAGGATCATATTTTGTGTTATGAGATATTTTATTTACTTGGTTATTCCCTTATTATCTAATGTGAAAGCATGTGCTAATTGTATCTCTGTTTCGATAGTATTATTTCCTTACTCGGTACGTAGCGTACTGACCACCCGTTTTATGGGTGCTGCTCATTCCCACAAGGAGATCTGCCCTATTTTGTAGGTGATTGATAATTATTAGCTTGATATACTTGCCTTGGGTGAGCGCTAAACTAATTAGTAAAGGGTATGGTTATCCTGATACCTCTAGCTCTCTTTAGATTTTTAGTCCTCTATTTTCACTATTTATTCCCTTCTCTATTTCGTATCTTGTATCGCGATGGAATCAAGTGCTTCTCATACCTAATTCCTAGGTATAAGGTAACGTTTTCCTTGAACCCGACATAGACTGGGTATAGGAAGTACCTCTTATATGTTAGATACAATGTGACACCCCTATGTTTTGTATTTTGGCTTCCGCTATTAACTCTTTAAAATAAAATTTTTAAGTTCCAAAATTTGGGGGTGTTACACCAAACCCAAACTAAAAACAAACTTTTTTAAAAATATGCATATTAGTGCACTAAATTTATTTTTATTGATAATTAAATAAAACAAACTAATAATAATACACTATAAAAGAAAAGTATGGCATAAAAAATATAATAAATTTATTATTAGTACTAGTTCTATTATAACCATCATTATTATTGTTATCATTAAAAAAAAGATTTACATTTTTTGTGGCATAATTTTCTTTTATTTTATATCATTATTAATTTGTATTACTCAATTATTAATAAAATATAAAATTAGTGTATTAATACACATATATTTAGGAAATTTTAGGTTTTAGTTTGGATTTCAAGTTTGGTTATATAACATTTTTTTATAAAGAGGCATGACCGATAAGATCTACCAAAGTTTGTTAGAGGCATAGACGATTATGATTTCCTTTTATCTCACTTTAATTCGTATTTTGTTAGTCATTATTTTTGAAAGCATACTTAGGTGGATAAGCTAGAAAATATGATTATGAAGTTGTGTGGCTGGAGGAGTACCCCCTAATTGCAATGAATGATCTACTTTCAATGCAATTACTTTAACAAAATCTCCCATCTTCTTTGGGCAAAAAAAGAAGAAAAAAATAATTGTTTCTTTTATGATGTTTTGAATACTATCTTTATATCTTATAATTTAGTGTAATTACATGTTTTTGTTATGTTAATCAAATTTGTAAATATATTAAAAATGCAATTGAGAAATTTATTAGTGATTGTTTTGCAAATACAATGAAAAAACTAGGTGGATTAGTTTAAATAAAGTGAAAAACAAACTCACATAAGAAGTGATAAAAAATACTAGCAAAATTTATTCACTAGTTTGCTCGATGGACGAGAAGAATAAGAGGGAGCACCAAAGATCGACAACTCATGTATGGTGTAATCAGTGACATTTTGTAATTAAACCAAAAACACAGAGATAGTGTAAATAAGACTAAAATGTTGTATGTTTAAATTTTATAAATTACCTTTTTTTTGGGTTATATATATATATATATATATATATATATATATATATATATATATATATATATATATATATATGAGTTTTTCCCATAAACAGATACCCATATTCTAATAATTTTGACAAAAAAATTATTATGTAAAATATTGTCATGTCCTTCATTGTATATTATATTTCACCACTATTGTCATTATATTTCACCATTGTTGTGATCATATTTCACCATTGTTATGTTCATTTTTTGCTATATCTTATATTTCACCAATATTTTTTTGTGTGTTTCACCATTATTGAGCTTCTATTCACCATACTTGTATTTTATTATTATTATACTTATGTTTCACTAAAATTATTTTTATATTTCACCATAGTTTCCTTGAGGTTTCACCATATATGTTTTCATCATATTTGTTCTTATATTTCACCAGCATTAGTTGTAATGGTTTCTAAGAAAACTAACTTTTAATGTTTTTATCATAGTTATCTTTATTTTTATTATTATTATTTTCATGTTTCACCATATTTCTTGTCATACTTCACTACCAATATTTGTAATTTCTAAAAAAACTAACTTATCATATATCACTATTGTTGCCTTTATATTTTACTAGCATGCCATTCATATTTTACTATATTTACTTTTATGTTTTTTTTATCATAGTTGTATTCATATTTCAACCTTAATCATTATTAGTATTACTATTGATAGTTCATCATTATTACAACTTATGTTTCATCACCATTATTGTCAATTTTCACCATTTTTAGTTTTTGATATTTGCTCCGATATTTCAACATTATTATATTTATGTTTCATTATAAATTTTTTATATTGAAAGTGTAACAACCCCATTTTTATATTTTTTTGCTAAAAACATTTATAGAAGAAAAATACGAAACATTCAATGAAAAGTTGGGTGCTACAGCCATATATGACATAAGTAAATTGTACCATCATTTGTTTTATAATAGACACAAGGCTGAGTATCCAAAACCAACAAAACTAAAACTAAAACTAGAGCTTATAAAACAAATAACATAAGAAGTAGAAAAGTTTAAGGTTTATAACCCATGGTTATATGAAGTCTAGAAACAAGTGCAAAAATATACAAGAAAAGGAAAGTAATATTTGAAGGAAAACATTACTACACAAAATCTTGGTTGTCAAGGAATAGAGCAAAAAAGAGCATTGTCAGAATTGCCTATGCTTAGATAAACCTATCAAACACCACAACCAATGGGAATAACCCTTATTTTGGTCTTCTATTTTAATTTTTATAGATATAATTTGATTCCTTTGTCTAATATTTTTAAATACTTGGGTTTCTAAATTTAGTTTACACCTTCTAATAAAATTTGGTAATTTTTGGAATTTATTTGGTATTTTTCCTCATTTTTGATCTTTCCTATATTAAAAATAATATAAAATTGGGAAAATACTCTTGAGCCATGAAAAATCATCCTTGACCTTCTTTGGTTAGATTTAATTTATCATATATTTTTTCTACTCATTTGCGCCAATTATTGATTTTATTCACAACCTATGCATGTTAATTTATGTCCTTTGTGCATTTCTTGCATTCAAACCTTTCTCTCTATCTTTCCCCTCATTTTACCTCTTCCAAATAGACATTCCCTCTACTTGTACAAGGTCTATTAATCATCACCCTCATCCCTTGTCATGATTTCTTAGTTTGTGTAACCTCGTTCAATCCATTTACACTATACCTTCCACTTGAGTGTCATTTTCATTCAAGTGTTGTGCAAAACAACCCCTTCCCTCTCTTAAATTAATTTTTGACCACCTAGTATCCCATTTATGCCATTTTCTTTGCTTGATTTTCATAAAGTCTTATTCCATTTATGTTGCCCTTTGTTTGCTCTCTCATCTCTCCTCCTTTGTTTAAGCTATTGGTGGGTGTTCTTCCATGTTTTTGTGTATATACTTTTTGAGCCCCTCTCTAATTCTTCTCTTCTTTTTTTCTTTAATCCTTATTCTATAATTCCTATTATATATCATCTCTTTATTTTTATTAAGTAAAGAATGTTCGATTTGTGGTTCATTTGTGAAGATTGACACCTTGTTTCCCCTATTGTTCTTCCTCTCATTTTTGAAGGGGTATGTTGATCATTGAAGCCTTTGTTTTGAAGTTCTGTTTATTTTTCAGTCGTTATCGCGTGCTTCTTATTTTTTCCATTATTGGTATATTTGAAAGCAATCTAAGTGGTTCTATAGGTGACTTTAGAGAATGCATGTGTCTTTGTGTGTTTTACTTTAGCTTAGATCTAGGTAAATTCAATCAACTCTTAAGATGGTAGAATAATGTGTGTGAGCATGTTAGGGTTATGCTAGGTTTTAATTATTTTGAAATTTGTGACTTTTCGATTAATCATGCAATAACATGAAATATGTATACGCATTTTTTAATGATTTTTTTTATCACGTGACACCGTGATTTTGTGTTGGTATCCGCTATATAAGTATTTATGTTTAATTATTCAATCTTTTACATGTGATAATGGGTGAAAGAAAGTTAGAATATGTGATTATTTTAGACGGGACTCTTAGTGAGGGCATAATTATCCAATCAAGGTCTTTTCATGCTATATTATTTAGTCCATCATGTTCACTGAAATTTTATTTGAACTTTGATATATAATATATTGGAATTTGAGTATGATTAGGGTTTATTTTGCATGATGTAAACATTATGTGTCCTAGGGGCATATCTATCTTTTTACATGTGTCATGCTTTTATCTTTAACACATGTGTCAAAAATATGACATGATTTATTATGCATGTTAAGCATGAAATTTATGGTTTGTTAGATATACATATTTAGGATTTTATGTGTTTAATATGATTAATCATATGTTGGGGAAAAATAATATTTTTACCATTTCTAAGGTGTTCCGACTTAATGTTTTATAGCTTACACTTTCCAGCTTACTATTTCATAGCATAGTGTTACACTTTAATTTCTTTTAGCATTTTCATGAGATTTATTAAATTATATCAAGGTTGGCACTAATTTAATTAAAATTGAGATAATAAGGGTTTTGAGGGCATTTTAGTCTTCTTGGCTTAGATATGCCTTTTATAGAATAATTGGTCTAGGTTGACCCTATATGGCTTGTATTTGACCCCATGATAGTCCTTTTAATAGCTTTTTGGAAAAAGGATTGAATTAATTTGATTTAAATAAGTGTTCGAGCTATGGTATGATTCCTAGCCCTATACCTTGATGGCATTAAATTATGATGACTCTTACAAAATTTTAATTTGATTAGATGCTTGGTTTGTTATAGTGACCATGAAGATCATTTTGATTTGATGTTATGGATTGTGGTTATGGGTATAAATATCCTTGGAATAATAATTTGGCATTGAACAAAACATTAATCACTCAAAGAGAAAAACTTAAGTATGAAAAATGATCTTCTTCCTTAAACTAGACCCTTGAGTGCATAGTTAGACCTTCTAGTCAAATGAATCTATTATTTTCATAGAGATTCACAAATCTTATAGGAAGTAAACATACTTAAGAACTTGAGTGTTGAGGTCTTTTATACATGGTTTATGTTGTGTAACTTTCTTGACTTGTTGTTTGAAAGGTTAGCTGTTTAATTATTCTCTCAAGTTTTGAATTCACGTGATTTGAAATGGGTTAGAAAACCACTATGTTACCTCTTAAAATATTGGCAGGGCATCTTTAGTTAGCATATGTTGAGTTATGGAATTATAAATGTCCTTAATTTTTATTATTGCATGTGTTCAAATGTTTATGCATGATTAATGCATGTTTGATTAATTGACAATGTTAGCATGTTACCCCTTATAAGGCATTATGATTTAATTGATATGAGGAATTTGTATTGATACTACATTTCCAAATGGTTTTGTTATGGGGTCGGTGTCAACTTTAGGTTGAGTGAGAGTGTATCATGTTCCACTTGTAGTTTGTTGTTCTTGTTGTTTCCTTTTTGGGACATCAAGGGTTTGCTTAAGAAATAATATCAATCCAACACACTCTCATTGTAACACCCCAAATTTTATGAACTAAAACTTTTTTCTCTAAAATAGGTTTTGTAGAAGCCAACAACAAAAATGTAGGGTGTTATGCACATTCAATTTAGGAAAATTACTTCCTATACCTAATCAATTTTGGTTTCAAGGTTAAAAAATAACTTGTATCTAGAGATCAAATGCGGGAAGCACTTAATCCCATCACGATACAAGATTATAAAACATAATAGGAGAGGACAAAGATAGAAGAAAACAAAGGATTACAATTTCAAAGAGGAAAGACATGAATAACCATATAATTGACCAACATAAATTCACTCACCTCATGTATCATATCAGAAGTAGAAAATCAACAATTACTTGTAAAATATGTTGATATATACTTGTGGGAATGAGTAGGTGTCCACAAAATGGGCGCAATAGTACTTGCATACAGAATACAATAACAATCACATCAATACAATAAATAATTATAGAACATAATATCATATGACATGAGAATTATTATGCATGTATATACTACTCATGATATGAGATGAATCAAGAAAAACCATATTAGAATTCATATTTAGGTGATCATGAATTTCCATTTACTTAGTCACATTATTAACATGGACTCCACTTTTCATAATTGGTGGAATAATATCATAGTATATAAGACTTTCCAAGGCATAATCCTCTTAGGGACTGTAATACCCCAAAATTTTCGAAAACTTATATTTTAATAAGTTACTTTTATTTGGAATAAAATTGCTTTATGATTATTTATTTTAATTATTGTATGGATTTTAGAGTATGTAAATTTGGATAAGAGTATTTAATAAATTAAAAATAAATATTTTGCTATTTATCATATTATTTTATTTGAATAATTTTCCAAACTAATATTTACCAACTTTATCCTTTTTAAACTAAAATATTAGATTATAATAAATTAAATTATTAAATTAAATAATTTACCAAGAATATTATATTTTATGATTTTATAAATTAAATTAAATTACTTTTCCTATTTTTTCCATTCCCCTTTTTCCCTTTTCCATTTTTCCTCTTTTCTTTTTTTTTCTTTTTTCCTTTTCCCTCGGGCTGCCTCATCAGGCCAACCCTCCCCCGCGCGTTTGGGCCAGGCCCGTTTCCCCCAGCCCTTTCTCCCCCTCGCACGGCACACCCGCCCGTCCTCCTTTCTTCTGCCCCTGGACCGGCTAGCTGCCTTATTTTCTTTTCCTGCGCCGGTCCGCTCGCCAGTCCCTTTCTTCTTCTCCTTCCCTCCTTCTCCCACGCCCGACAGCCTGCGCACGACAAGCACGCCACTGCCTGCAACCCGGCCACCACCTACCTCCCTGCCCTCTCTCTTCCTCTCTCCCCCGTCATTTTCTTTCCTCATTCGAACCCAACCAACCCCTGCATCCCTAGCCGCGTGCCTCTGTTTCTTTCCTTCTTCTTCCCCATCTTCCCCTGCCACCCGACCACCACCTGCCACCTGTAGCGCCGATCGCCGGCCATCCCTGCCCCTCTCTTCTCCCTCTTCTTTTTCTCCATCTCCCTAGCCCTCCATTCCCCTCATTTTCGAGCCCTTCTCCTTCCCCGAGCTCCCTTTTCTCTCCTTCCTTCTCCCTCCATTCTCCTCCACGTTTTTTTATCACCGTCACCCACCGCTGCCTGCACCACCTCGCCCAGCCCCTGTGCCGCCTTCTGCCACCGCCTACTACCACCCTGCACCACCATGCCGCCCCTCGAGCCCTACACTTCCTCCCTTCTCCTCTTCTTCCTTTTTCTCCCCAGTTTTTCCCCTTACCACCGAGCCACTTGCAACCGCCATTTCCACCGCCGTCCGTCCACCTCTGCCGCCACCCAACCCACCGTTCGACACCCTGCAACCCCTTCTACAACCGCCATGTCTTAGTTGGCTGAAACCAACTCTTGCACCCGTCCATTTTCCCCTCTCCTTTTCCTTCCTTCACAACCCCTTTCCCTCGACCCATCTTGGCAGCCAACTTCGTCGCCTCTCCGCCGCCGTCTCCGCCGCCTTGAGCCGCCGTGAAACCACCCTTAGCCTCCAACTACAACCCCTCTTCACTTCTGCACCATTCCCCTGCCTTGAAACCTCCCCCAACCACCTTATTTTCTAGCCTAAATACCCTAACCCGAAAATAATGGATTTTGCTCCCTTCACCCTCCTTGAGCCTTTTTCCTCCATGGTTTTTGCATGAAACTCACGCTGCCCATGCAGCGTGAGCTCCCCCTTATTTTGGAATTTGTTTGGAAATTTTTTGAGGTATATCCATATTTAATCAAAGTGTATTATTATTAAATAAATTTGTTTTATAAAGTTTTATCCTTTTAACTTCTTATTTCTAACATAATAATGATGGATATTATTTTTAGGTGTTGAGTTGCTAATTATGCTTGGTAAGATTTGATATTTTGCGGGATTAAGTTAACCGTTAATCCTCCCTTAAATATATGGAAAAATGTATGCTAGCACATTAAGGGTTTAGTATGATTTTATGCATGTTTTGTTTGCTTAGCATGATATGTATATGGTTTCTTATATTGTTTGATAAAAAGGGAAAAGCATGATGACTTTTGTGCCATATGTAGGTATGTTAATTAAGGAAGGAGTTTGATTATGGATGGAAATGTTAAATACTTGTTATGATGTATCATGTTGCTAATGCATGAATGATGTTATTGTTTAAGGGTATTTTAGTAATTATGCTTATGAGGTATGTAAATCAATGTATGTAGTTGCTAATGAGTATTATGTTGAAAAATGACAAGTTGGTGGACTTAGATGATAAAAATGAAGTATTAATATCATTATTTTATGTAGTGTTAGTAAATTCATAAAAATGGTGAATAAAGGGGTTGAGTGGAAATTTTATAAGTGAAAAGGGTATTTTGGTAATTTTTGAGATAAAAGAATAATATGGTAATTTTATGATCAAATGGCCAAACGATAATTTTATAAGTAAGTGGTAAGAATGGTAATTTTGGAAGTAGGGGTAAAATAGTAATTTTGGATGAAGGAGGGCATTATGGTAATTTTGTAGGTAAAAGGGTTAATATGGTAATTTTGGAGGTAGAGGGGCAAACTAGTCATTTCATAAATAAATGGTAATATCGTAATTGTATAAGTGAATGGCGAAATGGTAATTTATAAGTAAGAGGTAATATGGTAATTTGGAAAAGAAGGGCAAAATGGTAATTATGTAAGGAAAGATAAAGATGGTGATCTTGGATGCGAAAGGGTAAAATAGTAATTTGTAAAGTAAAAGATGTATGGTGGTAATTTTCATAAAATAAAAGGATATTATGGTAAAATTGGATGTAAGGGGTAACTTGGTAATTATGATAACGACAAAAGATAATTTAGCAATTAAATTATGATTGTAGAAGGGCAATTGGATAAGTATGATGCTATAGAAGGGTAATTTGGTAAATTAACTATGGAGAAGGGTAAAATTGGTAATTATAATTATGAAGAAGGGTAAATTAATTATGAGGAAGGTTAATTTGGAATTTATGATAATTGAAAAGGGTAAATGGCAATTAAAATAGTTGAGAGAGATAAACTGGTAATTATAATAAAGGAGAAGGACAATTTGGTAATTTATCCAACTGAAGGGGCAATTTGGTAATTTAGCTGATTAAAGGGTGAAGTGATAATTATTTAACCAACTAAAGGGGCAAAATAGTAATCATGATAATGAAGGAGGGTAATTTAGTAATTTATCCAACTCAAGGGCAATTTAGTGATTATAACAAAGGAGAAGGGCGATTTGGTAATATAACCAACCAAAAGGGAAATATGATAAGGTAGTAATTATGAGGGGTGAATGGTGATCTAAGAAGTGTAGGAGATAGTTTGGTAATCTAAAGTGGACAAGGGGTAATTTGGTAATTATATAACCTTAAGGGTAATGTGGTAATTTATCAAGTAAGGAATGGATACTTAACAATTATATAAGTAAAGGGCAAATGAGTAGTTTGTACCTAACACGTCTTTGAGATTGTGGAACATTAATATGATTCAAATAATGTTGAGTAGCCAAGTAAGAGTAGTTGATAATTAGTCTGGCCTTAATGATCTCTCTGTGATATCCTGGATAATCATCTGAACAAGAAACGATTAATGATATCAGAACGATTGAAAGTGAATAAGTATCTGATTGTTGTGCTTTTCGTGATCACTCTAATTAAGACACTATTACTTAAAGTGAAAGACCTCGAGATCGGGAATGGTGACTCCTTAGGGGTCGCTACCCTAAGGACGTGGTTTAGTCCATGATTATTGTGGTATTTGATGGTGTGCCTTTGTGCCCTAGCCAGGCCCTATATCTTACTCTTTCTAGCTCTACGGACCTAGTTAGGGGGTATGCATACTTATGGATTAGGTGTCCTTGTCGGTAGGGTACTGAGTTAGCTTTATGCACCAGTACGACCAGGGTACCTTTGCGTCCTTGGGTTCATGGTTGAAGGGTACTGAGTAGCTAATATGCACCGGTACGACCGGTGTACCTTTGTGTCCTGGGTTATCGATCTCCCATTCGAGGCAAATAAATATGATTGATGTGCTGATTAAAGAAAAGGAAAGATACTGTTATTGAAAATGGAATATTAATGAGTCGGGCCCAGATGATTATGATATTGAGTACCGGTCCACCGGTTATAATAGTGGTCCAGGAGTGTGTTGCCCTGGTATGTGATATTGAGTACCGATCCACCGGATATAATAGTGGTCCAGGAGCATGTTGCCCTGGTATGTGATTATGAGTACCGGTCCACCGGTTATAATAGTGGCCAGGAGCGTTGTGCCCTGGATGATGATTTTATATATATTCCGGTCCACCGGCTAAAATAGTGGGGGTCCCGAGCTCAATAAAATCAGTTGTATGTGAATAAGATTATGGAAAAATACTAATCACTTATAGTGGAACACCATGTGAGTCGGGGCGAGACCGGTCCACCGGCAAATAATAGTGGTCAGGTGCGTTCTTCCCTGTGTGTTTACCTTCCGGTCCACCGGCAATAATAGTGGTCAGAGGCGTTCTGCCCTGTGTGTTGACTTCTGATCCACCGGCTATAATAGTGGGGTTCTCGCACTCACATGGATATAAAATATGATATTGATTGAATGATGATGGAATAATGGCTTAAGGCCCGAATGTATTGATCTTACACTATGACATGGCTTAAGGCCCAAAGTATCGATCGTGGCTTATAAAGTATTATGTTTGTTATTGTTATGTATGCATCTCTCATTATTTATATGTGTAGCTTGCATTATGTGCCGTATGCGGGCCTGTCTTTAAGTGTGGTATTAAAGGGTTACTCAGTACCGTAGTACTGAAGGGATTCCCTTTATGGGGCCCCTGCCTATTCAATGGGCAGTGCCCTTGCAGGTATTTTCAGGTGCTACTCAAGTGGGTTACGGGAAGGAGAGTAAGGAATTTTCCGGTATCGTTAGCTTTTTCTCTTTCTCATTTAAATTCTTGGTTTTAAATATTAACGTTGTTAAAGTAACCACCGTTGGTGGATTTTGTTCTTGTAAACGATTTTATGCGCTACTCTGATTTGTGTGTGTTGAATTTCTTTCAAGCTGTATTTCATTTTCTTAGCCTTAACACTTGGTACTGGAACGGTATGAGTGAACCGGTCTGGTACTAAGTGTGGCGGTAATACTCTCAAAGTTCACGTTTTATTTATCTGCTTTCGCAATTATCTTTTAATAAAACGAAAATTTTCAGTAGTGAATTTTGGGGGTGTAACTATTAATATCCGATGAAATGGAGTATGGTATATAGCTCTTTTTAGGGCAACATGTTCTCATGGGGACTACTAACATTAGAATCATAATTTTTAAGTATGCACACCTTTTATACGTTGGTAGAACAGACAATATAGAGTAGATATAGGGTTACTTTGATCATTGCAATAACTATAATTACTCGAATCTTGTGATCCTTCACTTGAAATATTAATGTCTTATGATCCCTTTAATCAAACTTAATAAGGCACCACTTCACAGATTTTGATATACCACTTCGCTTGTATTACCAATTATCTCTTAGAAAGCCACTTATCACGTGTTAAATGAAATATCAATTATCACATATTATTGAATTCATACTAACAGTTGTTATTTATTCAGACACATATAATTACATTATCGTTAAGTAGATTAAAAATTCCGTAAATCACATAGAATAATACTAAGGTAATTGGAGATCAAACAAGGACAAATTAGTACTTTACACTATAGAAAATTTTATAATGCCTTTATGAAACCTGAATTCCCTATTTACTCATAACTTCACCCATAAGACTTAATAACTCACCAAACTTAATACAACACTTAACCACATCATATTAAGTACAAAAAAACCCCAAAATAGAAATAAACTCTAATATTTTACACATAAAATACCAATTATACCCCTAGAGTTTCTAATTCCACTTTAAATCATGTTCACATAAAATTAATAATTGTGATACTCATAACTAACCTTAACATACCACATATCATGCTTATTATATTTTAGCCTAAATAACACTTGAGAAACAACAAATTCTAAAAATTAACCCATAATGACTATTTTATCCTATTTCACCCAAATGCATCAAAACTTGTTATAAATATAACTTAATCTAAACATGTCAAACCCAAACACATTATGTATCAAATCTTAAATAAAAACCTCAAAAAATAAAATGGTATATATAGATTTTACCAAAACTCATTAAAATGATCAAAATGCCCCAATATCTAATTTTAGCATTAAATCACCTAGAAATCAACCTTGGCCAAACTTCACCAATTTCACATATAATCTCCCCCCATATACATACATACATACATACATACATACATACATACATACATACATATATACATATATATATATATATATATATATATATATATATATATATATATATATATATATAAATTTCTCGTGGTAATAATATCTTAGATTAAAACAACCAAAAATGTCCCAAAAGGGATAAAAGTTGAGTCACCTAAGATCCCAAATTCTACTAAATTTCCAAACTTCAACTTATTACACACTAAAATACTAAATCACAAGATAAAACATTTAATTAAATGCTCATTAAAAATAATAAACTATAGCATCATACTTGAATATTTAAAACAAATCATATCATGGCCTAACATGATATTTCACATAAAACAATAATATCTCATGGTTTCATTTTAATACCCCACTTTTTAAATATATTTTTAATATTATTAATAATAATATCATAAATGAAAACAATGATATTACTATTTTTGTTGTTCTTATTTTTATTAAGGCAATTATTAATTTTAATAATAATATTATTTTTATTATCAGTAGTAGTTGTAATATTTAATAAGCAATAATTACAATATGAATACTAATATTAGTATAATTAATATTAATGTTTATAATTAGTATTAATTATAACAATATTGTTATTAATAAAATTAATAATAATAATAATAATATTTTATAATTTTGTTATTATTATTTATATTAATAAATTATTAAAAATATTGATAAGATATTAATAATAACTATTTTAATAATATCATTGATATGCATTATTATTAAAATTAACAAAAATAACAACAACAACAACAACACTATTAATCTTCAAATTGAAAAATATGGAGAAAATAAAGACTTGTATTTGTATGGAAAACTTGGAAAATATAATTGAAGTTGTTTTCTAGTTTTTCCTATAGAGTTGAAAAATCATATTGATGAAAGAGCTAACACTTTTTATATTAGCTTATGAATTACGTTGGAAAGAAGCAATAATCAAATTATAAAGAAAAATGTTTACCTTGCAATGTGAATGTTAATGGAAAAAATATTGAATTAAGAATTGAACGCATCTTTTGGCTTTCAAAGCCAAGTTTTCTACACAAAGTTGTGTGTGTTTTACCATGTGTGTCAAGTTGAATTTGTATATGCAAATAGATAAGATATGGCATGATTAGCATCATACATATGGTATTATATATTCACATATATTAATTGGGTTGTTATTTACTTAGCTAATAAGTTTATTAAGATATTAATTAGTACTTAGTTAGCTTACTCATTAAGAAGTTAGGTAGGATTTATCTTTTATCTTATGATATGTTTTATTTCATTAATATTTTGTTACAATTTGATTGTTAACATGTTAGAATTTAATTAGGAACTATTTATGAATTTACTATTAATGTGAAAAACACTATGAATAGCAATTTAGTCATTAATAGTTTCAATCTTATTTAGTTAGTTATCTTATTAGTGAGAATGTTACATAAGGAGGTGAACGTTAGCATAAAAATATCCTATGTAAACTCACTAATTTCTCATGGTGGAATTTGAGTTTTAATAAAAATATGGTATGTTTGTGAGTTATCTCTTATTTTATCAATTTTATGTAAGTAATAAATTAAGGAACCTTAATTATTAATTATATGTGAGTTAATTTTATCAACATATTCTCAATTTTAGAGAAGTCTATTGTGTGTGTTTTTCATTAGGTATCTTTTGAGGGCTATTTGTGAAAAGACTTTTGAAGCTATTTTAAATAATTGATTCTTGTATTTCTCCATTCATATCTCTACCCTATAAGCGTTACTCACATCAAATCACGTCATTTTTTTTTAATTCAGCCATAAGCCCATTAATTCACCAAAACATCACTTTTGCTACTCAACACATGTTTCCCAGTTTTCCAATAGGAAAAATGAGAAACAAAATTAATGAACATATTTTCTATTTTTTTAGAAAACTCAACCATCTTTTTTAGAAAAAAAAAACTGTAAAGGCATCCTAAAAGTTTCTTCATTAGCATAAACATAGTGCATTTCACTATAGTTGAAGTTATCTTATAAAACCAATGATATCTTTATTCAGTGGATAGAATTAAATTTTGAATAACTTAGATTTGAGATCTGAATTTGCTCATACACTATGCAATATTGTTTTGGCTTTGGTCATCAGAACCCACTAAATATTGTTTCATAGAATTTGTACAATTACAAGCACCTAATGCCAAGAAACTTGATTCATACAAGTCAGAAGTTATAGATGAAGAGAACAAAGGTAACCAAGGTTCAAGGCCAACCAGGGATGAAGCCACGATTATAAATCCATGGGGTCCCAGCAGAATATGAGAATATATTGCAATCTTAGGGAAATGATGAAAATATAGGAGTGCCACTAAGTGTGTGTTTGATAGGCTTATAAGATGCATTTTATAAAAAATATTTGTTTGGTAGTAACATTTTTATTAGGATAGAATTTGGCTTCTAAATGGTTAGGAATATATAAAATCTTTAGTAAGATATCTACTTATGATTTTTTTTCCTAAAAGATATAAATAAATAAATTATCTCCATAATAAATGTTATATTATTTTAATTTGATATTTTTTTAATTAGTTTGTCAAGCACTTATATAAAAATTATATAGAATTAGTTGTAAAAGGAAACTAAATAAATAGATAAGCATATACTAATAGGGGAGTGAGTGAGGCTTGATCACCGAACCTTTTTTATGAAGTAAATCACTTAAGACTTGTATGCTGCATTCTAATTTAAATATACTCACACATGAAAAATACAAAAGCTTCTACTATAATAAAGTCATAAAATCTCCACTTTTGTTGTAGTAAAGTATCAAATGTGGGACATTAAATGTGTAGTAAAACATACAAAGCAAGCACAATTTTAATATTTATGAAAAATTACATGGGGCCACACAAAGCTATATGTTCTATGGTGGCTTTGTCCCTGTGGTTGACCCTAATATTTGAAGAGCCCTATGATGAAAAAAATAATGAAGCTTGTATACTTTGACAAACTATAAAGACAATTAAGTTTTAAGTATAAAAAATAATTGGATTACATGGGAGTTAAACCCTTTTGATTTTCCATACCATTGACTAAACAACAACCCCAATCTTAAACTACTTGAGAGATATTTCATTCTTGTTTTTTTTACTATGTTTATAAATTATATTATACCTATGTTCAGATAATAATGAAAAATGGTGTTGGTGGGACTTAACCCCCGACTTTTGCAACATTAGGTGGAGGGCATTCTAACACCCGAGCCACCTTAGAAGCCTATAATTTTGGTCTTTCACTGCATTAGTAATTTTTCTAGATAAATAATTTCATTACTTATCAAATGAGGAAAATGAAAGCAAAAAAGCATCCTACCATCCCATCCAACATACTAGCCTACTTACTAAGTTTTGCTTAAAAGTGTGGGTGGAGCATTCTCCTAGCCATAATGACAACATTAACATAAGCAAGAGAAGATTGGATCCAAAACCTTTATTAAAAGACTCTCAAATTTCTTTCTTGCCAAAGATTAGCTACACACGAAGAAAAAAGAGCCCCACAACACCTCTTTCTTAGTCAAACTATGCCTTGATCAAGTTACAAGAGTGTTGATCTAAAATTTATAATAATAATAATGATAAAAATAATAATTTTTGGGCACATATTATTTAGGGATCATAGGCATGTGCCCACTTTTGTAGCCCTGAAGGCCGACCCTACGAAGGTTGGGAAGATTAACAACTAAAGGTCAGAAGGAGTTATTACTAAGCATAAACTTTCCAGTTCAATACAAGAAAAGCAAACTCAAATGCATCACAAGGAAGATTTCATTGTTTAAGTGGTTAATATGAAGATAAGGAAGAAAGAGATGAAGAAGGAAAGAAAAAAACTTATTAATTCTTCACCTCATTATTATACCCTCCTCTAGCATCAAATTCGGTTAGTTTATTTTATATTATCATCACAATAACCTCTATAATTGAGTTAGAGAGAGAGAGAGAGCGCTTGATTACCTTTTATTTTTTCAAAATTATTTTTACATTTGTTTCTCAGTTCCACTATAAAAAAATTTCATGGTCCCTAGTGTCCAAAAAAGCTTAGCTCCATATGTGAACATACAAGTATGATGTTCTCAGTTTTATATGTTTTCACAAAATCAAGAGTAAACAAGTATTAGCCTCATGGCCATTATAGTTTCATCACAATTGTCTCATTTTGACTCAAAAAGATATATGGTGTTCATGGATCAAATATCTGAAACTCCAAATCGAATTAAAAATAATTTGTCAAATATCTAAAACTTTTGAAAAAAAAACCCATAAATAAGATATATCAAGTAAAAATTCTTTGATTGAAAGATAATAAACTGATCCAATTTGAATTGATATGGTTCAATGATTTAATTTGAGTCTTACATTATATTCAATTAATAATTCCACATTTCTACTAATATTTAAATATTTAATAGAATTATTAATTAAAAAGTATAAATTTATTAAAAATAACTAAATTTTATAATACACACACATATATGTTTGTAATTTATTAGATAAGTTATTATTTGTATTTGTTGGATAGAAAATCTGACTTGTTTAACTTTTTATTAGATCAATTGATTACTTGATTTTTCGGATTAAATAGGTTCAACGAATCTTAAATCACATGAAAAACTCTATATGTGATTTAAATATCCTTACTACAAGTTTCTAATAGATTTACTTGAACAAACCCGCATAACTTTGTGAGCCTAGTTAAAAAAAAAAAGATACCAATTCTTGCTAGGGTTTGTATGGTAGTACATGATGTGCAAGATATTGATAATCATCTTCATAGTTTTAGGATAATTAGAATTGGATTGAAATCCAACAAATTTGACTTTAGTAAAGAAGGATTTGAAGTTATACGTTATAATGTTTGGTTTGAATGGTTACGTTTGATTTATTCCAAGATCAAATGCACTTCTAAAGAGAAATCTCTAATTTTTCCAGAGAATTATTCCTAAAATTCACTCATTAAATGAGAGAAAAATAGGTAGAATAAATCTAGACATTGACTTTTTCTCCCTTTAATCTTCAAATGCTCAATTTAATTATCATTCTTCTATATACTCAGCCAAACATACAAGGCTTATATATATACACATATGGTAATGAGGTTGAGCTCAACTCTCCTTAATTAAGCTCAAATCAACAAGCCTAATTATACAAGAGTTAAACCAACACATGTCCGTATGGTATACATAATGAGTTACAATTATAATAATAATATACCACAAAGTTTACATAAAATATCAAAACTACATAAAACCTAATCATGATAATACATGAAATAACTAATAATCAAGCTTCATGTCTTGTAGCTTTGTCTCCCATGAAACTTTGTAACTCTTGTATTGTCATTTATTGAACATTAGATATCATTGGTGAAGTCCTCTTCTTGAAAACATATATAATATCTATAAAAATCATGTAATGAAATATTATTAGCATGATTATGAACGTGTTTAAGATTTTCCAAAACAATTGGTACTACCTCCAAAAATAATAACTCTTGACCTTCAACTTGAGAAGAATGAGATAGAGATGCCCCTGCATCATTCTCCTATTGTAAAGAAGAATTTGTTCTCAAATTAGCAAGATAAATCACCAACATTGAAAGTTCTAGAGACTCTTCCATAGGATTTTGGCAATTATAATTCATAAGCATTATTTCTAAATTTTCATAAGATTTTGAAAGGTACATCAACTCTTGGCATTATTTTATTCTTTCTTAAGTTTTGGAAATCTTACTTTTTTTAAATACAACCACACCAAGTCTCCCGATGAAAATATTTCTATAGTTCTATTTTTTTTTATCTTGGTTTTGGTATTTAGCATTAGATTTATCAATATTATTCTTTATTTATTCATGAAGTTTTTTAAAGAATTCAACTCTTTCTTTAGCATCATAATTTTTAATATCACATTTTTTCAATGAAAATATATCAATAGGTAAATAAGGATCAAATCCATAGACAACCTCAAATGGAATCGAGTGAATTATACTGGAAGAACTCCTATTATATACAAATTCAACATGAGAGTTTTATATCCCAGTACTTAGTACTTTTATTAACTAATCCTCTTAGTAAAGTTTACAAAGTTCTATTAGTCACTTCAGTTTGACCATCTGTTTGTGGATGATGAGATGTACTAAATAATAACTTAGTACCTAACATATGCTAAAGTGTCTTCCAAAAGTAACTTAAAATTTTCACATCTCTATTCGACACTATACTTTTGAGAATACCATGTAACCTTACTATCTCTTTGAAATATAAATCTGTCACATGAGTTGCGTCATCTATTTTATTACACTGTATGAAAAACGTCATTTTAGAAAACCTATCTACTACCGACATAATAGAATCTTTTTCCCTTTGTGTCCTTGGTAAACCTAAGATAAATTCTATACCAACACTCTCCCATGGTTGACTAGGTACTGGTTAAAGAGTATATAGACCTTTATGGAAGAAATTCTTACTCTTTTGACAAGTCACACATTTCCCAATAATAGCTTGTAATAATTTTATCATTTGTGATCAGTGTAAATTTTCTTTTAATATTTTCATGGTTTTATGAATACCAAAATGACCAGTTATACCCCTTCATCTGCTTCCTTAATAAGTAAATCACGTACACTAGAATGAGGTATACACAAATTATTAAGTTTGAAAAGAAAGTCATCTTGTAGTACATAATTATCACAACTATAATTTTTCTTACATTCATTATAAACTTCAAAGAAATCTTCACACTTTGCGTATAATTCTTTCAACATTTGAAATAATAATAATTTATTATCCAACATTACAAGTATCATAGATCTCCTACATAATGCATCTGCTATGACATTTTTATTACCATCAAAATATTTGAAAGAAAACACAAATGATTGTAAGAAAATAACCCATTTTTCATGCCTAGGGCTTATTTTCTTTTTCCCATGCAAATATTTTAGACTCGTGATCTGAATGCAAAACAAATGGTTTAGGTCTCAAATAATAAGTCCATGTTTCCAAGCTTCTTATGATGGAATAGAATTCCTTGTCATATGTTGAATAATTCATTTCAGCACCATTTAATTTTTCACTAAAAAATACAATGACTCTTTGAAATTACACCTCTTATCCCTATCCCACTAGTATCACATGTAACTTCAAACAATTTATCAAAGTTAGGCAAACATAATACCGGTGCATTACATAGCTTGTCCTTTAAAACCTCAAAGGCTTTGTCCTTTAAAACCTCAAAGGCTTTAGTGGAATATTCTCCCCACTTAAATTCACCTTTCTTCATAAGATGTGTAATAGGCATGACAATAGTCTAAAAGTATTTAATGAATCTTCTATAGAAACTCACTAACCTATGAAAACTCCTCACCTCATGAGTATCTTTAAGTATTAGCCAATCATGAATAATTTGAATCTTTGTAGGATCCACTTTTATACCCTCACTACTCAGAATGTATCCAAGGAAAACAATACGCGAAAGCATAAAATCACATATTTTCATTTTTCCATAGAGTTTAGCTTCCCTTGACTTATCAAATAATCTCCTCAAGTGACTAATATGATCATGATCATTTTTACTATAAACAAGTATATCATCTAAGTATACCACGATGAATGTTCTAAGAAAAGGTCGAATAACTTCATTCATTAATCTCATAAACAAACTATGTGCATCATACAAACCAAATGGCATAACTTTCCACTTGTAATGACCATATTTGGTTTTAAAACTAGCTTTCCATTCATCTCATTTTCTTATTCTCATTTGATGACATCCACTCTTTAGATTAATTTTAGAGAAATACTTGTGATCCACATAATTCATCTAACATGTCATCTAAACTAGGCATAGGAAATCTATATTTAATAGTTATATTTTTCATAGCTCTAGAATCAATACACATGTGCCATGTACCATCTTTTTTATGAACAAGTAATGTAGGTAAATAACATGGACTCATATTTTCTCTCACATATCCTTTTCCTATGAGCTCTTGTATTTGTCTCTCTAATTCCTTAGCTTATTCCGTATTACATCTATAAGCAGGTCTACTAGGCAAAGACACACCAGATATTAAATATATAACATGTTATATCCCTCTTTTAGGTGGTAATCCTAGTGGTAATTTATCAGGAAATACATCCTTATATACATCAATAAGCTCATATACTTTAGTATTATTTTTATTTTTCTCCCCTTGTAAGGATTCCTTGATAATCATAGTATAACAACTAATTTTTTTCCTTAATACATTCTATCATAGCATTTTCATGAAAAATAAACTTTTTTTTATTTTCGACTATGCTCTCATCATCACACTTAGAAGGTTTAAGTTTATGCTTATTCATATCCTTTTAAACAATATATTCATTAGTAATACCATTATCAATAGCACGTCGATCATATTGTCATGGTCTACCTAATAAAATTCCACATGCATCTATAGGTAAAATATCACATAGCACATCATCATGATAATTACCAATTCTAAATGAGATTAAGGTTTGTTTTGTTACATTAACTCCTTTTTCCTTGTTAAGCCATTGAAGAGAGGAAGGATTTGGATGTGGAGTTGTCTCTAACCCCAATTCCTTCACCATCCTCTCATTAGCTACATTTGTACAAGATCTATTATTAATGATAACCTAACAAACTATATCTCCCACTCTTCTGTTGATTAGGTTTATCATTAGCTTGCACTTGAAACACTCTTTGTAGCACATAACAAGAATTTCCTTCTTCCTTCGATTCACTTAGAATTTCTTCCTTAGACTCGAACTCAAGATATTCATCACAAGTGTAATTCCTCGAATTTTTAAAAAGCCTATATTTTAATAAATAAATTTTATTTTGGATAAATTAGCATTTAAATCCTTTAATTTAATTATTTTATGGATTTTTGCACTTATAAAATTTATTTAAAATATTTAATAAATTAAAATAAATATTTTGTTATTTTATTATACTCTTATTATTTAAATAAATTTTCAAACCCTTATTTTACTAAAATTACCCTTTTTAACCCTTATATTTTAATTGTCTTAAATTAAATTATTTAATCAATTTATTATCCAAAATTATTCTATTTTATTATTTTATCAATTAAATTATTTAATCCCATTTTCCATTTTCTTTTATTTTTTTCCCTTTTTCCTCCCCATTTTCCTTCCTCGTCAACCTCCATCTCGACCCCTCTCGGCAGCCCCTCTTCGCAACCTCTCTGCCACTGCCGTCACCACCTTTAGCCGCCTCCAACACATCCCTGACCACCACTTACACCCCCTCTCCACCTCTGCATCCTTCCCTTACCTTAAATCCTCCCCCACATGCCTCTTTTCCTAGCCTAAAAACCTTAACCCGAAATTGCCCATTTTGCCTCTCTTCACCACCTTCGAGCTCCCCTCCTGCTCATTCTTTGCATGCAGCTGCATTTCTTGATCTATTTGTTTAATAATTTTAAGGTATAATTATATTTTAATTTAATTATTTGATGAATTAAGTGTTATAAAGTTTTGTACTTTGATTTTACTATTTCTAATGCAATAAGTCTTGGTATTATTTTTAGGTATTGGTTTTGATAATCTAAGTTTGGACCTTTAACGGGGATACCGGTAAGGTTTGTTTTTGCGGGAATTGAGGTAATCGTTAAATCCCACTTAAACACATGGATTAACGTATGTTAGCACATTAGGATTTTTAATATATTATTATGCTTGGTTTGTGTTGTTTAATATGATATATGTGGTTCTTGTGTTGACTGATGAAAAGGAAGCATGATAGATTGTTGCTATGTATGAAAATATTATTTAAGGTAATAATTTCATTGTTAAGGAAAATGTTAAGTATTATCCATGTTGTTTTATGCTATTGTGATATTTAATACATGTTTAATATTTTGTGAGCCTTAGGGGATTTTACTAATGTATCTTGTACAAGAAAATGGCCTAATATATATATAGGGGTGCTAATAATATTATATTAATTATAAGAGTTGTGGATGAGGTATTAAAGTTAATATTTTATGTAGTAATAATAATAATTTAATATAAGAGGTGTGCTAAGGGTAAAAAGGTAATTCTTAATTAAAAAGGGTATTTTGGTAATTTTGGAGGCAAGGGTAAAATGGTAAATTTGTTAATAAAAGGATAAAATGGTAATTTTGGAAGTAAGGGGGTAAATTGGTCATTTTGGAAGTAGGGGGTAAAATGGCAAATTCGTAATAAAAGGGAAAATTGGTAATTTTGTAATAGAAGGGCAATTTGGTAATTTTGTAATAAAGGGCAAATCGGTAATTTTATAACAAAAGGGCAAAATGGTAATTTTGCAAATAAAAGGGATAAAAGTGGAAATTGGAAAGGAGTAACTTGGTAATTATAATAATTGAGAAGGGTAAAATAATAATTTAATAAAAGAAAAGGGTAAAATGACAATTTAATAATGGAGAAGGGTAAAATGGTAAATATGATAAATGTGAGGGCTAATTTGGTAATTTAACCGACCAGAGGGTATTTTGGTAATTTTGATAATGGAGTAGGGTAGTTTGTTAATTATGACAATTAAGAAGGGCAATTTGGTAAATTTAATAATGGAGAAGGGTAAAATTGTGATTATGATCATATAAAAGGGTTATTTGGTAATTTTGATAATAGAGAAGGGTAGTTGGTAATTGATAATAAGGGACGATAATTTGGTAGTTAACTAAATAAAGGGTTAATTTGATAATTAGGATAATGAGGAAGGGTAATTTGGTAATTTGACCAACTCAAGGATAATTTATCAATTATAATAAAAGAGAAAGGGTAAAGTGGTAATTTTACCAACTAAAGGGAAAGTATACTAGGGGTAATAATTATTAAGGGGGATTAGTGACCCAATAAGTATGAGAAATAACTTAGTAACCTAAATCGAGTACGAGGTAATTTGGTAATTATGTAACAAGGAGGGTAATATGGTAATTTGTCAAGTAAGGAATGATGACTTAACAATTATATAAGTAAGGGGCAAATGAGTAGTTTGTAACTAATATGTCGTTGTGATTGTGGAATTTCGTACTATGACTCAAATAACGCTGATTAGCGAGGTAAGAGTATTTAATGATTAGTAAGTATTATGAGAACGAATTCTAATTCGGAATTAGATGAGTTTAGGATGGCCTTAATAATTCTTTTGTGTTACCTTGGACGACCATTTGAATAAGAAATTTCTGATGATATCTGAACGAATAAAATTAGATAATTATCTGATTGTTATGCTTTTGTGATCACCATTAATTAAGACACTAATACTTAAAGTGAAAGGCCTCGAGATCGGGAATGATGGCTCTTTAGGGGTCGCTACCCTAAAGACGTGGTTTAGCCCACGATTATTTGGTATTTTTTGGTGTGCCTTTGTGCCCAGGCTAGGCCCTATATCTACTCTATCTAGCTCTACGGACCTAGTTAGGGGGTTATGCATACTTAAGGATTATGTGTCTTTGTCGGTAGGGTACTGAGTTAGCTTTATGCACTAGTACGACTAGGGTACCTTTGCGTCCCTGGATTGATAGTTGAAGGGTACCGAGTAGCTTTTATGCACCAGTGCGACCGGTGTACCTTTGTGTCCCAGGATCTTGATCTCCCTATCAAGGCAAATAAATGGAATCTTTGTGTTGATTAAAAAGGGAAAACACTAATCGTTAAAGTGAAAAATTAATGAGCCGGGCCCGGTTGAATTATATATTATGAATACCGATCCACCAGATATAATAGTGGCCTAGGAGTTTTTTTCCTGGATGATGTTTATGAGTACTGATCCACCGGATATAATAGTGGCTCAGGATGTTTTACCCTGGATGATATATATATGTATTCTGATCCACCGGCCAGAATAGTGGGGGTCCCGAACTCAATAAATTTGATTTGGATGTGAATAAGTTATGAAAAAAAATACTAGTCATTAAGATGATTGATTAATGATGGACTAATGGCCTTAAGGCCCGAAAAGTATCGATTACTCATTATGGCCTATTAATATTGGTTGACTTGTTAAGTATGTGAATGTACGAAAGTGAATGTTATATATACGCTATTAATATTTGATCGAATTGTTGGATGTGTGAATAAATGAGTTTGAATATCATGTTTACACCTATGGTTATGTACGAATGCAGTAGTATTACATGTGTTACATTGCGTGCCTATTTTTAAGTGCGTTTTTAAAGGGTTACTCAGTACCGTAGTACTGAAGGGTTCCCTTCGTGGGGCCCTGCCTATTCAATGGGCAGTACCCCTTGCAGGTCGTATTCAAGTGCTATTCAAGTGGGCTCCCGGGAAAGAGCGTAAGGTACTATCCGGTAAATTCTAGGGTTTTAATTTGTCTCTTTTAAACTCAATGTATTTGTTATTTTGTAACCACCGTTGTTGGATTTTACTCTTGTAAATTGTTTACTACGCTACTTTGATTTTTAAATGCTTAAGTTTCTCGTAAAATTGTATTTTACTCTTTTAGCCTTACCACTTGGTACTGGAAAGGTATGAGTGAATCGGTATGGTACTAAGTGTGGCGGTAATACTCCCAAAGTTCACGGTTTATTAATTTGCTTCCGCTAAATTTCTTTTAATTAAACGAAATTTTTCAGTAGTGAATTTTGGGGGTGTTACAACAAGTCTCCATGGCTTCAATCTCTTGCATAGATAATACCCTTTGGTTGGGACATTCTCTAGCGAAGCGTCCAAATCCTCAACACTTAAAAACATTATTTTGTAGAGATTTCATTAACCTTTATCTTTCCCTTTTCCTCTCGTTTAATCACTTGTCGCTTCTCAACACTAGTAGAGCTTGAGGTATGCGTCCCATACTTAGTATCTTGAGTACTTGAGTAGTACTTTATAGAAGAATTACCTTGCTTGGCATGAGGCTTGGTAGAATTGATTTGATTTTCAAATCTCAAAGATAGCTTAATCATATCATCAATAGAATAATATAGATAAGTTCCAACTTTATCTCTAATCATCATATTAAGGCCATCTAGAAATCTAGCACATATTTATTTCTTCCTCTCATGGATGTCACATATAAGTGTTAACCTCTCAAATTCCCTAAAGTAATAGTCAACACCTAAAAGTCCTTGTTTAAGAGTAGTCAATATAATGTAATTATCTTACTCATACTTTTTAGGTATAAATTTTCTCCTCAATTGTTTCTTAAGCTTATCCCAATATTTAATTTTAGATTTACCATCTCTTTCACTAGTTCTTTTCAAGTTATCATACCATATAGTAGCAAACTTCTTAAACTTAAGAGTAGTTGATTTAAATTTTTGTTCATCATGATAATCCTTGAATTCAAAAATAGCCTGTACCTCATGTAACCATTCAAGAAATAATTCAACATCAAGTTTACCAAAAAAAAAATAGAAAGATCAAGTTTGATACCTTTATCTTCATTATGATGATGCCTTAATTTATGATCATTGTTCCTTCTACCAGTTCCAATACTTTGTGACTCCTATTCATACTCTACACGCGAGTTCAAATGCATTCATCTTCATGTGTTGGTAGGATTTGTAGTATAACACCTCAAAATTCACTAATTTTTTTTTTAAAATGGAAGAATTTAAAATTTAAAACCTGTGAATTCTAGGGATGTTACCGCCACACTTAGTACCAAACCGGTCATCTCCGACAATTTCAGTACCAAGTGCTAAGGATAAGAAAAAAAATATAATAATCAATTATAAATCAAAACAATTTAAACTTCAAATGAGCATTAAACGGTTGTAAAACAGAAATCAGAGTATGCTTAAAGAATTGTAATTCATATCTAAAAGAGACATAAGCTTACAACCGATAAAAGGATCATCTAAAATGCTCGATACAAATTAATAAATTATAAAAGGGTAAATCCGATACAAAAGAAATAACAGAAGGAGATAAAATAACAAGAAGAGTGAATCCGGCCACACTACTCTCGAACTTGGAGCCAAAAATATGCTCAACACTCAGCTCTGCCTGATGTCTCGCCCACCTGCATAAAGTCGGAAGGGTCTTCTACTCGTAGGAATTAGCAGCACCCATGAAAGGGGTGATCAGTACGCTACGTACTGAGTAAGGTAACCGTGCACTAAGGCCAACACATAAAATCACATAAACCATGAAGAATAATAAAAAGAGCATAAAGACCAATATGATAACATAAATGCATACGGTCTTCCAGGAAAATATACAAAGGCCCATTTATAGTCTGGATTAATTACTTAATTAATCTCATATCGGAAATCATTTCACACCATGCTTTTTATCAAATCCATGCGAGTATGGGAACCCCACTATTATAGCCGATGGACTAGATACATACAGGGCACAAAGTTCCTGACTACTATTATTGTCAGTGGATCGAAAACACACAGGGCATAAAGTTCCTGACCACTATTATTGCCGGTGGACCAATTTGGCTCCGACTCTCATGGTGTTTCACTGTAAGTACTTAGTATCTTTCTCATGTCTTAGCATAAGTATGTTCGGTTTGTTGAGCACGAAATCTCCTACTATTTTAGCCGGTGGACTAGAAACACACAGGTACAATGCCTGACCACTATTATTCGCCGATGAACCGGTCACATATAGGACATCATGTCCTAACCGCTATTATTTGCCGGTAGATTAGTGTGGGCCCGACTCAACAATCTTCCACTTTAAGTGATTAATGTCTTATAGTGTCTTATTCATAAGCTTTACCCTAGACATGTATGACTCACTCCCTCTACGCTTATCCTCCAAATGACCCGTACCATATCATGATAACCCTGCACCTCCTAACTTGCCCAACAACCTTTCCTCTACACTTTAACTCACACTAGGAGTCAATCTCCAATGTATGTGGGTCAAGGCCCACTACTACACACCTCCAAGTCCACTTATTCCTTTACTTTAGGGTTTTTCCCCAGAAACCCTAGTTTAGGCCTAAGTGGCCTGTAACACCCCGAGTTGAGACGACCACACGGGGGCTACCTTGGAGTGCCTTCAAATTGATCGGCTGACTCTACAGATTGTCTCAATACAGTTCATCCCAAGAATCGTCCCGCTAGGTGACTGACTGGCTCATCCAAGTTCAGTTCACGGTCGCGGTTTCGCTCTGATACCATTTGTAACACCCCGAGTTGAGACGACTACACGGGGGCTACCTTGCAGCGCCTTCCGATTGATCGGTTGATCCCACATATCAACACGAGTCCTTTCGGCACGCTTTGTCCTCACTCACGCGCTTCCTGAGAGAATTTCAAAAAATTTCTGAAACTTCCCAGAAGGTCACCCATCCTAAAATTGCTCCACGGCCAGCACACTTAACTGTGGAGTTCTTAGGATGGAATCACCAAAAGGATGGTATACCATGTTGATATAAGTAGCCAAATCAATCCTTATAACACTCTCCTCAATTTGGGATATTACATGGCCCATCCTACTCCACCTCACACAACCCAAATCATTTTTAACACTCCATGCATCACCACTCATGGATTCCACCCTCATCATTACACTTTAATCACCAAGTACACGTGCTACCACAAAAACCCTAAGTAGCAACACCAAACCCTAGCTCGATCTCCTACGTACCCTTATATAGCTCCACATGCTATTTTCCATCAAAAGTGTTCAAACACCCAAACAACACTTACATTACCTTTCTCACATTCCAAATCAATGTTCCATACGTAAATTTCACTCCTATGCAAACTTTCACATCCCATGTAACCTTTCGAACTTTTCATGCAAACCCTAAAATTCCCATGTGAAACCCTAGATTCAACCATGCAAACCCTAGATTCATCCATGCAAAACCCTAGATTCCACCATACAAAATCCTAGATTCCTCCATGCAAAACCCTAGATTCATCCATACCACACCCTAGCTTAAATTTTCCCATGCAACACCATAAAATCTGTCATGCAAAACCCTAAGTCCATCCATACAAAACCCTGGTTTAGATTCTCCCATGCAACAACATAAATTAGATTCTCCCATGCAGAACCATAGATTCCCCCATACGAAACCCTAGATTCTCTTATGCAAAACCATAGACTCTCCCATGCAGAACTATCGATTCTCCCATATGAAACCCTAGATTCTCTCATGCAAAACCATAGACTCTCCCATTCCTTTATTTTACTTTTACCCCCTATTCTTCTTCCACTGATGGATCATTGACATTTTTACGTCAACTTACAACCCTTGGTCAACTCATTTCTTTTTGGTTAACTTACTCCCCTTTGGTCAACTTATTTCCCATTTTCCATTTTCAACCTTTTTCCCACACAATACCACTTTTATACATCCTCACATGCATGTCTAAAGGGTCACAAACCAATCATCACATACCACAATATTTCAACACATATACATAATACACATGCCATATAATAACACAGAAACATACTTCAACTCCACGCCATACTACACACGAAATAATTACAATGATAAACATAGGATGCATAACATACAAAGTATATAATGCACATCAACACACATAAGGCCTTAGTAACACCCTTACCTAAAACGCCACCGGTCTTAGAGCACACTCCTACGCCTCTTTAAGGCTTTGACCAGTCTCACCTATATGAGGGAAAAGCTAAAAATTAGATCCCCTCCTACCAAAAATACTATTACTTATTAATTTATTCTAAGATTAGGTTTTTGATAAAATAATAACATATTAATAAAAATGAGCTTAACTAATTACTAATTTTGCTAAAGATATAAGAAATAATAGTAATATTGTAAAAGTTGATAGTATGGGGTTTGAAGATTTAATTCTAATAATAACAATAATGATATTAGAAATAATACTAAAAATAATAACAATAATGATAATAATAACAATAACAATAGTAACCATAATAATAATAATAATAATAATAAGGCATAATTCGAAAACAAAGTGAAATAAGGGCTTCGACCCCTTTACCAAAATAATATCAATAATAATATTAGTAACATTAATAATAAAATTTAATAATAATAATAATAAAATAGTAATAATAATAATGATAAAAACCATAATAATATTGCAAAAATAATAATAATCACAGCGGTAATAATGGTAATGATAAAAATCGAAGATAAAATGAAGTAGGGTTTCAACCCTATATTGAATAATAATAAACTTAATAAATAATAATAATAATAATAATAATAATAAATACTAATGATAATAAAAATATTAATAATACTAATAATAATAAGACTTGATATTTATAATACTATTACTAAAATTCAAAATAGGCAAAATAGGATTTCAGTCCTATATAGAATAATAATAATAATAATAATAATAATAATAATAATAATAATAATAATAATAATAATAATAATAATAATAGCAACACTAATAATAATAATAGTATAACTGGAATAAAAATATAATAGGGCTTCGACCCTCAGTAGAAATATTAATAAAAACATTAATCATAATAATAATAATAACAATAAGAATAGTAGTAATAATAATATATTCGCTTAAATGAAATAAAATAAAATAAAGCTTGTATAAATAGTGAAAAAGGGTTAAGAGGGTTCAGGGTTCAACCTTAGACTGGTGGTGACAAGCGGCACCGGCGGTGGTACACAACGGTGGCGGTGGTGGCCGAAAAAAGAAGAGAAAAGGAAAAAAGTTGAGGGCTGGGAAAAAATATAGGGAGAATGAGGGTGGAAGTAGTGGTGGTTATGGTTGTCTAGAAGGAGAGGAATAGAATAAGGGTGGTGGCGCAGCCAATGGTGGCGGCGCACGACGGCGGTGGCCGAATGGGGAAGAAGAAGAGAAAGAGAGGAGGAGAGGGAGGAAGAGGAAAGAAAGGTAGGGGAAAGTAGAGGGTGCTCTGCAAAACAGATTGGGCAGTGGTAGCAACGGTAGTGGTGGCGGACGGTGGCGCGAAAGGTGGAAGAGGTGGGAGAAAGGGTTGATCGGGGAGGAAACTTAGCACAACTGGGTTAGCTTGTGTATGGAAAATCGAGGGATATGGATGGTTCAATCAGTTAGAGGGAGGTGCAAGGATTAGTTGGGTGGGCAGAGAGGACGGCAGAGTTGGCCGAAGGCGGAGACAACAACGTCTGAAGTGGAGGCGGTGATAAGGTAGGCAAAATATGGGTTTCGGAGAAAAACTCGATTCCAGACTGGGTAGGGGGTATTTATAGAAATAAAAGGGTGGCTAAGGTCAAAGAGAAGAAAGGAAGGATAGGGCAGGTCGGTTGGGCTCACCGACGGCGTCACTTAGCCGGCGAAATTCAAAATGTGGCAGGGGTAAGTTGTTGGCCGGGAGAAGGGAAAACGTGCGAAGAGAGGGGAGGGTTGGTTGGGTCCAATTGGCTATGAGTCAACAAGGGAGAGGGAGAAGAGTAATAGCCAGTCAAAGGGGTGTGGCCGGCGGCAAAAAATTAGAGGCATTGGGCGGCGTTGCAGGTCGACGGGAGAGAAGGGAGGAAGGAAGAAGAAGAAATAAGGGCGGCATGCGAACCGGTGGTCTGGGGAAAAAGAAAGAAAGGAAAAGAAGGGAAAAACCGGCCGGGCGACGAAGTTTAAAAACGGTGGCCAAAATGTAGTGTTTCGGGGGAAGAAAAGAAGAAAGGACGACGTTTCATCCCTAGGCCGCGCCGAAGGAAGAAAAAGGAGGAAAGGAACGGGCCGCGGAATGCAGGCCCAATCACCGAAGAAGAAAAAGAAAGAAGGAAAGAAGGATTGGGCCACGGACAAGCCCAAATCGGGAAGGAGAAGAAAAATAAAAGAAGAAGAAAGAAAAAGAAAAGAAAATGAAGAAAGAAAAGGAAAAGGGAAAAGGAGAAAAGAAAAATAGTGAGTTGGGTTAATTAAATTAATTAGGATATTTGGGATATTTAAAAATAATATTTAAATCTCTTTTTAGGCTAATTTAGGATTTTTGATAGATTTTTCATAAACTCCATTTTAATTAGCAAATCACTCTAATTTTCTCCAATTAAATTATTTATAAAATTCCTATTAATTTGGACCTACTTATTCCCTCCTATTTAAATAAAATGGTTTATTTAATTAATTTTCAAAATAAAATCCTTAATTAGCTAAAATATCAAAAAATTCTAATAAAAATATTTATTATTTTTTTCTTGAATTGCCCTAATTAATTCCCTTTTATTTTAATAAAAATAATTTATTTAATTAATTCTCATAATAAATTCTTAATTAGCTATAATTCTTAAAATTAGGTTTTGGGGTATTTCATGTAGCACTTCCCATTTGATCTCTAAAGAACTCATTTTGTTCTTACAAGTTTTTCACCGAATATTACTTAGCAAAGTGAAACTCCATCCTTTGCAATTGAGTTTGCATTGCCAGAAGTTGTTGAAGTTGTGCATTGTTTGCTTCCAAATTGATCGAGAGCTTCTAGATTACATCAAAAATGGCTCAAACATTTGATTCTCCTTCCATATGAATCAACTTTACTAACACACTTAACAAAGGGTTAGTAATTCACTAAGGTTTGATTATAACCCAAGTATATCAAAGTCTTCTCGTTAGTTTCCAAGTTATTTCTTGCAGAAACTTTTGATTCCAACAAATCAGAAACACAATAAAAAAAATCACTATTATCACACAAACAATCAAATCAAAACACCTTATACATTTCTTGTCAAATTCTTGATATATAATTCAACAAAATTCAACACCTTCTAGCAAAATTTATGCATGTATTCCATGTTCTAACATGCAATATACCTGATGCAAATTCGAAACAAAATGCCAAATATATGAGGTAAAACAAATACCACAAACAACCGGTCTAACTGATGGAATAAACTCCACTTATTTTAGCATATACACTAGCACACATTCGAATACCAATGATACCATGCATATCGTTTAGGGTTTTCCTTGCTTTAAATTCTCATGCATCTAAATACTCATGTAAATGTTAAATGACACATGTAAAATCAAGTTACACACGTAAATAACATGTAGGAAACAATAAAATCTATGCACATACACATGTTTCTTTCCCTAATCTACTTGACCTACTTGCCACACATTATCTTCTTCAACTTGATTCTTTTAAATGTGAACTACCAAGATTCACTTCAAGATCAATATACTTCCTATTCTATTCATGAATTTGACCACTCGAGAGCAATAATATACATGCAAGAATTCAATAAATATAATCAAGATTCAAAGAATCAAATCAAAAAATATCAAGAACCTCTTATTTTTGTCAAAGGAAGTGTGTTTGCTTGATTCTTCTCCGAGCCTTCTTCTTCTTCACTTGTATCAATCCAACTTATGCTTTGATACAAAAATTTTATGTGTAAGATATTGATGATTATATTCAGAATTGTGGGATCTTTAGAATTAGATTGAAATTCAACAAAGTTGAATTGAGTAAAGAAGGATGGGAAGTTGTAAGTTGCAATGTTTGGTTAGAATGGTTGTGTTTGATCTATTCCAAGATCAAATGCACTTATAAAGAGAAATCTCTAATTTTTATAGAGAATTATTCCTAAAATTTACTCCTCAATTAAGAGAAATATAGGACGAAGAAAGATAGATTTCAACTCTTGCTTCCTCTAATCTTCAAATACTCGATTTCATTGCCATTCCTCTATATCCTCAACCAAACATATAAGGCTTATATATACACACATATGGTAATGAGGCTGAGCTAAAATCTCTTTAATTAAGCCCAAATCAACCGGCCTAATTATACAAGAGTTAAACCAACACATATCCATATGGTATACATAATGAGTTACGATTACAATGACAAGATATTATAATATTTACATAAAATATCAAAGCTACATAAAACCTAATCATGATAATACATGAAATAATAAATAATCAAGCTTCATGTCTTGTAGCTTTGTCCTCTATGCAACTTTGCAAGTTTTGCATTGTCATTTTCTTACACATTAAATATCACTGGTGATTTCCTCTTCTTGCAAACATATATAATACCTAAAATAATCACTTAATGAAATATTATTAGCATGATTATGAAGATGTCCAATGTTTTCCAAAATAATTGGTATTGCCTCCAAATATGCTAACTCTTTACATTAAACTTGAGAATAATGATATGGAGATGATCCTAAATCATTACATGTGAATATAATATTTTATTCTTCTAATCTTATGCAATCCTCTCCCACATCCTTCTCTTTTGTGTGTGTCAATGTAGAGAAACATATATGATGTGCCATGACTTTTCTCCTTAAGTATGGATCAAATGCAATGGAGTTTGATGAACATGGTTTTGGATATCAATAGGACATTGTGATGGAAAATAATGGGAATTCCCCTACTATAAAACAAGTTTTGACCCATACCTAAAATTCCTAAGAAGCTCTAGTAGGGTTTGTTTCAAAAGTTATATATTCCTATAATGTATAATCTTGAATGGGTTAATATTATTGCTTCCTTTGAAAAAAAATGTGAGGATGATGATATGAGCTTGAATTCCCCATGGCCGCAAGTTAAATTGAGTGTGGAAGAAAAAAATAAATCTATGTAAATCATATTGTTATTAACTACTCATCAAATTACTAAGGAGAAACATTTGTTAACTGTTGATGGTACATATGAGTTGGTGGAATTGGGTAAGGGATTGTTCTTAGTAAAAGTAAAAAAAGGGTCAGATTGTGAGATTATCCTCAATAGGGGACCGTGGACCATTTTTTAGCATCACTTGACAATCTTGAGACATTCACCAAAATATTATATCTTAGATGCATGCATCACTCTGACTCTAGCATGGGTCTAGATATAGGAACTACCTATTGAGATCCTTAATAGTATGGATAAGCTGAGTGACATTAGAGAACTTATTGGGTAATTTGTTAAAATTAACCTTACCACCTCAATAGCTGAGAAAAGGAGGTTTACACGCATTGTACTAGAGATTGATTTTAATAAACCCATGTTGATAAAGTTTTGGCTTGGAGCTAAACTCTACTTTATTAAATATGAAGGGATGAGTTTGGTATGCTACCATTATGGAAAGTATGGCCATCTTATTCATGAATGACTAAATTTTCCACATAGCTTACAAAAGCAAGATGAATTTGAAGTAGTGGTTGTAGTGAATGAAGGTACCGAGATAGGGCTAGTTGAGCTGCCGAATCAAACCCTAAGAATCCTTATGACCCATAGATGTTGGTTTTGCATAGGAGTATGAGATAAACTTATTTGAAATGAGGCAAACAAATTGGTGCAATAGGTAACCAAAGGAAGAGGCACAAGAAGAATGTTAACAGGTTCCACCATGAGGAATGTCTTGAGTTCTTAAGGATAGGTGATCAAATCCTTAACTTTTTCCATCTTGATAGACATAGATGAGGATTCAAAAGTGATTGAATCCCCCATGTTGGGTTACTTCATAGAAAGAATGAAGCCAAAACACTAGTGGAATGACACCAAAATTACAAACCAAAATTTTTTATTTAAATAATTAACTACAGAAGATAAAATAAAAAAATGTGGAGTGTTACCGCTATACTTGTACAAGTCTGCTTTTCTCTACCATTCTTATACCAAGTGTTAAGACTAAAAATATTATTCTAATTAATTTAATAACACAGTCATAAAAATTAGAGTAAAGAGAATTAAAACAAATTAACATCATTCTCAATAAAACCAATTGTCAATTGTTACAAAATTCAGTAGAAGGAAATTGCATAAAAACATAAGAGTACAAGAAACATCTAGATCAAAAGATACCAGAAAAAACACCGAATAACCCTAGTATGAATCCAAGTAGTAGCCTTCACCTGATCTCACAAGCTAACCTACAAAGGTCACTACTCATTGAATAAGCAGGGGTATGAGAAAAAAACCCTTCAGTATAACGGTACCAAGTAATCCATTATACAAAACTGATATGAAAAGTCATCATGGAACACATAAAAGGCATTACAACAACACATGTTATAGACATTGAAATATTCATATAATGATAGAAATACGATAATCGTATCAGATACACAATAAAAACAAAGCTACATACTACTCATACTTGTTCATTTAGAACATAACAAAACATACCAACCAAGCATACAAGAGATGCTATAGGAAATAATGATTAGAATCTTAACCGTAAACAAAACCAATCGGTGATTCTGATCGTTTTCATTTTTTTATTCACGTAGAGTTCAAGGACCCCACTATTCTTAATCCAGTGGAACTATGTGAAGCACCTCTCAGGGTAAAACGTACCTGAGCCACTATTATTGTACAGTGGAATGGAAACAGCACCTTGTAGGGAAATATACTCCTTACCACTATTATTAAGCTGGTGGAATGGTCTGAAGTATATTTTAGGAAAAAACACAATTGAGCCACTATTATCATCCGATGGAACAAACATAACACCTCAATTCTGACTCACGTGGTCTTTCACTTTAGTAGTTAATATCTTATTCATCATTGTTTATCTCAAGATTATATTCTGGTTTACATTGAGCCTAGGAGCCCCACTATTCTTAAACTAGTGAAACAATCTAAAGCTTATCTCAAGGACAACACACTCGAGCCACTATTATCGGTCAATGAAATGGACACAACACCTCTTAGAGCAAAATGCACCTAACCACTATTATTAAATCGTTGGAACTATCTGAAGCACTTCTAAAGGATAACACACCGAGCCACTATTATCGTCTGATAGAATGGACCTAACAACTCGATCCTAGCTCACGTAATCTTTCTCTTAAAGTGATTAGTATATTATTCAAGGTCATGTTTCTCGAGGTCATCATACACACATATGTAGACATGAAAAGCACATAATATATCTTAATAAAATCATTTGAAACACATACAACACAACCAATATGAATTACCGTTACACTTCTCTAAGAAAAATGCAACACCCCTCCTAGAAAACCCTAATTTCATAAGTTAACTCTAACTTCTCCCTTGGTACTCATTTTATCACCAAATTCTATAACCATCCTTAAAATACTATTAATAACTACATACCCAAATATTGAGGTATAAATCTAACGTCTTACATATTTGATAATAGACTATCTTTAGGGTTACTATTTATGTTCTCTACAAAACTCTAATTTTACGATTCAATCATACTTTTTCTCATGAGAATCATGTGATTCCCAAATTTAATATATATCCCTAAAATGCCAATATAACCAACAAATTCAGAGATCAATGTTAAACTCAAACAATTTTCACATGTGATAATAATTTTGTCCCTAGAGGTACTATTCCCATTAAAAACCACTTTCCTCATTTATTGGACTTAGACCATTCATATTTACTCCAAACTTTCCACATAATATACTTAAACTATTTTGAACCACTTATCACATTAAAATACCCAATATTTTATTTTAACCTATATTGACCAAAATGCCCCCGAGACAACTAAAATACTCATTTTCTGCCAAAATCTTCCAAGTCCCATTATGAATGATTTTTCAACCTCTAATACATTCTATCATCATAAAATACATAGCCACAATTATATATAGATACTTAACCATGACATGTATCCTTACGCATGGTTTAGCATGTAATATCTTAACATGTGTTTCTAAATCTTTCAAACCACATGCTTCCTTGCTTATCAATAATTAAGGTATACTTATCAGAGTAAATATTATAATATGATTGAAATGACCAAATTGCATATAGGGCCAATAATAATAATAATAATGCTAAGAATATGCCTAAGAATGCTCAACTTATCATATTGAACATACATAACCTATATAATTTACTCCCAACATAAAAACCATTTTAACATATTTTTGTACACATAATAATTCATGCAAAATTCAACGTGCTCCATTTTACGAAATTTCATACTAAGACTCTTAAGCAAATAATTATAACATAATAAACATACTTAATAAAATTTATATATCACAAACCATAATGTGTTATCATGTGATATCTAAATATTTTAGTAGAATATATGGATTACCTAATTTCTAGCAAAAGCACAAATTACGGGTAACCTACTAAAATTTATTAGGTTTCGCTAATTAAGCTTGTGTGCCTAAAAATAATACCACATTAATCATATTAATATCTAACAAATAAAATATTATTTTCTATTAAAATAATTATTAAATCATAAAGTACTAAAATGCCCCTCGATGTTGAAAATGAGAAAAAATCTTAAAAGAAAAATCTCACGCTGCATGAGAAACGTGAGTCTTGGGTAAATTGTGGGAAGACTCAATGGGGGAGGAAGGCTAGTAGGGTAGAAGTAATGGATAGAGGATGGCATTGGCGGCAAAGAGGGAGGTTAGTGGGTGGCAGAGCTAGTGGTTAAGGGAGGGGTAAGTGTGACATAGAGGGGTGGCTAAGGTAGGGGAATAGAAAATAAGAAGGGAGGACGAAGGTATGAGCTTAGGGGGATTGGTTTGTTGTAGAGGAGTTGGCGGGTGACGAGGGTGGTAGTGGTAGTGGAGATGGCTATAGTGAGGAGAAGTGGGTAGCAATGGTAAGAAGTTGGTGTGTGGGTTGCAAGGTGGAGGAAGGGGTAAACACATGGGTTGTAAGGCATCGTTGGCTGGAGGGTGAGGCATGTGGTACTATGAGGGTCAATGGGGGTTGGTGGTGTGTAGGGCAAAGAAAACAGAGGTGGGGATAGAGAAGGAGAAGGGAGAAGGAAAAAGAGGAAGTAGTAGGGGCACTAGACAAAGGGCCAATGACCAAAGGGCATCAAATAAAGGTTAAAAGGCAACGACTAAAGACGACAACCAAGGGCATCATCTAAGGGGCAGTAAACCAAGGGACGACCAAAGACCAACTAATGATATTGGTTAGATGGGATAACCCAGTGGCTAAGATATATAGAGGAAACATGAGAAAATAAGGGATGTCAAGGAGTGTTAGGAAATCTCTTAATATAAGGGATTTGGTACTCATCAGCTTAACAACCTATAAGTTGATGAAGGTCAACTTATAGAGTTAATCATTAGGTTATAACTTGTACGCTTCTGCTGACTATGATTGATGTTAGGTAGAAATTTATATTAAGTCAGTTGGCCAATGATTGTTTTGGCTAAGGATGAGGGAGGGTATAAAATCTCTCTACTAACCATTTGTAATAGGTGTACAAGACTTAATTTTTCTCCCAATATTCATACTCAATAAAAGTCTCTGATTTCTTCCTCCTATAAATCTTCGTTTATTGTGCTTACAATCTTCAAATTATATTTCCTTAGAATTTTTTCATTGATTTAAGGATTATAATTCCTTAGGGTTTTAATGATATTGTCTTCCCTTTCAACTAGCTAGCCGACAGGCTCACTTGGAAAGTCTGACGAACACAACCTATAAAAGAGCAACGTGGGTCATTATTCTCAACACCCTAGTATGTGGAGAATAGGAAGGATAAACATACTAAGGTTACTCATACAATAGAAAGTTTACCTCGAGCTTGTGTTAATAGCAGTGAAATTGTGGGTGTTAGAAAGATGTATTTGAAACACTTAGCTTAGATAATATATATATATATATATATATATATATATATATATATATATATATATATTCCCATGAAGGTTCAAGTCACAAGTAGAAGTATTGATCGTACACTGAATACTTATAATGTTGGAGCACTCCCTCGATGATCTTCTCCTTGTAATTTTCCACAAGGAAAAACTCTATATAATGTACCTTATGGTGTTAGGAACCACAATTTCCCCCAAACCCAAGCCATTTTTTGTAGAGGTAAAGGAATGAAGAATTGTGTTGATCAAGATAGCATGATAGATACTAGTCAAATTAAGGCTCCTTGGAGGGCCTAACTTTAGAATAAATATTATGAAGAAACACAAGGTTGATTTTTGAAACATCATAGATTTAGTCAATAAGGATTTTTTATTAGCTTAGAGGACCTAGTTTGTTTTTAGAATCTACTTGACATAAGCTTGATTGAGACTCGAGTTAGTGGATAATACGCAAAATCCATTATCAAGAAGCTTGATTTTGTAGGTAATGTAAGAGTTGATGGTATAGGTTTTTCTAGTGGGGTGTGGTTGTTATAGCAAGACAACTTAGTAGATGTCATGGTTATTGGTGCAACACATCAACTTTTGCACTCCCTTCCTCTTAACAACTATTTATGTATTGCCTCTAGTGCATTATAAAGAAGAATTATAGTATGATTTGTGCTTAGTTTCTAACAATGTTAGGTTGCCTTGGGTTATGCATAATGACATAAGTATGCTTGATGAACGTAGGTGTGGTGGTGCATGCCAACTACCTTGGTGTATGCCTTTTAATAATAGACTTCTTCAGTGTTATCTTCAAGACTAAAGCTTTGTTAGCCCCTAAGTTTGCCTAATGGGGAAAGGCAAGTGGTCAACTTAGCAATTCCTAAATCAATAGAGTGGTTGCCAAGGAAGATTGGAGGTTCTCATTGTCAAATGCCTTTATCACACACTTAACAAGGGCACATGATAACTATCGTCCCATCATGCTATGACTTCATAATTATATTATCTAGGCTTGATCCATGCAATTTCGTTTTGAGGCAACATGGCTTACATACCCAACTATCCAGCCAACCATTGAATCTTTATAGGGTAATGGCAATGAGCATTAGATGAATCCAACAAACTATGTAAATGAGCTTTGAAGAATAAAAAAATTATTCCGCGACATCTTTGGCAAAATGAAGAGACTTAGACCTCATAGTAATGGTATCTAAAGAGCTTTGATGCATCAACAATCAACATGTCTACTAAATTTAAAAAACAAGCAAATTAAGGAATACAATACAATACAATCTTGAAGCAAGAACAACCACTATGGTTTAAAACATCATATTTGGAAACTATAACTCTTCAAGCATGGAACAAAAAATTCTTTCATACCTCTACACTATAGCGTAGAAGGAAAAAACCTTTTGAGGCAACTCAAAGATAAGGAAAGTCATTGGGTGATAGATTTAGATAGCATATGTCGAATTGTATTTAATCATTCTAGCCAACCTTCCACCCATAACGAACATGTTGCTACATTGGAGAGAATTGTAGTTATTTTCCTATTGCTTGAAGAGGATGAGTTCAATGTTTAACATTGCCCTATCATCATAGAGGAGGTGTTCTTTGTTGTGTTTAATAGGGGGCTTTCAAGAGTCTTGACATTGATTGTTTTCAACCGATATTTTATCAAAAACTATAGATTATTGTTCCTAGTGATGTGCACACTCTAGTTTGCAGTGCCTTTAAGACTAACTTAGTTAATTAGACACTAAATGAAATGCTACTTTGCTTGATACCCAGGGTAGAGAACCTTGAGATAGTCCATCAGTTTTTCCTGATTAGCCTTTGTAACATTATGTATGAAAATTCTTGCGAAAGTTATTTCTCTTCACTTGAAAGCTACATTGTAGTGTATCATGGGCCCTAATCAGAGCAATTTTTTTTCTTGACAAACACAAAATAGACAACATTATTATGGCACAAGAAGTATTATATAAGATGAAGAAGGAAAAGGGAGACACCAACCTAGAGAAGCCATACAATTGACTATCGTGGGAGGTTACTCAAGTTACCCTTGAGGTTATTGGCCCATTGGTTGATATTGTTTGGATTATTATGGTATGTGCCACTTCTCTGTCCATCAAAATTATTTGGAACTTTGGGTTGGTAAGGCATTCCGACCCTCAAAGGGGATTAGAAAAGGGGACTTGATTTCATCTTATATCTTTATATCCAGTATGGAGCATAATACCCATTTGATACAACTCCGAGTTAAGATTAGTGAAGCTTAAATCCATGGCACATTGAGATTCAAAGATATCCCCTCCTCTTTTTTTGCTAGCAAGATATTTTTTATTTGTCAAAGCCTTAGTTCCTCAGATTTGAGTTACTATGAAAGCTCTTGATTTGGTTAGCCGAGTTACTGGATAGAAGGTGATCCTGCAAAAATGTTCCAACAAGTTCTCTAGTAACGTGATATGGCTGCAAATGAATGAGATTATTGCATTTCCACTATTTGGGTTAGTATTTGGGTCTTTATATGTGTGATGGTTGTATTAGGGAGGGCCTTTTTTCACATGTTAGGATAAGGGTGTAGAAATAATGTTTTCTCGTAAGCCTTACTTTTCTCTCTCGCAAGAAGAGCTGCTTTAATTCAATTAGTCTCATCTTCGGTTCTCCTTTATACTATGTAGGCTTATATGATCCCAAAGGACATTTGCTCCCTTTTGGATCTCATGAACTATGTATTTCGTTGGGGTATCTCTGCACAGAGATGCAAAGTCCTTCTTCTTTGGGGGAAGGTCATTTACCTATCTAAGGATAAAGGTGTTATAGGACTCACAAACGCTCATGGTATGAATGAGGTCATCTTTCTCAATTTTTCTTGGAGCCTACTCTAAGATAGGGAAACCTTTTGGGTGCGTATCTTGACAAAAATATATTTGTGCTTTCCTTCATTACTTAATGCCCTGAGACTGAGTAATTATAGTTCTTTGTGGTGTTAAATCTAGAATTCAATATCTACCCTCCACAAAGGCATTTGTTGGATTATAAATAGTGGTGTGGGGTCCATTTTTTGCTAGATTGGTAGGTAAGTGACCTCCCCTTGATTGAACTTGCCATTACCAACATTCCACTTGAATATCTTCTCCTTTCAATGGAAAGCTATATACATACTAGAGGAGGGTGGGAATGGAGCATGCTTGAGCATCTTGCCATGAAGGTTATCACGAGTATTACCGGTGATTGGATCCATAGGAGCTAGTCCTCTGATGGATCTTTTTTTGTTTCATAGCATACCACATGCTGAGAAGTGAGAGTGTGTCCAATTTTCCTACTTTTAGTTGGCACAATATTTGGAAACTAAGGGTAAAGCAGATAATGCGCTTTTTCATGTGCCTTACCTCCCATGATTGTTTGTTGACTAATGTCAATTGGGCATGCCTCATGGAATAAATTGTGAGGTATGTGATGCGGAGGAAACTTGTTATATGTACTGCATGATTGTCATGACAATCAAATTTTCTGGAAAACACTTACTTTCAAAGAAGGATCGGGATGTGCTTTTTAATGGTGATCTCCTAGAATGGATGATGGCCCAAAAGCTTCAACAACTAAAAGTAGGGGAAAGGGAGGTTACTCCTTAGACAATTGTTTTTGCTTAGGGGCATGGAAAACTTGGCAAACAAGGAATAGAAGAATTTTCTTTAAAGAGTCCTTTAACTCAACGAAATACTACACCTTGTTCAAATACTTGTTAGGGAGGAACTTGAAGCTTGGAAGTATATAGTCCCTTCACCATCCGAAAACGAACAAACAACCGAGAAAAATCTCTAGATTATGTTATGAAAGTTAATACTAATGACAATGCATGAAAAATTTGTGGTGGACTGCATCACTAGGGACCATTTGGGAAGATGGCTTTTTCGCTTCAAAAATAACGTTGGCTTTGGGATTATTCTTACCATGGAGTTATGGGGTATGTTTCATGGATTGTTGCGGGATAAAGACTATGGTTATCGGTGTGTGATTTTGTCTGAAGACTCATCAGTGGTTGTTCGTTTAGTGTCTGATGGGATGGCTCCTTATCATCCTTATGCCAATTTAGTATGTGATTGTAGAGAGTTGGTTTGGGAGTTCTAGTAGAGTCAAATTTTACTGCGGAGAGGCTTGTGCACATAGGGCATTCAACAAAATTTGGGATAAATTTCTTTAACTGACTTCCTATGGATTTGCATAACTTCCTTTTCTTTGATAATATTGTGACATCGTGCTCCGTCTTTGTAATAACCCTGAATAGGGCCTAGTAGTAGGATGAAATCCTCCTTATTAAATAAATAAATAATTAATTATCAGGCTAGTTTTAAACAACATAGAATATTTCAATTATAGTCCATTAACCATCCTCTTTAGTCAACAATGAGAAATGTCAGCGTAGGAAAAACCCAAGTTAGCCAACAGTTGGTGACAAATTAACTATCGATGTGAATTAAGATGTTGTATTTCAACAAATACATACAATGGTCGTACAACATTTGATACCACAATGTATAACACATTGACCAAATAACACATCCGTTACATAGTTTGATTCCTTTGACTCTATGAAGTGGTAAATACGTATATTCTTCTGCCTAGGAACTTGCTTTGACATATTCTATTTACCAACACCTCAGCAGGAGCAACAATTCAATTCCATTTGGCAACTTCATGATACAATGCAAAGCCCGCTATCTATATAAATCTAAAAGCAGCAGACTTTATGATGCAACCATACTTTTCATAGTAGTTTCTTGCCTACAATGGAAACCTAAAAAATATGTCATTGAGGGTTTTCCTTCATGACCTTCACAATCCCCTCAGCCCTCAACTGAATTTCTTTTAGATACTCAGTTAAAACACGTTGCTGATAAGACCCTCCCTCCTGGAAGAAAGAGAAGGTGAATATGACAGGTAGCATTTGAAGCATAACAACTAAAGATCAAAATACAACTTACAGTTCGGATCAAAGTACGCTCGATTCTTTTCTTAACGACAACATAGAATTCATCAGGTGAAACTTCTCCCTTTCCCAAATTCAAGCCATCAAGTAGCAACATGTTCCATTCATTCTCAGGAGCTATCAACCCCATATAAAAGTTTTGTCAGCGGTGTTACTTAGAAAAAGGAGCAAATCATGAGGGCAACAACTACATTAGAAGTTAGAGCGAAGCAATGCAAATTAGACGCTTGATGAGGATAAGATGTACCACCATATACTCATATTAGCTATTTTAGGAGAATCTAAGAAATTTATTGAACAATATGTCAAGCCCTAGTTAGGTAAATTGTGGTTACATAGAGAATGCTTAGACAAAGAGGAACATGAGAGGATAGTTTCCTGGTCAAGAAGTTTCCCCGTTAAGGGGACAAAAACAACATATTGGCATGTTGGTAATTAAAAAACAGGCCAAGAAAAACAAAAGCATGGGATTCATTATTTACAAATTTTTCTTGAGATAAGCCAGGTGATGCATAATGAGGGTTTATGGTTTGTTTTGGGGAAAAATTGTTGTTGTTGAAAAGCCATGTTTCTGGACCACAATACTTCCTCAATCCCCCATATAAGAGGCCTCATTTATCCATACTAGCAGATTATTAATCTATTAACCCTATATACTGAAACAAAGCCACCATCGACAGAGAAACACCAGGAAACTTGACATAAGGATTATTTGAGCAACTAACCAATTTCGAATAATTTATCAAACTTAACAAGCAAATGAGTTTGAGATACATTTAGTTGGCTGACAGCATTTGTAAACTCCTTCAGTAATAATCAGAAAGATGCATGCTAAACAACTAAGCAAGTTTAACAACAACTAACATATCTTGTAATTCAAGACGGAGACAGAAGATACCTTTGATAACCGTCTCCAGTAATTCCTCAGCCTTTAAGATATCATTTCCTGCAATATTTACAACAATTATGTTGGCTTATTTAGGAAAAAAAGGGTGAGGGAGGCAAGTACTAGACAGTAGACACATGTGTGCACAAGTTTGCAGGTTGAATTAGCACATCAATATAGCAGTTCTTTTTTATCAACTTCACATCTCAATGTTCAAGGATTTTACTCTTCTAAAGAAAATGTCCAACAAGCCAGCTCAAATTTAACTTTATATGCAGCCAATTATTTTCAGATAGGATGAAGAAGAGATTCTGGTGTCAGAAAGAGCAGTTCTTCCGATAACTCAGCAAGATAACTTTTCATCCTATGCTGCAGGCTTGTGGCTCCTACCAGAACCTACCACCTTCTATTGCATAAGTTGCAAGGCATATAATGCTGACACTAAGGTCAGTCCAACTACAGGTGCAACGAGGGATGTGATAGGCAGCCACAAGACACATAAAGAAGCATGAGTACAGGAGAAGGTTCCTTTTAAAATAAGCAGACTGTAAGGTCTTGTGTAAAGAGTGTAACATCAGTTGGACATGCAATACCTTTCTTTGCATAGCTACGTTTCGAAAGAACCTTTGAAGCATAGAGTTGTAAGACTTTTTGCAGCATAGCCTCAAGTCCTGGCTTATCCCCATCTTCTTTTGCCTGCAATTATAATTAATGAAAATAACATCTATACATTTGATGTAAGATAATTTCTATAGGAATAAGTATAAGTGTAGTAATAAAAATATAATCTAATTTTTATTCGTACGCTTATACTTATTCCTGTAGAAATTATCTACATCAACATTACCTACAGAAAAGGATACCTAAACTCTAGAACTCATATGCTAAAAACCATTCGTACTAAAGCCTGATATGGCAGGCCAAGAGAAAGGTCACCCCACAGATGCAGATACATGGAAGCAGAAGAGGGAGGGGAAGGACAAGAAACAGAGAGAGAGAGAGAGGAGTAATTAATCAGAAGAATTCGATTAGAAAGGGAGCTGAACCAAAATACAGATAATATCTCAGTATTAGCTAATTCAAATATTTGCAGAAGTTCTTTGCCCTTTTTAGTCACCTACAGTTCTACTAGCATAAATGCACACAAAACGATGAAGCTAGGTAGTTCTCAGTGCAAAGCAATTAAAATACTCACTTGCCGCAGCTGAGCACTAACTTCAGAAAGAAACCCCTCATCCAGATATCCTTCTTGCTCCCTTTGCATCAATTCCTAGACGAAAGAAAAAAAAAAGAATGGTTGATTGCTGAGGTTTACTGTGACCACTTGCATTAGTTCTTAAAAAATTTTAGAACTCCCAGAACCAAGGTGGCATGAATATTGGAGTTCCAAAATCTAATTTTTTTTCCGAATCAGTCAATGTTGTTTCTATACATAGAACCAATTCTAAACAAAATTGTTGCAGAAAAACAACACAAAACGCATGGATTTGTGAGGGAAGGGAGTGTTGTTTGGAGGGGGAGTAATGGGAAGGAAGGCTGGTCAAACTTGGCATGGGGTCAAAAATTGCTGCAAAAGCAATTGCTAAGGTAGTAGTTGATAAATAAATAATTATTTTACATACGTATACGAGGTATAGATTGAAAGTTTATAGAACCATAGATATAAAATTGGATTAGTTCGTTAATTGGTTCTATAATGACTTTTTGTATTAAAAAGTGTTTATGGAACCAATTTTGAGGACCACTAATTTAAATACTCAGTGATGAAAAATGAAAAAGATTTTCTAGCATAAAGTTCCCGGAGGTAGCGCAAAAGAACTGCTGATGCTGCCAATGACAGGGCGAGCCACCAACAACCAAGATGGTATGCAATAACAAACCAAGGATGCAAGATAAATTAGACGACTCTAAGAATGGAAGTCAAAACCTATATTTTCCGAAACATGGTCCATAGTCTGCAAAATAAGAAGCATTAAAGACAAAATATATACTCACTTTCTTCATTAAATTGAGAGATTGGGGGTCCCTTGGAGGCCATGGTACCTCTTCTTTTACATCAACAACGGATTTTAGAATTGACTTTAAAACATCAGTAGCTGACTCTATTTTCTCCTGCAACGAAAAACAAAAGGTACTGATACAAAGCAAGGGCATCCTAGTTAAAAGAAGCAATGTCCCAAAGCAAAGACATTAATATGTGAGTGAGAGAGAAAGGGAAAGAGAGAGGACTATACGTGGGTTTTATTGACAAGGTTATCCACCATATTCATTAATGTTGCAGCTAGTTCTTCATAGTCCTTCTGCATAAACCAGATATGTGGACGTCCATCACACGGCCAACAAACATAAAACCGAACAACTAACAAAAGAGCTGTGGACTGAAAAAACTAAAGCCAATAGAGACTGGAATCATGCTTTATCATCCTCAGATTTACATGTCTCGGAACGAGCTGCCAGGCGGATCCAAAATCCCTCATTGAAGGCGAGGACATTTTCCACGACAAGCTTCTGAAGCTGTCAACAAACATCAGCAACAAGTAATTGTTCAGATTTAAGACAGATAGAGAGGAACTTCATTTTATATTTGAGGGGTAGGGTGTGGCGAGGGATTGTTCTGGGGAGGCAGGAAGTTTTAACGGTTGTTTGGAACTACTTAAAAAAAGTAATTTTAGCCATAAACAGTTTTTTTGGGGAAAAAATTTAGGCTGAAAATTTTCACATTAATTTTTACAAGTAACTCCACATATACTATTTGATCAAAGCCACGAAAACAACAGAAATTTTGAGGGTCTATATTTCAGTCGGTATAGAAAGGAAATTATCATGTTAAAGGTCTTAAAACATAATGAGATACAACAGCCTAAGAGATCAATCACTTTTCCATTTGAGAAAGCTATATAAACAAAACGGAGGAAAGACAAAGCAATCTTCCTCTTTTATCCAATCACAATATAAAAAATAAAAATAAATAAAAAACAAAAAACAAAAACCTCATGTCGTATCAATTCATGCAGGAAAGACAAACAAGATGAGATTAAAAGCAGAACTCTATAATTATGATGTATCTAGACTTCGTAAATCAGGAGTAGAGGAGAAGGTGTTCATATTGTAGAAAACAAAACAAATGCAACATCAAATATAAAATAAAAGATTGTAAGCCCCAAAACCAACCACAAGTGCAATGGCGCAAATTGAGTAAACAGAAAGTGAAATATGCTTACTTCCTTCGAACTAGCATCTCTTAGCGTATCAATCAGCCTATCCACTTCAACAGTCTTCTTAAATGCTTCTTCGGGATCTTGGCTGACTGCACAGACCAAATTTCTCCTGTTTATTATACGCAAACAACACCTTTTATTTACTATGTGGTTTACATAGAGGTTATATTAAAGCGCCATAATGTAACTTTACAGAAGTTTAATACACTAAGCTTAGCACGCCACTAACATTAATCACTAAAAAAACGAAACTTAGAGTGAAAATTACTACTGTGATTTCACTAAACCAATGCAACATATATATTCAGACATCAGTTTGCCTATCATACCATCAAACTACTGTAAGGTATATTTACTTCGTCAAGATATTCATCTAAAAAGTGTAAAGTACCACTATCAAAGTTATGCAAGAGTTCGTAATTCAACCTATAATTTAATCTAACCCTCTTTCCTTAACATGGTTTCGCCACCCAGCCAGCAACAAAGTCCAGCACGGTATAACTCATTAAAATTGCTAGAACACTCTTGCAAAGACTAAGCTAGTCAGACCATGCATAACATGAGAGCCTTTTAATATATGACCTACAAATTGATATCGTAATTTTTATTCCGATAAAGAATCGTTGATTTAACAAACTGCCAAACCCAATTCAAGGAGACTAGAACCAAAACAACACAACCTAAAGGACAATGAATCAATCAGACATATACCTTCTATGAAGACCCGTCAGAGGATAAGGCTTCAACTTTGGCACGTTTGTTGACGCAAACGTAAAGGTCTGAAGCCTTGCGCACTTCATGTTTGATAAAATGTCTGAATTAATATCTCAAAAAAGAAACAAGCCGTCGCAGATGCTATAATTAATTCAGATCACAGAGAGAGGGGGGTAGACCTGCAAGTGAGAATGAATGGGTGAAGATAACCGAGTTGGATTCAGATAAGGAGCTGCCGCTGTTGCTGCGAAGGATGCGGCCATGGCAGGACAAAAACACCAACTGGCTTACGGTGGAGCTAACCTGTACATGGGTGTGAGCATTTTAGAGCAGATTGAGTTTGGGTGGCTCAGACCGTATTGGAAAACTGCAATAAGCCGATCCAACATTGCGATTTTGAACGGGGCAATATTATTCTAATAGAAAGTTTTATAAATCATAAACTTAAAAGTCTTTTTTTTTCTTCTCTTAATTAGAATAAGTTCTAAATGCTTATCCCTTGTTTGATAATAATCTCGAGGGTTATCAATTGGTAAAATTTAGACTCCATTTAATTTTAATAAAAAAAATTAATTAAAATACTTTCTTTTAAATTTTTCTTAAATAAAATCAAATACCTAATATTTAATAATTTTATTCATCACTTTTTTTTTTCTATCTCACTAATTTATATAAACTAAACATAAAAAATTATTTTTTTCTTTCTTTCTTTCTTTTAAAACTTTTTAAAAACCAAATGGTGCATAAATGTTAATTTTCCTACTATTTTTAATTATTTTAACAAATACTCATAAACCTTTGATAGAAAATCCAAATTACCCCAAAACTGTAAAATCACTAAATGACTTACTTTTGCACATAAGGTTTTGTTATTATCCACGATTGGTTCGAATAAGATTTAGAAGTGAAAGGAAATGAACAACATATCTACGTTAACACTACATGTTGCTCTTCAAGAATTACGTACAATTCTCGCATTAGTCAACATAATCTTCATTAGAGACTTAATTAAGGTCGGATGACAATGAAAGAAAATAGAGGATATTTGTGAAACCTTTTTATGATGGCCAAATCTGAGCTTGGTTCTAGAAATATGTTGTGAAATTAACTTGCTTTATCAGCTTGCCAAACTCAGCTTGAGTAAGCAACAACCTACCAACTTAATAAGCAATTATGATAGTTAACAAGTTTTGTAATTCCTATTTGTTATGTTTTTGTTATATGATTGTTGTAAGCCACAGAGGACTATAAAACTCATAATTAGGAGTAGAGAAGGTTATATGAAATTCATTAAAAATTAAATAAAATTATGTCATATATCTCTCAACGTAATTATATGAATAAACAAAATAATATTTGATGTGCATTATTTTATTTAAGATCATGGTTTAGTTTCCTTCCACGCTAAATCCTTATCAAAATACTAACTAAAAAGGCATGATTTTTTACAGTAACTCAACTAAGCAAAATGGTCAAGACTATCACAAGAAAACTTAGAAGTACAAAGTTTTATTAAGTTTCATTTTTTTAGTTTTAAATTTATTTTATTCATTATCTTTTATTTTTTCAATCTTTCACTTTTTGTTTGAATTTTTTATTTTAATGCTTTCTTTTAAAAATTTTAAATTTTAATAAAAAAAAATATAAAGCAAAGAAAAAAAATAGAAATAAAATATTCATTCAAATATTAAATAAGTCATAAAATAATATTATATTAAATTAATTTATAGCTAATTGGCATACTGAGTAAATACACACACATACACTTATAATTTTGTAAAATATCCTATTTATATAAAATTAATATTATTTTAATAAAAAAATTAATTAAAGTAAACATGTATGACTTTATTAAAAAATTAAACATTTTCTTCAGTAATCTATAAATAAACCCAAAATACTTGCTCCATATCCGACAATTATCAAAGAGAACATACTCTAATTTGAAAAGATGATAGGGTACTACACTGCTAGGCATGCTTAGCAGTTCTTTTATAAATTTTTAAGTCCTCTTTGGACTATTTTTAAAAGAAGAAGATATAGCGTTGTTTTTAGAAATAGCTAAAAAAAGTAATATACAAATTAATTATTTTTGATAAATTTTAGCTTAAAGATTGTTTTCTAAAAATAATTATGGTTAGAAAAAGGAGTTTCATACATAACCTAATTAATGCAAATTATATCTTACTATTAGTAGTAGGAAGCAAGTTACATAGGACGATGATATTTTTGTGGTTCAATTAAAATTTGTTTTAATTATAACACGAAAGATGGTTACGAAAATGTACATCTTTTACTTATAAATATACATCGTTTGCATATATATATACACTATGGTAAAATACACATCCTCCTAGAAATACGGTGTACAAGATAGCACATTTATAAATTTAAACTTTTTAAAAATAATACACATCTTATTCAATAAAATATAGATCTTTATGATATAAATGCACATTTATTATAGTGATAATATACATCTTATTCAAAAAAATACATATATTATCCATCAAAAAACACATCTTCTAGATATAAATACACACCATTTATTTATAAAACTATTAAGGATATATATATATATATATATATATATATATATATATATATATATATATGTATGTATGTATGTATGTATGTATGTATGTATATTATAAATACACATCTTATAGTCATGAATATATATCTTTTATCAATAGATACACATCTTATAGTTGTATATACACATCTTTTAACACAATAGTGCACATTTTTTAGAAATAAAAATATACAAGTTTAGGACATAATAAAAATACAAATCTTATTGTGTTGAATACACATATACTCTCAAAAAAGTGCACATTATGACTTTTTGTGGCTGTAAATATGCATATTGCATGTGTTGAATACATATATTTTTATCAACAAATGCATATCGTATAGTTTTATATACACATCTTTTAATAAAATAATGCACATCTTCTAGAAAATGTTTCTTATTTTTTATATTACATAATAAAAATGTAATAAGGTTCAACTTATTAGCAAATAATACCACCATAAAATATCCACTACCATGAAACAAAGCCATTCAGTACACCACCCATCATACTATTCTTCTCTAGAATACTAAATTGTCACTTGTTTGTTTATGACATCAGTTAAGGAACCAACTCATGGTCTGTCATGTCGACAGAGGAACCAACTTAGGTCGAGGTAGTTTGGCAAAATCAATTTGAGTGCATGCTAAGGGAAGTTTCATCATTGTTTCTCCAAACATAGTCGATAATTATAGATTTATTCGACTTTGAGTTTTCAATTTATTCACACTATTTTTCAATCTTTATTCTGAAATAGTTCGACATCAAAATATGGATAAAAATTTGGTTTGTTTAGTAGTTTCATTGTGGTTTTGAATTCACTAGGGTTATTCATTTTTTTTGAACAATTCATAATTGTTTTTAGTTTGATTGTTCTATCAGATACTATCTAATCATTTTGCAATTAATTTTTGAATGGTTTTTGCTTTCTAATTTTCAATTTCATAATTATTTTTCCATTGATTGTTGTTTGATTCAACCTTTTTTTTCAATTATCTGTCAAAATTTTCTCCATTATTTGCATTAATGTATTATTTTTTTCGATTGGGAAGAACTATGGAGGAATATGGTGGTAAGATAGTGGAGGAATCTCAACCATTAGCACTTTTACCTTTCAAGTGGTGTACATAACTATATATATAAGATAAAATAGGCCCATTTGTATCAACACAAATTGTGCTACAATGCAACGACAACCTAATTAATTATTTCATCCTTTTAAATTTAAAAAGTCATGATCTATATATTTAGTGTAAAGATCATGCAACAAATAAATTAAAAGGCTTACATTGAGCTTATATTGTAGATGATTAAATTCTTTTTAGTAAGAATATTGAATGATTGATAAGTAATATTTATGATTGGTATTCTACATAGTAGATACTAAGATATTTTCTTCTTACTTTTTTCCTTTCGTTGATAATCTAATACTAATATCTATATATTTTTATAATTGTTATTATTTATAATCTAAATGGCCCATATTCATAAAAAGTGGATGTTATTGTTACCTTAGACCAAGATTATGCCGCCAAGTCTATTACCTATTGGGACACCTACTATCAAAAGTGTTTCCCATAACCCACTTGCTTGTCATTATGTCTAAACAACCAAAGGACTCTAGAACCAAAGTGCTCCTTGATTGACCACTTAAGATTCACATAAAGTAGCCACCATGGACTTGAACTAGGACCACATTGGGGATTCAACTACCACAAATGATTTTTTTTTATACTAAAAGGAAAATTTTATTAATAAATTCAAACGAATTCTTAGTGGGTTAGTTAGCCCTACGACATCATTACAAACAAATTTAGCAACAAGAGAGGGAAGATTATAAATAAAAAACATAAATTCTTGATGAATCTTATGGCTAAAACTCATCATCTTGTCTACTACTTGATTCCCTTCATGATAAATGTGATTGACCCTAGCTTTAAAGAAGTCCCTTAAACTCTCCTTGCAATCCATAACTATTCCATAACATGGATGAGTTAAAGAGAAATAAGCAATAAGATTAATTAAATCTAAAACATCACATTTAATTTCTAACAATTTGATTCATAAGTATTTAACCATCATGAATCTATTTCTCATATCACAAAACTCAGCTTCTAAGTAATCAACATGATCAATGTTTCTTGTGAAGCTTGTGATCCATATCCATTTTTTTGTTTCCTATTACACCACATGTAATCTCATCAATTTTCCAACCTAAAGAAGCATCATTTGTGTTAAGTTTTACGTAGTTCCCTTTAGGGGGCATCCACTTAACTTGCTTAATCATTTGTCGCCCACTTTTTTTTATTCATGTTTTCTTATAGAAAAACCCATTCAAACATCCACCTTTTCAGGAAGTCAAAGATGTTACGGGTTACCTTAGATTTAAAATTTTGTTTATTTCTTATGTAATAGACTACTGCGAACTATTGACAAAAAAAAATACAATCCCACAATATCTGCCAAGTTTTATGTGTAGTGCCACAAAAAATTTTCTTGAATAATATAAGTATATATTGTTGGTTTAGAAATTCATTTGTTTCATCCCTAGGAATTTATCCTAGAGTTCCTTTAGTGGTTGATAGTTCTGGAACTTGTGTGAGTACCTCTAGGTATGATTTTCAAAAATAGGGCATATGTTATCATTAATGATTTTTCTATTTGTTATATAAATTTTTTTTAGCACTCATTGGTGTTGTAACAACTAAATCATCATATGAACTCTTGGAAGCCCATCAATACTCTATATCTGATCCCAATCTTCCATTCAATTGTAATCATCTTCGCATAGGTAGTTGTTGTATGCTAAAGTCATATCAAACTCCTAATTTCTTACAAAGATCCATAACGCTGAGTTGTCTAAATTCTTTGTGGACCAAGACACATTAATTACTTTGATGTCTCTTGATATACAGTCTTAGTAGCTCAAATGAAATCTCCTAAAAGTCCCATTCCACTATGTTTAGCAAGTCACTTACTTTCAAATTTGTTGCCTCTTTCTGTGAAGGACCTCCAATTCTACCTCTCATTATTTTTCCACCATTCCAAATCTCACCCAAAAAATGGATCCATTTCTCATCTCCAATAACCAGGCATGTTCAATGTTTTAGGCTTGCCATAGCAAGTATAACTCAACCTATAAAATCAAATTATTAGCTTAGGTGGGTTGAATTAAAAAATTTTGTGGGTTAACATGGATTCGACCCATGAAAAAAGTAAGAGGTATGGAATATCATAGGTTTATCCATGGTTAGCATGGGTTTCCATGGGTTTCATTATTTTATAATTGGATTATACAAATGTTTCTCTCTTTCTCTCTCTCCCTCCTATCTTTGAGACTTAGATTATAAAATTTTCCCTCTCTCTCTCTTCAATCAATCAATCATCAATTGTTCAATTTTTTTCCTCCGACTTTAATGCTTAAATTTCTTATTAGAATCAAAAGTGTTATGTTCTCATTTCTTCTCTTAATTAATTTTTGAATCAATTAGCAAGAGAATTTTTTTAATTTTTGATTGTTTACCTCAATTAGTAATTTGATATTAGATTCAACACTCTATTGATTAGTAGCTAGGTACCTAGGCCTCGTATTTTTTTTTTAGTTTGAAAGATCCCCAAGTTCATTATTATAACTTTTAGTTATTCTTTAATAAAGAAGGAAAAATAGTCAAGGGGGGAAAGCCCAAGAAAGGAGTTTGCTTAAGGGTTCTCTCTTCTCCATATCTATGACCTCTTAATCTCACAGTACAGAGAACAAATGTAGACATAACCTAGTGTATATGGGTTAAAGAGAGCATCATAGAAGGGAGGGAAAATAAACCTTAAAACCAAGTAAAAAATTAATCTTTATTTCTTCCCCAATTTTTGGTGCATGTGGAGATCTATGAAAGAGAAACTAATTAAATATAAACAATAATATAAAGAAGAAGGGTTAGGCCACCTTCCTTTAAAATATTTAGGTTTGTCTTCTGACCCAGTTATTCTCTTAATTACTATTCTTTCAATACCTATGGTTTTTTAACAAATTTACAAGAAAGAGAAAAAAAAATAACGATGGCGGTGTTAGCAAGGTTGTGGAGGTGACGATCATGTGTTTAAATTGGAGGTAGAGGTGATAGTGAATTGAGATAGGTAAAAAAAAAGATAAAAAAATAAAGGGATGATGGTGGTCACGAGGCTGTGGAAGTGGAGGTTGTGGCAGTGGAGATAGTGGTGGAGGTGGTTATAGGTTGGTATATGTATATATTAGTCCATGGTAACTAGTGGTCAACTCATGTAACCCGTGAGTTACCATGGCTTGGGTTTAAAATCATTAATCATTGGCTTAAACTTGCTATGGTTGGGACCACGGATTGTACAGGTTGTATAGGTTTGGTTAAACCATGATCACCTATTTGAACACACTTACCTATAACATATCTCGTACCCTTATTTAGTCATGGTTTGACCAAGCAAACTACTTTCCAAGTAGAGGATTGATTCCTTAAGCTAAGGCTATCATTACTAATGCAATACCTCTCTCTCAGCACCATACTCTAAAGAGCCTATCTATTTTCTACTTATCTCCAAGCTAGATTCGTCACATGTGCTCTCTTATACTTTCTTGAATCCCTCAAACCCAAAACTCCCCCTTTTTTAAGAGAGAACAACCATTAACCAAGATGCATGCTGGGTTTTATTCTTCTCTTCATTAGATCCCTAGGTAAAATTATAAGTAACTTTATCAAGTTCTCCATTAAATTTTTTTAGAAGCAAATCCCCCTGCATGGTGTAAACAGGTACTAATTCAAGGATTGATTTTAGCTAAAAACAACCCTTCATATAAAAGAGAGACACTTTTCTTTCCACTTATCAAGTTTTATTTGCATTTTATGGATCAAATTATGGAATTCGATGGATGATGCTCTCAGGTGAGAGGTGTTGTAGCCCAAGTATCAACCTAGACCATGAGTTAATTAGGTTGTTCAAAACTAGTGATCTTTGTATCTATTCATTTGCATCTATATTTTCAAATAATATCACTTTTGACTTGTAAATGCTTAAAATTTAACCTAATTCTCTACAATTTTTTTTTAAGATTTCATTGATGTTTTTTATGTACCCTTCTTTGGATCTGGAGAATATAATTATATCACCAACAAATAATAGGATAGAGAACACCATTTTATTCTTTTCAATGGGAAAAGGGAACTACCTGCTCTCCTGAACTTCTTATAAGATGTTAGTCAATAGGACTTCCATGCACATAAGGAAGATATACTACGACATAGGTTCTCCTTACCTAATTCTCCCTAATAGAATAATCTCCTTGGTAGTATTTCCATCAGCCATTACCTTGAATGTCATTTATTCAATCTAGAGCATTATTAAATAAACTAAGTTGTCTGGTAAGGTGAACTATGTCAAAGTACACATGATAAATTCCTAGCTAAGACGATCATAAGCCTTTGTAAGGCTTAATTTGTTAGAACTATAACTTATCTTGCCTTTTTTTTTTATGTGTATTCAATGAGTGAATCATCTCTCTTTGTGATTATGCTATTATCGCCCGCTCTATGACCCTATAGGAAATCTTATTCTTCTAGAGTGATATGATTAATTAATAGAGATCCTAATTTTTCTATAAAAATTTTGGTAAGCACTTTATAAATGGAATTATAAAGACTAATGGATCTAAACTATGAAATCTTATTCGAATTTAATACTTTCAAAATAAGGGTTATTTGGGTACAATTGATCAAAGTATTAAATATTTATTACACAAGACCAACTAAATGGACTAAAAAATGCTAGGATTTATGTGGCCCCATAATTTTTGAATGAAGCATGGGTGTACTCTATTTTGGCCAAGCTCCTTATTTGAGCTTAATATAAAGCCCTATAGTTCACCTCTTCAAATGATACTTGTGAGGAAATATTCGTGTTTCCCTCATTGTTGCAATCTACAAGGAGTATGGGTATCTTGTATAGAGGGAGAATAAAGTGCTCATCATTAGTGGAAAAATCGTATAAGAAAAAATTGAAAATAGGTTTAAAATGCTCCTATTTGTCGACTAACATTCCCCCAAATTCATTAACCAAGTTTTTGATCTCATTTTTCCATCTTCTTTTAACAACAGAAGGATGAAAGTATCTAGTGATTTTATATCTAAAGAAAAACTTAGCAAGTCTCACATTGTTGCTTCAAAACTCTTCTTTCATCAGGAGATAACCCTCTAGGCTTTCCCTTATCGACTATTCAGAGGTAAGATTATAAGAAGAGGGACCTAAGCTAACATGATTTTGGACCTAAGCTCATTTACAACTCTCCTTCCATCAAGGGATAATCCTCTAGGCTCATTTGATAAATAAGTCTAAAATGAGGTTTATTCTTGGCTCATTTAACTAAATAAATGAGTCAAATCAAGCTTTTAATGAACCAAGTTGGCTCACAAGCCAACATAGCTCATTTACAACCCTAAACATGAATTATTCTATTACAAGTAATGCTACACCTAGTCTTGCTCCCGTATTACAAACATCATTAAAGCCTTCCATCATAGCCCATGGAGCATTACATTTACACAAAAAAATTTCTAAGTAACTCCATAAATGTAATTTGTCAGTAAAATCAGGGAAAGCATATATAGTAGTGATTTACCACCAAAGAGGAAAGTTTATACCTTAACATCAATAGTGACAACATGGTGAGCATCATCTATTACTTCTACTAAAGAAAAACCCTCCATTTACAAATTATATATTTCACTAGAAAAGCCAACCTCTTCTTGAAAATGGAATCCATGAAAGCCCAATCCAGCGGTTATTTTTCTAACCCTTTTTCCCCAAGCATTTTGTTTCCAGTAAGAACACCAGGCCTGGTTGATGATGGTGTACATAATCATCAAAAAAATATTTAAACCTTGCATATCCAACTCCAAGATAATTCCATGCAATAATTTTTAGTGATGTATTCACTGTATAAAATTTTGAAGATGAGTAGCCCCCAAACCTATCCTCCATCTTGGATAGCCTTTGTTCTTCATACCATTTAAGGATCAGAGGGTAATGTGGTAGCTCCACCTCCATTGTCCTTATTTCGATCACAAAGTTTTTCCTTACTGAAGATTCTATTATCATGTTTATTTATATGGGAGGATAATAGATGTTGGTTTTAGAGAAATCATAATCAAGTTTAGAGAAGTTTTGAGTTAAATCTGTTAAAGGAGCTCTGTTTCTTATTTTAGACTTATTACCATATATGGTTCCATGGAGAGAATTCTTAGTATTCCTTCTACTAAAGACATAATCATGAAATATTTTAGGATTTTTACTCCACTTCCAAGCTTAGATGAATTTTTGCATGCTAGTGCATCATGGTCAGTATGTTGGCGTTGCAAAATTAGAGATTAAAGTTTACCTAAATATGCTCAAATATCAACCTCCATTTAGACCATTTTTTTTGTGTTAGTGTTTTAACACCCCCATTTCCCAATTTTGAAACTTTCATTTGGAAAAAAAATAAATGCGAAAGATAACACAAAAATGGAAGGTGCACACATTCATCTAACCTATGTTAGTTCCAAAACTAAAACCTGTCCATAAAAAATAATTAAACATCATTTATACCCACAGAGTAAACTCCCACAGTGAGCTATCCTATGGTAGATAGAAATGAATGATTTCACTAAACCAATTCATCACTGATAAAGATAGCAGAAAATATGTTATGCTAATTAGGATTTTCAAAAGCCTAAAGATGTTGAAGGAAATAAAGTCCTAATACATCACCCAAAAAATATAACAAAATAAAATAGAACCTCTAAAATTAATGGTTTATAAAATAAATAAATAAATTTGAAAAATGTTAAAAAATAATAAGGAGATCAAGAGGGAATCCCAATGGCAAGACAAAGTTGTATTCACCATATCTATTTACCAAATAACCTACTCTCAAACCCCAAGTCTTCAACCTTATGATATGACATTTAATATCAAATGTGAATTAGTGGTATGCTACACGCCATCAATGGATTATCATATGACCCAAATCAAATGCAATAATATCATTATAGGTCTAGTGAGTAAATCAAAGAACCTTAACCCATGGAGGAAACATGAAACACAGGATCAAATGCATACATACTCAAAGTGTTGAATTTATACAATATTGTGCTTACACAATACATACATTTTAGTTCATCTCATACACTTACGATAACATATGAGACATATAATACATCATATGAATCATGACATAGGTTAATATAATGTTGGCAATCACAATCACTATGACATGAAAATTAAGAAGATAACATTTTAAGATGACACTAAGCTTAATGTAAATCAAGTAGGGAGAACAACCCCTCTCATTCAAGGCCATAAACAAGGAAACAAATGATTTGAGCAATACCAAGGAGTTGTTCGTCCTTGAACAATACACAAGGGAGTGTTCAGTCCCATCAGAAACATTTGAGCGGTACTTAAGGTTTGTTTAGCCCCAAACATTACTAAGGGACATGCCTATCCCCTGACTAGTAGTAAGGGACATGTCCAACCCTAAAAATGACTAAGGGACATGTACACCTTCAAGCATTACTAAGGGACATGCTCAAATCTTAGACATTATTAAGGGACATGTCCAACCCTAAACATTACTAAGGGACATGCTCATCCCCCAAACATTACTAAGGAACATGTATATCCCTAATCATTACTAAAGGACATGATTATCCCCAAAAATTACTAAGAGACACGTCTAGCCTCAAACATTACTATGGGATATATCTATTCCCCAGAATTGACAAGTAGCATGCTCAACCCCGCATCAACATTTACAATATCCCACCAATTATTTTTATCAAGCATATATAAAAATATTCTCAATACAATAATCATTTCCAACATGCATTAGAATAAACTATACCATCACATCATGCTTCATGCCAAACTTTAATAAACCCAAGGAATGTTAATCATGCTAAAAAAATAATCTTAATAGAAACCTAGAGGCCAAGCCTCATACAAAGCATAAATTCAACCAAACATACAAGTGATCATAAATCCTGTGATTGCATTATCTTACTAAATATAAGGTAATGTAAAAGTCAACATAAACCCTATAATACTTCTACAACACCAAAATACATGCTTGTAATATCATACAAATTAATACCATAGAAACCACATATCAAGGTACACTAGATCTACCCATATTATGGAGGGAACATGATACACAGAGTCACAGTAATCCCTAACTTACAATATGATAAGAATATGTCATAACGCTTATTTATTACCACTTATACCATGCTAAAGCTTTCCAAACAAACATACGATCACACCCTCAATTAACACACATGCTTTTATCATATGAAAGTTGAAACAAACATGTTAAGATAAAATTTCTATCTTGTAGGCATTTAAGTGAGTTTATCTATTATATAAGCTCAAATAGGAAAAACAACACAAATGGTCCTAGCTCGAAGCCTCCCAAATGAATCAATTTCTCTCGTACTTAGAAGAGATTAAGTACGGAAAATGAGAGGATCGACGATGGATCGTTATAGTGGAAAGATGCCTCACGTCACTAGTGGTGGCACACCACTTGTGCTACTAGGTTGAACTATTGTTGTGCTTCTCACTAATGTATATTTGTGCCATTGTTGCTCACTCTGCTAGGTTCTTGTAGCCTATGTTTGAGGGGGCCCAATGAGAGCTAGAGTGGTTGGATGTGGTGGTGTTATGGTGTGGCATTGTAGGAAGAATGAGGTAATGAGAAGGGAAAGGGAGTCGAGATCAAGCAAGGAGAGAGAAGAGAGGAGCTGGTTAAAAAAATCATTTAATAGAAATTGTTTCGTAAGGGTGAAAATAGATGTAAAACACATTTAATGAATTCCAAAAATAATTATGATAAAATTATTACCGATAAAAATAATTTGAATTATCTACGAAAATAAGTAATATTACCTCAAAATAATATTTAAATTATATTTTGTGTATCCATGAATAGTTTGAATAATTTTTCAAGTAAGATTATCATAAGCATTTAAAAGTGGAAATCCGAGATAAATAGATTTTTTGAAAATTTTATACTAAATCCTAATAATATATCAATATTAAATCAATATGGCGAATTTTTCAAAATTATTAGAAATAGATTCTCTTAATCACAGTAGAAGTTCTTACATAATAATCGTGAATTGTTTTCGATAGAAAATTGGGATGCATTGTGTAAAACTCAAAATAAATATTCTGATGGTCGCACAACCTCATAAAAATCATAAATATCACAATATGAACATTTATTTTTCTAAAGTCTTACTAGCTCAACCCAAAATCAAAGAGTTATCGTAAGACTTACACAAGAATAATAAATCATAAAGATATAAAATATATTAAATCTCACATATTTAGAAAGAAACTTATAGTTTTAAATGATAATTAGGATCATATGAATTAAATTAAAAAATGTATTCCTAAATGAATTAATTTAGAATCATCCACATTAACAAACAATTAATCTAAATATCACTATAAAACCAAAAATATCGATAAACTATAAAATAAACAGCAAATAAAATAATTAAAAAATTTCATCAAACTCTATTAATAAAATTGAAAATTTGGATTGCAAAAATACAGATTATTACATCCATTTGTAGTGCCTCGTCCCCACACTAGTCATAGTTAGTTACATATAGCGCACTTTTGGGATTGATGATTCGCCACATAGATCAATAAGAACCCTTTTCCAACATATTTTGTCCTCAATCACATACTTCCTTGGAAACTTCCTAAAAAGTCATACATCCTTGGACTACTCCAAAATAAGCTCACTTAGTTTTTTAGTGAAGGATTTTTAAGAAGGAGTGCGTACCTTATTGATATATGTAGTATTATTAGTCTTTTTAAACCTCAATCATCAACCAATTATTTGGGCTATTACATGCACTCCCATTCAAATAACTTAACATCATAATTTCTCCTTAACCACTGACTGACTCAATTTAGTCCTTCCATAGAATCTTCTTGCTAGGTAACTAACTAGCTCGTCCAAGTTTATCTCTTGGTCATGGTTTTCCTTTGATATAATTTGTAACACCCCTGACCCCACATTGGTTGTAGGTTAGTTACTTAGAGCAATTTCATAATTAAAGATTGACCCCACAAATCAATACAAATTCTTCCCAACATGATTTGTCCTCAATCACACACTTTTCAAGAAAATTCATAAGATTTTACCCATCGTTCGGATACTCTAAGATAAAAACACTTAAGTATGGAGTTCTCCTGTGATATATTACCAAAAAAATGTGCACCTTATTAATATAGGTTATCTTATTAATCATTTTAAATATCTAAAAAAACTCGCTAATTTAGGGTATTACAAGTGCCGATTGATCCATCTAGAATTTTTTTCAATTAAATATCATTTTCTTAATCAATTCTCTCAAAAACCAAAGCTCCATTCCTTTGACATTGATCATCATGAAGTCCATTGGAAATGGGAGCATTGCGACTTTCTTTCCCAGGTTTGATATTTCTTTCCTTACCTCTAAGAATTTCTGGAAGGGTTGATATGTCGTGGAGTTCAACTCCTCTTGGTTTGAGGAACTGAACATATGAAGGGAGCTCATAAGGTTTCTTTTTTTCTTTTGGATTTGTTTATTCAAATGAAGTAGTGAAAGTTGATTTTTGTTTTAGTCACCTTTTCCTTAAGAGTGAAAAGAAAATTATTTCCCTTTGAAATAATTCAAAAGATGACTCTAACCTTTATCTTTATATGATACACCATCAAATATTTAGAGACCAACACTTTCCCATTTAAAGTCATCTCATTCAATTTCTTAGTTTTCTCTCAAGCTCACAAAACAATATTTTATTAATATAAATATTTGTGTCAGGCTAAATTTGTGCCTGCATTTTGCTATCTCTCTCACACCGACCATGTATTCTCTTTGCTTAGATCTCTAGTTGTGAAAATACAGTCCTTGCATGGATGAGCTGATAGGGAAAAAAATATCCCCAATTACTTTTTACATTTAGGTGCCCCATATCTTTTTTTCTTGTTCCTATTTAGTAATACTTTTTTCTTAACAAGGATCCACAACCCATATATGTCATCAATGACCTTTTGTTTCTCTGTATTTTCCAAGTTTGGTCCTAATTTGCTGGCTTTCTTCAAGTTGGAACTTTCTTCAGAACCTGATATCATTATCTTTGCAATTAAGGATTTAATTATCTATATTGGGCACATTTCGCTAGCGTGATCCAAACATGCGCGTCCAAAATATATTTTTGCAACATTTTTTAACAAGACACCTAAAGAGTTTTATTCAATCTTCACTTTCAAAACTAATGGTTGATTCATCTTGATATGGACACATAACCTTGTAAAACATCCTTGATAACCATTAGTTGTATGAAGATCCACTTTTTGAACTTTCCCCACTAGCGATCCAATGTCCACCAGTGTATTGATGTTATATTACTCAATTGATAACATTTTAACCATATCCCATACAACCATTTTAGAAACCAAAGTTTTTTAGGGTTAAAATTATGTTCCCATAATCTTATGGAATGTAATTTTTGATTGATAATATGTAGGCCATTAAAAATAGTTTTCTTGAGATATTCCCTTGTCAAAATTTTGTTAACAAAGAATCCCTTACCTAAATCAATAAATTCAAACCCATTAACCAATTCAAAGAAAATAAGAAGAATACTTCTCATGGGTGTGAATGATTCAAGCTTTCCAACTACTTTCACGATTAGTTACAACATCCACAGCTTGAAAAACCTAATTTTTTTCTTTAGATAACTTAATAGTAGATTCATTATCCCCATCATCTTCATAGTCAGAAATTTCTTCCACATATAATTAATTAAAGTGATCCTCAACTAGCTTGTAGTTAGTTATTTATATAGTGGTGAAAAGCCCATTAATCGACATATGGTTTGTTCATCCTAAATTTTCCATGGAGGATATGTGTGAGTTTATATTTGGGATACCAAGGGAGGGATATCAAAAATGGGGTAGAATGAGAAGGAGCATTCATGGTTGGGATACACAAAACCATAAAGAAAACTTAGGAGGAAGGTAGTGTGTAGTCGTGTTCTACTTATCATTCTCTATTCTTAACTACCACAAATGATACCCACCAACATGACCAAACTAAGTCCAAGCAGTTTTAGTTAATTAAATAAATTACTTTAGCCCAAACAAGACATACGGTTAGTGTAATATCCAAAATTTTAGCTAATTCTAATACTAGATAATTGATATTATAACCTAATTTTAATCTTGAAAATTAATATTTTCACATTATCCTAACTCTTTAATCCTAATTTTTAACTTAACACTAATACATATTCCTGATTATTAATCTTTTTAACCTAAACCTAAACCTGGTGGTTGATAATTAAATTATTCTAATATCATTATCTAAAATATTATATTCTAATCCCACATTATATCCTCCCTCCTTTTTCCTTCTTCCTTTTCTCCTTCTCCTTCTCCTTTTCTTTTCCTTTTTCTTTTCACCTACCCAACCTCCTTTTTCTTTTTCCTCCCCTTCTTCCGGCATGAAACATTCCCCAACCATGCCCTCTACCATGCCCCTTTTGTAACACCCCCCAAATTTCACTCCTGAAAATTTTCGTTTAAAAGAATAATGCAGAAGCTAAAATAGACTTTGAGGAATGTTACCACCACACCTAATATAAAATAAATGTCCACCGTCTATCTCATACTCGATGCAAGGCTAAAACCTATCCAACAAAAATTCAACTAACATCTATGTCATGAGGATAAACTCCCACAAGGAGATATCCACGGGCAGATGGCAAGTAAACAATTTCACTAAATAAAATTATCGCTGAAAAAATCAACGGAAACTTGTGAAATAATCCTGAATTTTTAAAAACTTATCAAAGTAATGGGAATTAAAATTCAATTACAACACCCTTGAAAATTTAATAAACACTTGAAACTTCCAAAAATAGATACAGCTAAAAAACAAATCCTAAGGGATAAACTTTAGATTACCTACTCTCTCACGCCATGCCTCCAACCTAAAAATAATATTCGATCTCAAACCTACACAAGAGGTTTGCTCCCCACCATCAGTGGATCGTCGCAGAACTCATTCAACCAAGGTAGTATCTGTATGGGTCTAGTACTGAATAAATCATGACTACCCTACTCATGGAAGAAAATAGAATACACATAAGATATGACAATCTTTAGCTTACAATACTCATGCTTAATTACACATGTGATACATATACTATTCCACTTATACAATAACTCATGCTCAATTACCCATGCGAGACATACACCATTCTACTCATATAATAACTCATGCTCGATTATACATGTGATACATACAATAAAACATGGGGTCACAGATTCATGCTTATGAATACATGACTAGACATGACAATACATAGGATAGAAGCTTATAAGAAAAACATGCTCGCATGCTAAGTAACAAACACTACTATAGAAGGTATCATTCTGCACACAAAGCCCACATGCGATTTTAATAATAGATCCTACGATAATTGGGTACAAATATGCATCATATGGCAACACTAATGTATGGGAGACAACCAAGAGACATGCATAGGAAAAAGAGATATAAAGTCCATGAGTGAGCAAGAATAATTTATTATTATATCTATTTATCATGATCACAACCATTTAATTATATTATCTTGAGGATGGAGACTCAAATAGATCGTAACAACTAATCTAGTACTCGAACAGTACTAGCCCTAGCTGGCCCGTCCACAAACGTAACCAGACCACCAATAAATAGGACACTTAATCACTTAAGTATGCATACCCCCTATAGGGATGAAATATATTGAGACACCTATGGAGTAGAAGACGGCCTCTCCGGACCTCGTAAGGCACCCAGAATCACAAAATAGAAAAACACTAGAATGGTACCAAGTGAATACCAAACCTAACTCGGATAGCTACCCCGGGTGATACAAGTCCCAACTTAAGATCTTTCACTTTATGTGATTAATATTTTATTCAGGGATTTAACCAATCATAAATTAGGCCCACATAACAACACTTAGCTCACTTCCATCAACATAATGAATTTTCATTATTATATCAATTTTAAGTGGCATTAAAGCCAAGTATCATTAAAGTCGACAAATTTCAACTGGCATTAAAGCTGATCTAGTCCAAGTGGCATTAAAGATGATCGATTCTAGAGGCATTAAAGCTGAACCAATTAATGTGGCACTAAGGTCGAATAATTTCAGATGTCGTTAGAGCCAAATAATTGCATGATATAAAAATACAACATAAGGTATCATATAATTTCAGCTCTTCACATACTCACACACATACAATATTCAAGAGTCATACTAACACGCATTTGCATTAAAGCTATAACTCATTCATACATACAATCACCACATAAGAACACAACATACACTTGACATAATTAAGTAATCGATAAGCATACTCGTCACCTTCTACTCCGAACAGACATATATCTATATTCCGCCATAAGTAAAGGTAAGTAATAAATTACCTAAATCCAAAGCTAGTTAAGCTAATTGAGAAAGAGAGAGAGAGTTATCAAGAGCTCGACAATCCACTAGAAAGTTTTCCTAGATCGCCTATAGAAATTGAAAACTAGGTTAAAAACTAGTGTCTCGATCAATAATTCAAATGTTATAATTAAATTGGCACAAGGAGACACAAGTGATCTTTTATGGAAAACCTATCCAAAATCTAGGACTAGCAAGCGTAACTCTATTAAGATTTAAGATAAAATATTAATCAAATCGAGTTTAATACATATCACTTGGGGCACTTCAGAATGATTTGGAAAACCAGGGAAGGGACAATAGTGGATAAGTTATTTTATCAAAAATGATTTACTAGTTAGGTTTTACAAACCAAAAGACAAACCAACCATTTGTAGAGAACCAACTCAACCCGATAAGATAAAAACATAATTCAAATAATTTTAAATCAAAGCCGGAAATCGATTAGGTAAAAGAAGCATAGCATAATTTCAATTAAAGGTGTTAGAATGCAATTAGGGTCATTTCAATTATTTCTAGACATTAAATTTTAGAAAAACAACAATACAAATGATCAATTTTATAATTTCATTTGGAATTTAGGGTTTTAGGCCCAAAAATACAATTCAAATGAATTTTATGAATTTAATTAAATTAAATGTTTATAAATGCAATTAGACATATTTTATAACATATTATATAATCAATTAATAAAAAACAATGAAAGAAATACCCAATTCAACACAATTAGGGATTTTGAGCCTAGAACGCAAATCTGGTCAAATATTACTAAAATATTTAAATTGACAGTTTGGAATTGTAATTAAATATATTCTAATGTAAATTATATAATCAATTGAATAAAACATCCTGATTACACAATTCAATTTAGACCCGCAAGAGTTTTGACCTAAAAATCCAATTCTGATCAATTCCACATAAATTTTCCAAATCAACACTTACAATATAAAATTAAATATATTTCAAAGGATATTATAAAATCAATTGAGTGAAAAAACTTAATTATGCAATACAATTTCTTTACACACAGATTTTGACCTAGAAAGTCAATTTTGATTAAATTTTTCCAAAATTCTCAAATTGATGGTTCCGACATAAAATTAGATATATTTTAAAGAATAACATAAAGTCAATTTTCTCAAAATAGCTTAATTAGGAGAATCCGAAAAATTCGGGCATAACTCGACCAAAATTCCAACTTTCTAGAATTCCAACATAAACCATATAATTAACATATCCAAATAAATCTTACAATACATATATATATAATTAAACAATCAATTTAGCTTATCATCGGCTAATTCATACTCAATTAATCAAAACAAGGGTTAGGGTTTTCAGAAATTTATATCAAACAAAATTTACAAATCGAGACAGGTGAAAGCCGGGGAGGCTTTGCTGGAGGTCGAATAGTGCTCGTTGGTAGCTAGCAAAGCTCGTTGTGGCCGAACGTGGCGGCACAACCTGCGCTGCTTTGGCTGCTTCTTATTGCAGTTGCTGTGGTGGGAGCCGGGTAGCGTGCAGGGAGAGTGGCGGTGTCACGGTGGCCGGTGATCGAGGTTGGCAATTGACGATGGAGGAGATGGGAGAAGGAGATGAGGATGGGGTTTGGCTCACACAGAGAACAAGGGACCTAATGGGGAGAAAGAGAAAAGAAAAGAAGGGAGAGAAGAAAAGGGAAAAGGAAAAAGGAAGAGGGGAGTTGAGGGACCGGTTGAGATTTTTTTTTTTTGCAATTACAAATATACAAAGAAATACTAAACATGTAGAAATATTATTTGAAGATTTTATCTAAATTTTATTTAACAAAAAATCATTTCATAAGGATCTGAAGGTCTAAAATCGATATAAGAATTATATAAAGAATTTCATAAATATTTTCGGAAGAATTTACCAACGAACGTCAAGATTTATATTATTTACGAAAATAAAATATAAGACCTCAAAAATTATTTAAAAGCATATAAGAAAATAGTTAAGTCAAATTCTAATAAACTAAAACTAATTTAAATAATTTTCAAAACTAGTCTTTTGCAAACCAAAAAGGGTAAAATGGAAGAAAATTAATTTTAGAAAGAAATCCATAAATAAGCTTCGAAAATTTGTTTAACTTAAAACTTTTCGAAGATCTTAATGACCTCGGAAACGAATATATTCAAAGTCAGAAATATTTTCTACAGATAAAATCATTAAAATAAATTTAACTATTTTAAACAGAAATTTTATAATTTAAATAATATATTTTGTTAACAAAATATAACTCCAAAATAAAGTCATAATCACACGACGAAGTTATAATTGAAAATGAATCTAAAATATTAAAAATCAAAATATGACAAAGAACGAAAATACATATTTTTAACCGAAAATTGAAGTCATATGAATATAATAAAATCATGGTTGTGAATGAATTTATCTAGAATGATCCGTAACGACAACGATTAATTAAATTCAAATATTAAGTCAAAATCATCGATAAATCATAAAACGAATCAAGATTAAAATAATTAAATGTTTACATCAAATTACGCTAATAAAATAATTAAGTTGAATTAAATTGAATTAAAAGATACAGGGTATTACACATCTGCCATGTTATCACCTACACCCTACCCCCATCAACATATCAACATATCAACTCCCACCTCTTATGCTTATGAGTTTGCTTTGAAAATAATGTTACCTCGATCACCTCATCTCTATTCTCCCATCTCTGATGTGTACACGCATGTGTGTGTCTATATATATATATACCTCCACCGGCTACCCTTTCCGCACCTCCTTCCCTTACACGAGCATCCTCCAACATTTCTACCTCCCTACCACCAACTAAGATCATCGTTCCTTACCCCCTTCCTTTAACAAAAATATCGTAACACCCCCACCACTTTCGGCAAGACCACAATAGCCCACTACCTCCATTTGGCTATTTCCATTGCATCCCACCACCATACTTTAACTAAAACCATTGGTCCTCACCCCCACCTTTGGCCAAACCAACCACTGCTACCCCCATCATTCGGCACATCCCATTGTTGCCCCTCTATTTTGGTGCAAGCTTCCACCAAAACATTCCCTTGGTTTGGTTCAGTTTTCCTTCATTCTTTCCCTCTCCATTACCTTAGCTTTTCCTTAATAATGTCATTTAATCCTAATTGTGTTTTATTACGGTTTCTTAGGTGATTTTCTGGAGGTTCCAGAGAAGACGGGATAGGATAAGTACTTAGAGACTAGAGACTTAATCAATAAAGATACTAGTCGTAGTCTAGAGTTTATGTGCTAAGTGTTATAATTAACTATGTGTATTATCATGTTATTAATATAATGTTTATAAATGCATGTTTTTGATGCTATGATATGAGAAAATAATATATATATACATATATATATATATATATATATGAGAAATGAGTAGGTTGAGAAGCATGTGATATCATTATGATAATTAATATATGGACAATCCTTAGAGGATTGGCATGATATATGATTGTAATATGGGCTTAATAAATTATGGTAAGTGGGAAAATGATTTTGTAAGATGTATGGTGATAAATGGAGGATTTGGAAATAATGATACCAAACATATAAGGTTTTTGTGAAATAAGGGCATTGGTTATGTTTAAGGGTATTTTGGTCAATATAGGTCTAATATGTAGATTCAAGTATTTTTCATGTGTTAGGTTATTTAAAATATCCTAATAGTATCATGTGAATATTTGGAGTAATTATCAATGACATAGGTTCCACAAAATAAGGAAATGACTTAATTTAGGAATAGTTACTCTAAAACAAGGATGTTATTTTAAGAATTTATATTGAATTTGGTATTTATAGGAACCTTAGAGGAAAATTTATGATGTACTTGTGAAATTAAGGTTTTGTAAGCAGTATGAATAATATTTTTTGAGATAGGGCTATTCTTTTATAAGACTTTAGAGTTAGGCCTCAAATTTTGTGTATTTTATTAATAATAATAATAATAATAATAATAATAATAATAATAATTGAGGAAGATATACTAAATTTGGTGGATAAAAGAGCAATAGAGAAGAAGTTATGCCTAAAATATGAAATTAAGGTTTCTTAAAAAGTATACAGATCATGACCCTTGCTATCTATGTAATTGTGCTTTACTTGACTTAGTTATATTTTTTCCCTATTAAATCAAATATGAATAAGATATTAATCATTTAAAGTGAAATATCACATGAGACGGGTAAAGGCATTTTATGGGTCCGTTCCACCATACATTAATAATAGCTTAAGTGTGTTGCTCCCGAGAGGTGCAGTAATCAATTATACCAGATTAAGAATAGTGCAGCCCTAAAATCAATGTGAATGATAATATGATTCGAGATAAGTAACTAATGGATAAGATATTAATCATTTAAAGTGAAAAATTACGTGAGTAGGGACCAAAGTATTGAGTCCGTTCCACCGGATGATAATAGTGGCACAGGTGTGTTGTCCCTGAGAGGTGCTCTAGATCATTACAGCGGTTTAGGAATAGTGGCCCGAGTGAACTTTTTCCTAAGGAATGTCTTAGATGGTTCCATTGGTTTAAGAATAGTGTAGCTTATGAACTCGATGTAAATAAAAGAATGGATTATGTTATATCTAATATGAGATCTGGATTAGTTTTTACCTGGTATTATTTTATGTAGCATGCATATGTGATTATTCCTTGATGTGAAATTATGAAATTTTTTATACTCCCTTACTCGACAATATTGTTACTTTACTCGATATGTAGCGTACATACCATCCTTTTCATGGGTGTTATTCACTCACACGAGCAGATCTACCCTATTTTGCTGGTGATTGATGATTGTTATCTTAGTTTTTTTTAGGTGAGCACTAATTAAATTGGTAAAGGGTATAATTATCTGGATATATCTATCTCTCTTTGGACTCGTAGTTATCTATTTTCACTATTTATTCCTTTCTTTCTAATTCGTATCATATATTATGGTGGAATAAAGTTCTTCTCATACTTTACTTTTGTCTAGCGCCCAACATAGACTAGGCATAGGGAGTACCTTTTCTATGTTAGATGTGGTGTAACACCCCCTACGTTTTGTGTTTTGTCTTCCACTATTAACTCTTAAAATGAAAATTTTTTAGTTGTTAAATTTGGGGCAGTTATAGTTAGGTTTATTAATCCTGTTGTAATAAGGCCCAATTTTTGGTGCAAATAGCAGAGAGATATTTTACATTTATTATAATGCCCTAAATTTTCTCTAACCCTAATTCATGGGTGATTAGTTCCTTAATCCATAATTGACCCTTATTCACTCTTTAACGACCTTATCTCAAACTCTAAACCCTTTGCTTTAACTAAAAATCCTTCAAAACCTTAACTAAACCAACGGTCAATTGGGTTATTCCCTTTGATCAATTAACTTATAGATAAATTGATCCATTGCCCAAGGAGTATGGCAGTCAACCATCCAAGACTTTTAGTTGATTGAATATCGTGTGATTTTGTATAACTTATTTATTTTAACCTTTTTTTTTACACCAAATCAATTTCTATGCCTAATACTTTTATATATTTGGGCTCCTAAGTTAATTCCACACCTTCCTCAACTTTTTATAATTTTTGGGAGTAATTTGATTTATTTTTCATTTTTAGCTATCTACTAGACTGTGTACCTTAACTAAACCATTTTTAATCATTGTTAACTTTATTAGGCATATTGACTTCCTCATACCCCATGATCATATCTTATTTTTTCATTACCCAATCAACTAGATTTTCTTACATAATTAAATCCATGATCTCCCACTAACTCTCTTACACTCTCTCACCCATGTCAATCATTCCCATCACTCATCTTACTTACAAGCAACCCCTCATCAGACTTCTCCCCCTTTCTTTCTTTCTTGCATTTTTTCTATAGCCATAAAGGGGTATTTTCCACTTTGTTTGCTTATTTACATTTAGCTAAAATTTCCATCTTCTATATCCTTCTCCCTCCCTTCTTCTCTTTGTTTTTTCCTTATTTTTTGAGTGTTAAGGCTTGGTATTTCTTCTCCCCTAGTTTTTAAACCTTATCCCTCATAATAACTCTTTATTTTATTTTCTCTTTACTTATAAAATTATAAACCCTGGTCCATTGGTTCTTAATGATCAATTAAGAGCGGATTAAGGTAGAAAATTGTGAAGATTGTTTCTCGTGTTTTCCCAAGCTATTTTTGAGGTTGAGGGCTCTTTTTCTACCTTTTTATTTCCTCTTCTATTCTATTTTTTTTCTCTAAATTCTTTTAGGCAATTCTATGATATTTATTATATAGGTGATCAAGGTGTAGAAGGATAAAATTGGAGTATTATTGGTTAGAGACCGGAGTGGATTATGATAATGATGCGCAAATTAAGATTATGGCTTTTGTTGTTATGTGTTATTTTGGTATGCATGTTTATGTTAGTTTGTTTTTATGCTATAAATCATGTTTAGGTTTTATTTTAACTTATATTCATATGTTAATTGGCAAGTTCACAATTTTACATGTTTCATGATTTTATGTGGAAAACTCATGTTAGGACATGCTATGCTTTGTCATTAATTCTCAAGTATGATGCTATGCTTTGTTACTTTAATAAGCATGAGTTTCTGTGTATTAATATGTGTTGAAGTATTTATGTTGAGATTTAAATTGAGAATTGATTTTTTAGGATGATTTGGGCTCTTGATGTTTTCAGTCCTTGTGCATTTAGCGGCTTATGGAATATTTTAATTTAAGATAATTCCATTCTTTAGTGTCTAATTATATTCAAGAGATTATATGCAAATTTGGAAAATTTTATTTGAAAAACATGTAATTTGGGGGGATAAATTTACCTAAGGATATTTTGGTCAAATTAGTGATTTTTTATGGAAACTAGATATGTCATTATATTCCTTGAGGTTTTCGCATAAAATTTGATATATAATATGGTAGTTGATATGGGTATTTTCCAAATAAAACTTCAATACTTATCAGTTATCCAAGACTAGCCTTGGTATTTCTCAGTCGATTGTTGATCGTTTCCTAACAACTTAATTAGCTCCACAAGTTGTCTCACTCCAAGTACAACCTTAGTGATTGACTAACTAACTAGAGTATTGGGAAAGCTTCCAATGTATAAACCAGCCCATGTTCACTTTACTCACCATGATTGTTTCTCCCCTTATTCCCCATCATTTCCATACTCCCTTTATATCTCACCTTTATATATGAAAAAAAAGGAGGTCCCATATGTCATTTAAGAGATCTATATTTTTTTAATAATATATCACATTTTATTTCTATTTTCTCCTTCCAAAATTTATAATCCCCAAAACCTCTCAATTCCCAATCTTAAAATAACATCAGGAATTGTCTATGGGGATCGAACCCTGACAACTCTTACCTAACTCTTACTTTAGTCAGATAGATTATTATGCTTGTTCTTCCTCATCAGTTGGCAACTTGCAAACAATGAGTAATCCATTTGGCCCTAATAGATCTAGCCATAAACTTTCCTAAGCTCTAGTAGAACCTTCTATCTCAATCACTTGAACATCCTCTTTAGAATTCAACAAGGATTTAGTATTTTTACTAGGTGGACGAGTTAGCGGCACAACAAGAGTTGGGTTAAAGGAGGTCAAATATTCTTGGCTATAGTTACTTTGGAAACCTTCTCCTTATTCTTTACCTCCTTTGTTTTTTTCTTTGTGATCTTCCTCGACACTTTAGATACAGGGGAATCTGTAGCAACCTACATATTTATAAAATAATTAATGGTTAGTTTGGATTAAGGTAAATTGGGATAAATATAAACATTAAAAATTAACCTAGGTAAAGCGAATGGAGGTGAATCAAGGTGAATATTTTAACATGTTGTTTGGATGATATTAAACTAACCTGGATGAACTGGGGTGAATGTTTTAAAAATTTTGTTTGGATTGAATTGAATGAAGGTTAAAAAACTAAACAAATGACATTTATACACTCATGTTAGATAGATTAGTCTATTTTACAACAACATATCTAGCACCTTCACCACCACCATAACCAACTTTTCCTCCTCCTCCTCCTCCTCGTTCTCTTCCACCATCATCACCACCTTATCCTCCCCATCCAACACCAACACCACCTCCTTCACCACCACCATCACATCCTTCTCTTCTAGCATAAAACCAGATTCAAAATGTAGTGAAATAAAAAAAAAATACAACACAAGATTTGATTGTCAAGTCAAAGAAAAAAAATACAACAAAACACAAATATAAAATTTAAACCAAAAAAAAACTATAGCGCAGATCCATATCTAATGGCGATGTTGCATGAAGGAAAAATGGATGTCATTGCTGTTAGTGCAACTCTTGGCTCAGCATTGTAACTTAAGCCGTTGAGACTGGAAGCCACTTCCAAGATGGAGATGGGTCAACGAGAATAAGAAGAGGCAGGAGAGAGCTAGGTTGAGGTCAAGTATGGAGGAATATAGGGCAAAAGAAAGGAACTATAGGGGCATTTTTATCCAATCAGGTATAAAATTTACTTATGCTTTCACCTTCACCTCTGTTACCCCTACAATTAGAGGTTAATAAAAATGAGGTTAATTAGGATAAACAAAGGTAAAACTTTAACCCCAATTCATCTAATAGAGGTTAACAAAATCTATCTTCAAATGGGGTGAATCAATTGATTCACCTCCATTAATGCCCATTCACCTCAAACCAAATGGCCTATAAAGTATAAATGGGCAATAAAATGGAAATACTAATAGAGAAATTAATGGAGATAACCACAAAATAAAAGATAAGAGGATAAGGATATTCGGATATTCTAACATTATATTTTAGGGTTGACAAGTTCTCACCAATAACACCTTGAGGATGTATGGTGGGTTTTTTATTACCCTATTCAAGATTTATGGTGCATATTTTAGCCATCATTTTCAAGTAGAGCAATATATGTAGCATAAAACAAAAAATATAGGCAATAGTTTACATTATTTGGAATAAATTTGAAAATTTTGAAGATTTTTTTGATTGACAACTTACCTTACTTAGATATTAGACTGACCTTTATTAAGCATACTAGATCACTAATAGTTTCAGTATTTTTGATAACTATACCATCCTCAACAAACTGATTAATGTACAGTGTATTACCTTTAAGTATTTTGGTGATAGGAGGATCTTTATAGATAGTCAAATTCATCTAACCGCACTTTAATAGGTCTCATGGTTCACTTCCTCATGTGAAAAAGTATTGTTCTTTCCATTTTTTAATAATCTCTTAGGCTCTTTGATCATTTTTTGTTCCCAAATTCAAATCGGGTAATATATAGTAATATTGGGATGACCCAACTTTTTGGAGAAATATTGGAAAAGGTTAAAAAACGACTAAATTTCCATCAACTGACATATATAAAAGAAGCCTGCAATCATCCTCTAGCCATTTGTTGATAACTAACATGTACTGATTGGTTTTTAATAACTCCCTTATAAAGGGGTGCAAATGAGAGTGTAGATTGGCATACAAGGACTCAACAAAGATTGTGATACATCCCCTGGGAGAGTCTTTAGTTTAACCCATGGGTGAGGGCCAAATCAATACTATATTATCGAAATATAATATAAATAGCATAATTGCTCTAGTTGAGCAATACTGATGGTAAATACATGGAAATTATCCTATGTATTATTTGATTTAGAAGTCATATTGGAAGAATGAAAAAAGGAATAATAAGGGTTTGGTGTTTCAAATTCAAAAGAAGAAATGAATGAGTAGTTTTTTGAAAATTTTAAAGAGGAGGAATTTAAATAGGAAAGAGACGATGTGTTTAAAATTGATGCTTTCAAATTATTCAAGAGAGTGGGAAATTTACTAGGATGAGGAAGAGATGTAATGCTTGGTGTTGTGGTGACATGTAAGTCCACATCCACGATTATCATTTGGAAGTTCTGATCGGTGCATATCACCGCTCATGTTAGCACTAGGAGGAGTTTCCAAAACTAAAGAAGTTGTTGGAGTCGATTATGATATGAGCTAGAATACAGTAAATGGAAAGCTTAAATAGGGGCACACCTGGAATGCCAGAAATTTCTTGTAGAAAGTTCTGAAACTAAAGAGTCAAAATCCATTATCTACTAGGACACACCAATAATCATTGACCTATGAAATTAAATTCAAGGGAAAAACAAAAGGTTGGTGATAGGTGGGGAATCATGAAAAAATAATTGGCTATGATCCTATCAAAATGAGTGGATCAAAATTTCTTAAACTTATAACTCTTGACACATGTCAAAAGGGCCGTTTGCTTAAAATTCAAAAGTACCCAGTAAAAAAATTGAAAACACCACTAAACAACTAACATCCTTTGCAATTTTCTCTCAACGAAATGTGTATTTCCCCTTGACCAGGTTTGTATTTCCCTCAATAATGTTTTATTTCCTTTAAACCAAGTTTTTATTTCCCCTCGACTAAGTTTGTATTTTCCCCCTACCATGTTTTATTTCCCCAACCAAGTTTATATTCCCCCTAGCCATGTTTTATTTCCCCTTGGCTGAATTTGTATTTACCCAATAGTGTTTTGATTCTCCTCAATCATGTTTTAATGCCCCCAGCACTATTTGTAATTTTATCCTGACAATATTTATAATTCCCCCTGATAATATATGTAATCCCCCTAGATGTATTTCCCCTTACTATGCTTGTGATTCTCCCTAGTTATGTTTGTAATTTTCCCAACAGTGTATATACGTTTAGCATACTCAAATTTTGAAGGGAGTTGTGATGTGGATATTCCCTAAATTTTCCCTAGAGAGTCAATGAGTGTTTATTAGACTAATCCCTAGAAGAGGACGAAGACAATTCAATTTTTTGAAAGGACTGATGATATTTGCATTTTCCAAACCAGACTTCTATACCTATCGGTTGGACTAGACCAATCTTGGACTTTCTAAATTGGTCATCAGCCTCAGCCAAGCAGCTACATAGGTTTCTTCACTCTGAGTACAACATTAGCAATTAACCAACTAGTTAAAGTAATAGGAAAGGTGCTCACACATAACAACCCATGTTTACTTCTACCCTTGTTCTCCAACCTTTCCATACTCCTATTATATACCAACTCTATAAATAGGTCTCATTTATCTTTTAAGACATTTATCATTTTTAATAACATATCACATTTTCTCTCTATTTCCTTTCTCCAAAATTCCTAATCCACCAAGCCTCTCATTACTTATTCATACAATAATAGTAGTGTTTGGTGGAGTATGACACAAGTTATGTTTTTTCAAAGAATGAGTAATATTATCATTCAGTATGGCACAAGTTATGTTAATGAGGAATTTTGAGGTGTTTAGGTAACACGGGGGTATTTTGGTTATTTTGTGTTTAAATATGAAATTCAAATTTATATATGTGTTATTTGAGCTTAAATATGTTAAGAGTGGTATATGTTTAATTTGGTGCTATTTATAAGTATTGTAATAGCTGATTTATATGGAAAAAGGTTTAAAATGAAATTAGCAACCCTAAGGTTATAATTAGTATTTCATGTGCAAAATGTTGGAGTTTTATGTTATTTTTGGATATGTTGTTAAGCATGATATTTTGGAGAGTTTTTTTAATTTCAATACATTGGTACTAAGTCTTATGGGTGGAGGTATGGCATAATTGTGAATTAAGGTTTAGTAAGGGCATTATAGTCTTTTTACTTAGCTTAGGTCTCTTATTGCGCTTTTGGTCTTGCTTTACGACTTAGAATAGTTTCATGTGATTATAAATTGTTTAACATGATAAACCATAATGCATTTTTAAGTGTAATGACAATAATTGTTGGAATGAATTCAATATGTCTTGGTATTTCATGTAGCAATGATGGAAAATATCATATGTGATAAGATAAGGTTAGCATAAGTAAAAGTGATATGTGAATGAGTATGTCAAGTGATTCATTTCCATGTTTTGAGTATTGATTTATGAACTAATAAGACATTAATAATTACAGTGGAAGGTCACGTGAGTTAGGACCATTGTACTAATTATATTGTTACTTTTACATTGTTGCGGTACCCAAAATTCCTAGTTGTTTCAATAACTAAAGCAATTCTGGATCTACTCTATATTTATCTTTCCACCTTATTATAGTGGTTATGCATACTTAAAGATTAGATATCTAGTTTTGTTGTTCTTAAATGTGTATTACTTTGGAAGAATCTCTATATTATGATACTGTTTTGCCAATGAGTGTGAGAAATAGTGGAGTTCTTGTTCTCAACGTGACTAAGTAAATGGACCATTGTAATCTCCTAATATGGAACCCTAATTCAATTTCACTTTATTCACCTTGTATCATAAATATATACACACGTATAATATCCATCTTGTCATATGATTCATATGTATTATATATGCCTTATTTATATTGATATGTATTGTTAACTTATTAATTATGTAGCATATTGACCATCATTTTTATGGATATTAATTTATCCCACAAGAATATGTCACAGTGTTTTACAAGTAATTGACAATTCAATGTTTTTGATGCAATTGCTTGTAGTGACTATTTATTAGTGTTTGTATACCACATTTATTTATTTATTTATTTATTTAAACTTCTAGTCCTTTGTTTTCCCTAGTATTTATATCTTCTCTCCTATGCCATAATATTATATCATCATAAGACCAAGTATTTTTCAAACCTAATCTTTAGTTATGAGTTTACTTTTAGCCTTGCACTCAATTACACAATTTTGATGTGATTGGGTATAGGAAATACATTTTCTATATTGGATGTGGTATAGCACCATACATCTTTGTGTTTTAGCATCTACAGAAATTATTTTATAGAAAAAATTTTAATTTTTGAAAATGGAGGTGTTACATTTATTTTACTTATTTTAACTTCCTAAGGAGGAAATACTCCAAATCTAACATACAAGAATCAACTGCTCACACGAGAATACTCTATTCAATGGAGTGGATTCCAAAATTTATATAACTTAATCTATATAAATTAGTTTATGAGTTAAATGGGTTGGATTAGTTTTTTTGCTTAGGTTAACAATGAGTTATATGAATTATATTATATTTTTTCTTAGGTTAACCATGAGTTAGCATGGACTATCATGATTATCACGTTCTCTAAGCTATCACTTTCTCTAAGACAATTCAATGGTGTTAGAAATAGAAAAATAGTTAACTAAAATATTATTTGATATGTAAGTTTTTTCCCTTGTGATAACATGAAATATAGGTAACTAACTAAATAAAAATATACCTGAAAGTCATCTAATGCATCCTACCTAACCTAACCTAACTTAGCAACAAGTCATTGTTAGAAGTTAGAACTTCACATATAAATCAATATTATTCCAAAAATGTAAGGTTGTTTTTACATAGAGAACAACTCATTTACTATATGGAAAACATTGGCTTAACTTGACTAATTTACCCTCCCCAAACAAGTTTGCCCTTCTCCTTTTCTCTTCCCCTTCATGCAAACCATCAATCACTTCCCTTACATCCAAATCTTCCTTTCTCTTTCCTCTCTTCCTCAACCCAACCCCCATTTTCCTAGGAAACCTAATTTTAGAAGAGTATGCTTGAAATGTCCCGAAATTTTCTAATTTTAAAGAGTATATTTAAATAAGATTTTATTGGAAAATTTAAGTTAATAAATTATTTTTACTAAAACAAAAGAGAATTTATTAGGGCAAATTAATAAGGAATTTTATAAATATGTTAATTAGAGGAAATTTGGGTATTTTAACTAATTAAAGATTTTAATTTGGGAATTTATTTAAATTAAGAAAGAGAAAATAGTTTCAAATTAATGTTAATTTTATAAATAATTTTATTGATTAAAATTAGAGTGATTTACTAATTTAAAATGGAAATTTTGAAAAATCTTTTAAAAATCCTATTTTAGCCTAAAAAGAGATTTAAATATTATTTTATTTAACTATTATTTTTTTAAATATCCCAAATATTTTAATTTATTTATTTAACCCAAAATTCCTATTTTCTCTTCTCCTTTTTCCTTTTTCCTTTTCTTTCTTCCTTTTTCTTTCTTTTTCTTTCTTTTCCTTCTTCTTCTTTTCTTTTTTTCTTTTCCTTCCCCGAATTGGGCCTATCACACCGGCCCAAACCCTTCCTTCCTTCCTTCGGCGCGGGTCGTTTCCCGCGGCCCAGAATCCCTCATTTAACCCCACGCCGCGTTTCACCCTCTTATCCATCGAAACTCTTCATTTTGCCCCATGACTTTAAATATCATCGCCCGGTTCACCCTCCTCCCTTTTCTTTTCCTTCTTTTCTTTCCGCCAAACCGCCCGGTCCAACCTGTAACACCCCCAAAATTCACTACTGAAAAATTTTGTTTTATTAAAAGATAATTGGCGGAAGCAGATAAATAAAACGTGAACTTAGGGAGTATTACCGCCACACTTAGTACCAGACCGGTTCACTCATACCGTTCCAGTACCAAGTGCTAAGGCTAAGAAAATGAAATATAATTCGAAAGACATTCAACATGCATAAATCAGAGTAAATTGCAAGAACTTCAATATATTTAAAACAGAGTAGCGCATCAAATCGTTTTCAGGAATAAAATCCACCGATGGTGGTTAAAGTACCAACATAACATCAAAACCAGGGAATTAAACGAAGAAGGAGGGAAAACCCTAACGATACCGGATAACTCCTTACTCTCTTTCCCGTAGCCCACTTGAGTAGCACCTGAAAAACCTGCAAGGGCACTGCCCATTGAATAGGCAGGGGCCCCATAAGGGAATCCCTTCAGTACTACGGTACTGAGTAACCCTTTAATACCACACTTAAAGACAGGCCCGCATACGGCACACAATGCAAGCCACACACATATAAATAATGAGAGATGCATACATAACAATGACAAACATAATACTTTATAAGTCACGATCGATACTTTGGGTCTTAAGCCATTATTCTGTCATTAATCCATCAATATCATATTTTATATCCATGTGAGTACGAGAACCCCACTATTATAGCCGGTGGACCGGAAGGTATACACTCAGGGCAGAACGCCTCTGACCACTATTATTGCCGGTGGACCGGAAGATAAACACACAGGGCAGAACGCACCTGACCACTATTATTTGCCGGTGGACCGGTCTGGCCCCGACTCACATGGTGTTCCACTATAAGTGATTAGTATTTTTCCATAATCTTATTCACATACAGAACTGATTTTTATTGAGCTCGGGACCCCCACTATTTTAGCCGGTGGACCGGAATATATATGTAATCATCATCCAGGGCACAACGCTCCTGGCCACTATTATAACCGGTGGACCGGTACTCATAATCACATACCAGGGCAACACGCTCCTGGACCACTATTATATCCGGTGGACCGGTACTCAATATCATAATCATCTGGGCCCGGCTCATTAATATTTCACTTTCAATAATAGTATCTTTCCTTTCTTTAATCAGCACATCAATCATATTTATTTGCCTCGATTGGGAGATCGATAACCCAGGACACAAAGGTACACCGGTCGTACCGGTGCATATCAGCTACTCAGTACCCTTTAACCATGAACCCAAGGACGCAAAGGTACCCTGGTCGTACTGGTGCATAAAGCTAACTCAGTACCCTACCGACAAGGACACCTAATCCATAAGTATGCATACCCCCTAACTAGGTCCGTAGAGCTAGGAAGAGTAAGATATAGGGCCTGGCTGGGGCACAAAGGCACACCAGCAAATACCAGAATAATCGTGGACTAAACCACATCCTTAGGGTAGCGACCACTAAGGAGTCACCATTCCCGATCTCGAGGTTTTTCACTTTAAGTAATAGTGTCTTAATTAAGGTGATCACGAAAAGCACGATAATCCGATACTTATTCACTTTCAATCGTTTCGATATCATTAATCGTTTCTTATTCAGAGGATTATTCAGGATGTCACGGAGAAACCCTCAAGGCCATACTAATCATTAGATACTCTTACTTGGCTAATCAGCATTATTTAATCATATAATAAAGGTCCACAATTCCAAAGACATTTTAGGTACAAATTACTCATTTGTCCTTTACTTATATAATTGTTAAGTATCCATTCATTGCTTGATAAATTACCATATTACCCTTAAGGTTGCATAATTACCAAATTACCCCTTGTCCACTTTAGATTACCAAATTGTCTCCTACACTTTTTAAATCACCATTCACCCCTCATAATTACTACACTTATCATATTTCCCTTTTGGTTGGTTATATTACCGAATCGCCCTTCTCCTTTGTTATAATTACTAAATTTGCCCTTGAGTTGGGTAAATTACTAAATTACCCTCTTTCATTATCATGATTACTATTTTGCCCCTTTAGTTGGTGAAATAATTATCACTTTATCCCATAATTGGCTAAATTACCAAATTGCCCCTTTAGTTGGATAAATTACTAAATTGCCCTTCTCCTTTATCATAATTACCAGTTTACCCCTTACAATTATTTTAATTGCCATTTACCCTTTTCAATTATCATAAATTCCAAATTACCCTTCTTCATAATTACAAATATTAATTTACCCTTTTTCATAATCAAAATTACTATATTACCCTTCTCCATTATTAAAATTACCATAATGCCCTTTAATTGGTTAATTTACCAAATTACCCTTCTATAGTATCATACTTATCCAATTGCCCTTCTACAATCATAATTTAATTGCTAAATTATCTTTTGTCAATTACCAAGTTACCCCTTACTCCCAAGTTTACCATAATATCCTTTCATTTACAAAATTACCATTTTACCCCTTACATCCAATTTTACCATAATATCCTTTTATTTATGAAAATTACCACCATACATCTTTTACTTTACAAATTACTATTTTACCCCTTCACATCCAAGATTACCATCTTTATCTTTCCTTACATAATTACCATTTTGCCCTTCTTTTCCAAATTACCATATTACCCCTTTACTTATAAATTACCACTTCACCATTCACTTATAAAATTTACCATATTACCCTTTACTTATGAAATTACGATTTTGCCCCTTTACCTCCAAAATTACCATAGTGCCCTCCTTCATCCAAAATTACTATTTTACCCCTACTTCCAAAATTACCATTTTACCCTTCTTTCTCACAACTTACAATTTTATCCTTTACTTGTAAATTATCATTTAACCATTTAATCATAAAATTTCCATATTATTCTTTTATCTCAAAAATTACCGAAATACCCTTTTCACTTTTAAAATTTCCACTCAACCCCTCTATTCACCATTTTTATGAATTTACTAACACTACATAAAATAATGATATTAATACTTCATTTTTATCATCTAAGTCCACCAACTTGTCATTTTTCAACATAATACTCATTAGCAACTACACACATTGATTTATATACCTCATAAGCATAATTAATAAAATACCTTTAAACAATAACATCATTCATGCCTTAGCAACATGATACATCATAACAAGTATTTAACATTTCCATCCATAATCAAACTCCTTCCTTAATTAACATACCTACATATGGCACAAAAGTTATCATGCTTTTTCTTTTTAACAAACAATATAAGAAACCATAAACATATCATGCTAAGCATACAAAACATGCATAAAATCATACTAAACCCTAAATGTGCTAGCATGCGTTTTTCCATATATTTAAGGGAGGATTAACGGTTACCTTAATCCCGCAAAATATCAATCTTACCAAGCATAATTAGCAACTCAACACCTAAAAATAATATCCATCATATTTGTTAGAAATAAGAAGTTAAAAAGGATAAAACTTTATAAAATTTAATTAGTAAAACACTTAACATAAAATACCATTATACCTTAAAAATTATCCAAACAATTTTTAAAATGAAGGGGAGCTCACGCTGCATGAGCAGCGTGAGTTTCATGCAGAAAAGAGAAGGGAAAAAGGCTCAAAGAGGGGTGAAGGAAGCAAGATTCATCATTTTCGGGTTAAGGTCGTTAGGCTAGAAAAGAGGGTGGTTAGGGGAGGTTCTAAGGCAAGGGAATGGCACAGAAGTGAAGAGGGGGTGCAGGTGGAGGCAAAGGGTGGTTTCACGGCGGCATAGGGCGACGGAGACGGCGGCGGCAAGGCGGCGAAGTTGGTTGCCGAGGAGGGTCGAGGGAAAGGGGTTGTGAAGGAAGGAAAAAGAGAGGGGAAAATGGAGGGGTGCAAGAGTTGGTTTCGGCCAACTAAGGCATGGCGGTTGTAGAGGGGGTTGCAGGGTGTCGAACGGTGGGCTGGGTGGCGGCAGAGGTGGCCGGACGGCGGCGGTAGAGGCGGTTGCAGGTGGCTCGGCGGTAAGGGGAAAAGCTGGGAAGAAAAAGGAAAAGAAGGAGAAGGGAGGAAGTGTAGGGCTCGAAGGGGTTGTGTGGTGGTGCAGGGTGGTAGTAGGCGGTGGCAGAAGGCGGCACAGGGGCTGGGCTTGGTGGTTCGAGCGGCGGAGGGTGGCGGAAAAAGAAGAACGGGGGCGAATGGGAGGAGGAGAAAAGAGAGAGGAGGGAGCTCGGGAAGGGGATGATAGGCTCCGAAAAATGTGGTAATGAAGGGCTGGTGGGATGGAGAAAAATAGGAGGGAGAAGAGAGGGGCAGGGATGGCCGGCGATCGGTGCTGCAGGTGGAAGGTGGTGGTCGGGTGGCAGGGGAGAAAGAGGGACAAAGAAGGAAAGGGAGAGAGCATGCGAGGCTATGGTCCAAGGCTGGTTTGGCTCGAAAAGGGAAGGAAAACGACGGGGAAGGAGAGAAAGGGAGAGGGAGCAGGTGGTGGTGGCAGGCGGCCGCAGTTGCAGGCTGGCATGGCGACGGGAGCAGGTCGGGCGTGGGAGAAGGAAGAAAGGAGAAGAAGAAAGGGACGGGGCGGCTGGACCGGCGCAGGAAAAGAAAGAAAAAAAAGATGAGTCGGCCGGTCCAGGGGAAAAGAAGGCTGTGGCTGGGCGGGCGCGCGAGGGGCAGGGGAGAAAGATCGGGCCTGGCCCAATCGTGCGGGGGAGAGGGTTGGCCTGGCAAGGCAGCCCGAGGGAGGAAGGAAAAAGAAAAAAAAGAAAAGAAGAAAGAGGAAAAAGGAAAAAGGGTAAAAAGGGGGATGGAAAAATAGGGAAAATAATTTAATTTAATGTATAAAATCATAAAATATAATATTCTTGGTAAATTATTTAATTTAATAATTTAATTTATTTTAATCTAAAATATTAATTTAAAAAGGATAAAGTTGGTAAAATATTAGTTTGGAAAATTATTCAAATAAAATAATATGATAAATAGAAAAATATTTATTTTTAATTTATTAAATAATTTTATCCAAATTTACATACTCTAAAATCCATAAAATAATTAAAATAAATAATCTAAAAGCAATTCTATTCCAAATAAAAGTAATTTATTAAAATATAGGTTTTCGAAATTTATTAAAATAATTTCCCTCATCATCTTCTTCCTCTTCTTCCTCGACGCCATAACTGTCACCTTCCTCTGAAAATAGCACCACCGGCCATAGGTGTCGTGACCGGCATTTCTCCCACTCGTTCTCTTCCCCTCGACGCACACTTCAATTTGAATTGCCCCACTCTCCTCTTCTTCCCCACGTTTGTTCCCATTTCCCTCGTGAAGATCGGGCAAAATTTTGAAATTTTGCCGCCCGATCAACGACATAACCAACCCATTTTTCCACCGAATTTGATCTCCCGGTAACCTCCACGACTCGAGCCTACCCTCCATCACTATAAATACCCCTCGTATGGCCTGGTTTCGAGATTTCTTTCCCCAAAACCCTAAGCACTAGTCTGTGCGCCACCACCCCATTAGACACGCTTTCCTCCACCGTTAGCCAACCTCGCCACCTCTTCTTCCTCCCAAACTCTTCCCTGCAACGCCCTCTAGTTAATTAAACCATTCGCATCCTTCGATTCTCCTTGCATAGGCCTCCATAACCGTGCAAAGTTTGCTAGTTCTCTCACCAGAATTTTTACCCCAAAACCTTAAACCACCGTCCACCACCACATCCGCCACTTCTGCCACCCTCTAAACCACCCAATATCTCCTTCTAAGTCTCCTCCACCAACCCATAAACTTATTTTATTTTTCTCCTTTCCCCTTCCATCTTTTTCTTCATTTTCACCCCTCTTAGATCACTTTTCCGGCCACCTCCGGGAACCACCGCCGGTGCCACCCATACCCGCCAACTTAAGGTGAAACCCTAAACCTTTTCAACACTTCCTTTCGATTTATTGATAATTATTCTGCTTTTATCCTAATTTTTAATGTTAATTCAATTTTAATTATTATTATTATTATTATTGCTTTCAACTAATATTATTATTGTTATTATTATTATTATTATTATTATTATTATTATTATTACTACTACTACTACTATTACTAATACTATTTTGGTGAAGGGTAGAAACATTTATATCACGACCCTTTTCAAATGAAAATAGTAATTTATTTGTATTTTTAAGTAATATTTTGTATAGTTAATTATTGTATAATATTGTTTTAATTAAAAACCAAATCTTAGAATAAGTTAGAAAATAATAAAATTTTATAAGGGAGCCTAATTTTAGCATATTTTTATATAATAGGTGAACCTAGTCAAACCCCTCAAGTGGAATAGGAGTGTGCACCAAGACCGGTGTCGTTTTAGGTAAGGGTTTACTAAGGTCATTTGTGTGTTTATATGCATTATGTGCTTCACATGCCATGTATTCTATGTTTATTATTATTAATCATTTCGTATGTGGTATGATTATAAAGTTGAAGTATGTTGGTATGAATAAATCATGGCATGAGGATTATGTGTATGTTTATGTTATTACTATTGTATGATATGGCCTTAAGACGTGCATGTTAGGGTGGTAAAATAATGATGGGTAGTGTAACAATGTGGCGTTAGAGTTTTGCATGAAATGACATGGTATTAGGGTTTTGCATAAAGGGACATGGTGTTAGGGTTTTGCATGAAATGGTACGGGTTGGAGTTTTGCATGAAATAGTATGGTGCTATGGTTTGCATGGAAGCATGTCTACGTGGAGTAGGGTTGGCATATGAATTAGGGTTTGCATGGGAGTGTGGTATATGTGGAGCTAGGGTTTGCATATGAATCAGGGATTACATGGAAGTGTGTTCTACGTGAAGCTAGGGCCTGCATGTGAATTTGGGTTGCATGGAAGCATATTACGTGGACTTAGGGTTTGCATGGGAGCTAGGGTTTACATAGAAGCATGGTTTACGTGGAGTTAGGGTTTTGCATGGGAGCTAGGGTTTGCATGGAAACGTGGTTTACGTTGAGTTAGGGTTTGCATGGGAGCTAGGGTTTGCATGGAAGCGTGGGTCACGTGGAGCTCAGGTTTGTATGGGAACTAGGGTTTGTATGAGAGTGTGGTTTATGTGGAGTTAGGATTTGCATGGTAGCTAGAGTTTGTAGGGATATTAGGGTATGTCATGATTAAGTGTGATGGGATGATTAACTAGGGTTGAAGTAGTTAACCTGAGTTGAGGAGTAAGCATGGTAGGAACCTAAGTTGCATGTCTTGAAATGAACATCTGAATAAGATACTTAACTTATTGAATACGTAAAGTGGAAGATGTTGAGCTGGGCCTAGACCGATCCACCGACATAATAGTGGCCAGGTATTGTGGTAGCCTAGAGACCGATCCACCGGCTTAATAGTGGTAGGGTATGTTACCCTAGTGACCGATCCACCGGCTAAAATAGTGGGGGATCCTGAGCTCAACAAACCAAACCATATATGTTGTTAAGATATGAGAAGATACTAATTACTTACAGTGGAACACCGTGCGAGAAGGGGCCAGACCGATCCACTGGCATATAATAGTGGCAGGGTATGTACCCTAAGTGACCGATCCACCGGCTATAATAGTGGTCAGGAGCCAAAGTGCCCTGGAGACCGATCCACCGGCAAAAATAGTGGGGTTCCCGTACTCGTATGGACTTGATAAAGAGCATGGTGTGGAAATGGATTCGATAAAGGCTTGATGAAATAAATAATTTGATCCGTATTGAGTCCTAGAATCTCAGCTAAACATTTATGTGTACTAACATGATTGAGTTTTTATGTCTTTATTATTATATTATTGGTTATGTGAAATATGTATGCTGGCCTTAGTACTCGGTTACTTTACTCAGTACGTAGCGTACTGATCACCCATTTCATGGGTGCTGCTCATTCCCACGAGCAAAAGGCCCGTCTGATCTATTGCAGGTAGGAGACACCTACTTTGATGCTATCGATGTCTATAGGACATCAGGAGGGGCAGAGTGATAGCTGGGTTGGATCGATTTCTAGAGAGACGTGGCTGTTTTCCTTTTTAATTTATGACTCATGTTATCTTTTATTATGTTTGAATTGTAGGAACAATGTTACTAACGTTGTTTAGTTATTATCTGGAAAAAAACAATAGCTGGTATTTCGAATTATGTAAGACTTGCGCGTACTCTGATTCTCGTTTTTATAAATTTGTATTTTTATGGTGTTATTAACACTATCTTCTTAGCCTTAGCACTTGGTACCGGAACGGTAGGAGCGAACCGGTCTGGTACTAAGTGTGGCGGTAACACCTCCAGAAATTTACGATTTTAATTTATGAGTATTCCTTAAAAAAATGTGTAAATTTTGGGGGTGTTACAATCCTAAACAAAAATGGAGCATTGCATATATGAAATAGAAGGAGGGGATGGTGTTTTTACCAGCAAATCACTCCAAAATAAAGACAACAATGTAGATTAAAATCTATTAGATATCAGCTTTAATCTTGACAAAGAGGTACATATTCATTTGATTTTGTGCATGGAAATGTGGGGAGTGATAGAGAAGGATTGGGCCAACATGAGATAGTCACATAACCTCCTTCACCAATGTCATGAGATAACACAAAGATTTTTGCCAACATCAAAACTTGATGTAGCAAGGGAAGGTTGACATAAGGACCTAACATATCCCAAGAAGGCTAGTGTGAGTGTCCCACATAACTTGATTATCCTAAAGTGACTATATCACCCAACGTGAATTCTTGATGCAACTAGGATGGTCAATATAAGGATGTTGCATAGCCCGGGAAGGCCAACAAGAGTGTCTCATACAACTTGCCCTTCCAAAAATTGACAATCGTATGCAACTAAGGCACCTCATTAATATATTTTCTTCCTTGCTAAATAGTTTACTATTGTTTGTTTTTGTTTATGAAATATAGGGAATTTATGAATTAGTTCTTTAGGGAACATGATTATTAAGATTTTTTTTTATAACACATTGAGCTTTTGTTAAATCATGATGAGTTTATAACATGGGTAAGAGTGATTGGTACAAGTTATATGATGGTTTTAGTTATAAAATGTTTGAGGAAAGGAAATGGTAAGGGAGTCAATAGGGTATCCATTAGATGTGAAAAAGAGGGTACACACATACACACTAGATTTATAAATGGTTATAATGCACAAAATACATCTTCAAAAAAAATTATTTCCCTTTCAAGGTTTCTAATGTTGAAGATACTTGGGAAATAATTGTTAATAATGGAACACATAATCATGATTTGGCTAATACTCTTGAAGGACATTTTTTTAGGAAAGTTGAAAAAAGAAGGAGTAATTTTTTTTTTATGTTATTACAAAAAGTCATGTCAAATCAAAACACATTAAGTACTTCTTTAGAAATAGTTTATGGGAAATGGAAAAAATATGTATAATGCCCAATAAAATATTAGAATGAATGAACTGAATGAACAAACAACCTTACAAAGCATCATGAGTATATTCTTACAGAATCATTATTTTTACTAGCATCAAGGTAATCTGGAGTTAGATATTTTGTGTAAGATTCTCTTTACACACCCTAAATATATTAATATTTTACACACATTTCCTTTTATCCTAGTAATGGTGTGCAAATATATGATAAATAGATGCGGAATACCTTTACTTGAAATTGAATTTTAACATTGTGTTTGCATATATGTCATCCAAGAAGGAAGAAAATTATACATGGTTAGTTAAGCAGTTGAATACATTGATAAATCCTATATTGTTTCTGATTAACATTATCACCAATCAGAAACATAGGCCAATTTTATCTGTGGAACTTGCCTTTTCAACCTCAAAGCATTTGCTGTGTATATTTTATGAAAATAAGAATGTAGAGGAGCAGTCTAAGAAAGCTCAAAGTGGAGTGTTTACATCGAGTTTTGTGCCCCAATATATGAGGGAACGGCGTGATAAATACCATAGAAGAGGAAACATACGAAGAACAACTCTTGTCATTGGAGAGTGATTTTATAAGCATGCCCAACCTGCTTTCTTATCTAAATATGGTTCGGCTACATCCCTACAAAGAAAAATTATCTCTACTTAGGTCAATGATGTCTTACATTTTCATCAAGGTATAACAACCCGATATAAAATATAGTTTATTATTACATGAGCGTATTACTCATGAGACTTATTACTTATGAAATATTTACATATGTTTATTTCTCTTTATCATGTGGAAGGTGATCATAGATCATTCAAGATATTCTTGGAGATATCAAAAAGAAATTTTAACACCATTTTACTATTGATTCATTCTTTATTAGACTTGCAACATCGTGACATCATATGATCACTTGAGAGGCAGTGATTTAATGTTCATCACCATGCTACTAGTGTACTTTATGCCAATATGAGAGGATATGTAGTATTGTTTGCGTTGAAACTAATCAATAAAGAATGTAGAATAAGTAATGATATGGGCAATGTTGAAGTGTTATATGTGTTGCACACACATGATACTATGTACTCATGATGTCAATACTTACATGTATGATTTCATTGCTATCCCTTCATCATCTATCTATCATTTTTTTAAAGGATCTTGATATAGATGACTTGATTATTTCACCAATACCACGAGAACCGATCGAGGTTGCACCTCATTTACTCTATGTTTTTTTTGTGGAAATTGTTCTAAGCTAACCTCCTGCAATATAAAATTAGCTAGCTTGAGAAATATTCAATATCGTCATTCATCAGAGAACACCACTATAGAAGCCTCAAGAACAATAATAAAGGGGTTATCCAAGGTAGAACTCCATTATAAAGAATCCCTCAAGTTGGGAGTATACAGATCATAGGAAGTCAAGTTGTTTGGGATCAATTAAAGTTTGAGTTAGGTTATCTTTGAGTTAAGATCATGGTCGAGGTAATGGATGAGACCTAGGTTGAGGACAACGATCATCCTTTATGTCTAATATGTCATCGGAACATATACAATCCCCATATATGAGGCAATTTAATCAACGTATAATACCAAATATTCATAGTTGTTATAATGTGTGTGGAGATGGAAATTGTGGCTTTAGATCTTTAGCATATTGTATACTTGGAGATGAGAACAAGTGGGTTTGAATCCATACATAGATGTACCATGAGGTTCAAATAAGATGTCAGTTGTACGAGAACTTGCTGTAATATATAACATTAATTAACTCCTTTATAATATCATTCACTGGGAATGACATGCTCCATAGATACACTGGATGACAACGTCATATATTGGCCATGTAATTACCACTCGATATAATGTACTACTTGTATGCTTCTCTTGAGCTAACACTTCTTCTTTTTTATTAGTGGCACAACTTAATACAAATGGTTCTAAAAGTGAAGTGAGTATGTGTTTATTGATGGAACACACACTTTATATATCGGTATACACTTAGTTATGTCTTATTCCAATATTAACATCAAAGCCTACAAATTTTTTTAATAGTTTATTCTACAGATAAAACTCTTAGAAAAATTTACACTACCATCGGTGCATGTTGTAAAATGAGTATTTCATGATAGCAGCGCATCAACATGGGAACACCATATCAATCAAGGTTTGAACGGTTGCTAAATTTTAAATAATGATGACACACATCTAATAGAACTAATTCCTTTATCTTCAAACATACATTAATCGAGGATCAAATTTTGTACCTTTTCATTTGATTATTTATGTTTGACTTTTGAACATTTTAAATGTAATTTAATCAAAATGAGATCATCTATCTTTCTTTGTATTATGTCGTTTGATCCCTTATGTGATTTGATTGATGTTGCATGTACTACAATTATTATTTCTTTATACGACCCTGTGTTAAGTCATATACTTAGCAAAACTTTGAACATTCATCTTCAATCTAACTCCATTCTATGCCATAATACTCATTTAACTCCCTTACATTTAGTTCACCCTTCTAATGCGGCAACCTTTGAAAACAAAACATATACTAAAACGAAGTAATAGGATCACAACCATGACACGAGCTTTCCTAACGGATAGTGGGCTCCTAAATTAAAAGCAACTGCTTCGTGTGTCGTCTATAGTTATCTAGAGTTGGTCTACCTCTTGAATACATATGACATATAGTTTTTGCTACATTATCAAGGCGTCTTTCAACTATTATTTTTTCTTCCTTATTATATCACATGACTAACAGCTAGCTGCATCGTAGGTAACAAGTACTTATGGGTCACTTGAACTTATCAATTAATATTCTCATAATTTATATTGCATAAACCCACTACACATTTATATGGAGAACTTTAAAATTTTAATTCAAGCCATTTTTTTTATCTCCAAAAAGTTGGAAAACAAGTCCAATTAGAAAAATAAAAGTTATGGACATAAGTTTTAAAATTTTTAAAAATTATTTTCTAAAAAAACAACCTTATTTTTTGAAGCAACTCAGGAATATAGTTTCCTATCTCCACCCCAAAAAAAAACTACATGAAAAAGGGGGAGGAGTCGGTTTTCACCTAAGATTACACCAAATAGCTCAACGGCTGTACCATTGCCGGATTACTATCTCGTCTTTTCAAAATATCCATGTTGATTATATTGTCGGAAGGAAGATGGGAAAATCTGGAGGGAGTTGCCCTGGCCCTTGCGCTGTCCACATCTTTAAATCATGATGAGATGGAAATGATACCCCCGTGTCCCTATTTTGTATTATTTCGCCGTGGTGCCAGCGTTCTGCGGTAGGCGCCTCACAATCAAAAGTCTGCAATAGGAACATAATAATATCGACATTAGGTGCACCGCAGATTATAATAAATTCTCTTGCTTTCTAGTCCTAGGGAAAAAAGAAAGAAAAAAAAAGTAGTATCGTGTACTTTTGCTTTCTTTATAAGAAAGAAAAGACAAAATAAATAAAAAAAGTTGTTAAAGGTGAACACTCCGGTATCTAATATATATATATGCGACAATATCTTTATTCGTTTGTGAGCTTGTAGTACATTATAATTTATAGAGACGGTTAAAATAAATTCGATGATTAAATAATTTAGCTCCGCTCTTTCCATCTTCGCGAAAAATTACAACTGGATTAACTCCATACATTAATACGTACGGTGCATAATTTTTCCCCTTCCTTGATGACAAAAACAACCCATAATAAAAAGGGGCAAAAAAAAAAAGAAAAAAAGCAAGAGGCAGGAAGCGAAGTTAATCAAACGCAGACCTTACAGTAAAGCTGTGAGCCGGCGGAAGAAGCGTCGAGAAGATCCTCCAGTGTCCATCCGCCCACAGTCGCATCCATCACGTAATAATCGCCGGTGGAAATCGACCCATCTTCGCTGTTCTGACAGTATGCCGTCGGCGTTGTTGCCCCACCAAATGACGGCGTTACGTAATTCGTACGGTCACCCGAGATTCCTCGTTCGGTGAATCGGCCCCCAGAGCCGGCGCTCGCTCTCGTCTCGGATTGCCCGTTTGAGGAAGAAGGCGAGGTCGGGTATGCCGCCGATGAAGCCGAGAGCTTGACTCCTGTTAGAAGGAACCTGCTGTGTTTTTTAGTGTGCTCGCTTGCTCTGTGAATCGGGACGTCGCATTCTCTGCATAGAATTGCTCTGTCTTCTTTACAGAATAGGACCGCTCTTCTTTCCTGCGAGGCAGAAATAATATTCAAAAGTTGAATAAATATGGTTTCTTGGCGGCGGCGGCGGTGTATTGTATGTTAGCTGGGTCTGCATTCGGAGAAATACTGACTATTCTACTCCGTGAGGTCTAATTAGGTGGGTTCATGGCTACTGCTAGGAGCATTAATTTGTGTTCTAAATAAACTTCAACCCAACGTTATTTCTGTCTGTCAGAATCAAAAATAAATGATCCTTAACTAGGCGTCCGACACCATGCCTTTTAGCTTCAACAGTAGTTTATGTCAGATGATTCTAAATCATTTAAGCGATAGAAGTGTAGCAGCAGCATAAATATATGGATCCATAAACGCAGCAAAAAAAATCCAATACCTGGCAGATGTCACACTGAGGAGGCGTTTCTTTAGAAGAAGGATGTAGAAGCGAGAATCGCTGGTGTTTGCTAGCAAGCTTATTAGCGTGGTGAACGCGTCGGTCGCAGCTCTCACAGAGGGCAGCTTCATCAGCGGCACAAAACACCGTCGCTTCTCGGCCCTCACAAACATCACACTGAATCTTCATTCTAATACGAATTAAAAATCCGTCTGTTTTCTGATCAAAGATTGCTTTGGACGGCGGATAACAACGATGGCGATTGATTAAAATAGACGTACGGGAAGAAATGGGGAAAGTATGGGCAGAAAATTGGTTGGGAATTTAAAGGTTACTTTTCTTGGATAGAGATAATAACAACATGTGTCTTTCGCTTTCCTTTCCCCACCTCCCCCACCCCACTCTTTTGTACTACTAACTTTCTGACTTCTGATTTCCTTCGAATTCAGATCTTCACCTTCACCAAAAGGCGTAATTCAGATCTCTTGACGCGAGAGATGTTAAGGACAGGAAAATTTATGGATTCGCGGAAAGTGGTAGAGAGAGAGAGAGGGGGGATTAAATTAAGGGAGGGGGGTTGTAGCCTTGTAGTGTGTGTTGGGCCGTTGGCAACTTGGGTGGGTTTGTGGGGTTCAGTCTATGTTCGAAGCTCTCACAGAGAGACAATTTATGGAAGTAAATTTGGGTGTGCGGGCATGATGAGGGAGGAAGGAGAAGCAGGCAGGCCCTTTATATCTTTATGACTTTTATCGATCCTCTCCTCTCTCTAAATCTCTAGTATATTTTATATACTGCTAGTTGTAATCCTTCTCTTTATTTTATTCCTTCTCCACCCAAAATTGAATAATTTATAGCCACGGGGGCTTTGCCAGCTCATTCTGCTTGCTGCTTATTATTATTATTATTATTATTATGGAGTAACAAGAAAGTATGGTATGGGCTCACTCATTGCCTTTTTCCGTCCCCACCCTCTTTTTCTTCTTAATGATTATAGTTTCAAACCTAGTATTAAAAATCGGACCGGACCGGTCGGTTCGACCAGTGAACCGGCGAACCGGTCGGATCACCGGTTAAATTTTATGTGCCGGTTTTTAAGATCTCGGAACCAGTGAAAACCGGTCGGACCAGTGAAAACCGGTGAATCGATAAAAAAATCTGTCTTAGAACCGGTCAAAAAATCGATCGGGAACCGGTCAAATTTATGTAGAGTTTAATTTTCTATATATTTCATATTTTTTGACTTAAAACGTACCACTGGTTCGACCAATCCAAATCACTGATTCGATCACTAAACTAGTGAACCAGTTATGAGATCGGTTCGATGACCGGTCCGATTTTTAAAACTATGTTTTCAAAAGCGCACCAAAAGATTGGGAGGGATGATGTGATGCGGTGCGTCAGTACGGAGACCAAAACGCACAAAACCAAAAAGTGCATTTCCATTGACATTGAGTCGTAAAAGGAACACTGCATGTCACTCTGTATAATATTAACTTGAAAATCCATGCGGCCCTGGATCCAATGAATTTCTCTTTAATACTACTCTTAGTAGTTGTCTCTGTTATTGATTTCGACCGCAAAAGGTGGGAAAACACTCCTCTGTACCGGAGATGTATTCGCGTAATATTTGTAATTCATGATAACTGTAGCAAAAAAGGTAAGTTATCGATACAAATAATAATAATAATAATAACTACAAAAATAAGATAAGTATGACCATTCTACGTTACTTAATTTTTCCCCCTTCTTATATATTGAACACTATAGTAAAAGCATGATTTTTTTATGTTCCATTTATAATTTCCTCTTGTAAAATTAAAAAAAAAAATACTTGAACACTATGGTTGTCCACTCCCACGTATCCTCACCACGATCACAACGATCCCTCGTATCGACTAATAATGTAACGGCAAATATGCGGTTAGATCTGCAGCAAGATATCGATCGCGTGCGAAATAAATTAATGAAAGATTAATGAAGCGTAGTAGGCCTGAGGTACTGACTACGGACTCGGCCGGGTGTGTGGTGGCGTGTGAGTGGCGCTACAAGACAAGTGATGCCTTTTTATGCAAGAATCGATTAGATAAGATCTTTAGATCCAATGTAACGTGCGATATGCTCCTCCAATAATAAGCTGTTGCCGAATCTTGGCTTTGCGTGCCCTGTTGCTCGCTTTAAAGGTTAATTAAGCCTGCTGCTAGCTATTATTATTAGCGCCGTATAAAAGTCCAGTCGGGCCAAATCTGTGAGGATTACGGTATAAATGAAGTAGAACATAAATTATTATTATATGTTTTCACTTTGCTTGTTTAATTAGAGAACTTATAGTTATGCTTAGTATTCGATTTACGTAACTAAATAAGTAAATGGAACTAAATTTTTAATGAACCAAGTTCAAACGGACGAACGAGCAATCAGATTCATTTACAATTCTATATTTTATACCGTTTTAGTATTTTTCGTGACTTAGGTGATCATAAAAATGATCCAATACTTTTTTTTAATTTTAGAGAGATTATAACCCAAAAATTATATAAAACTAGAGTTGTAAATCTCAACACTTGAAATATCATATTTAGATTCAAAAGTTGCCAAACATGACGGTTTACCAACACTATAAAATATATATATATATATATATATTATTGTTGTCCGTCACATCCATTGTTGAATACGACAATTAGTTCTTGATATTCACTAGAAAAATATTTTTTTAAGGTATATATAATTTTTTGTTTTCAAAAATATATATATATATATATATATATGCCATTGGGAGGATACGTTGAGTGACTAGGCCGCCTCCCTAAACGGAGCTAAAACATTTCTCGAACAAAGTAATTTAATCATTCTATAACAATGCGGTATTGTTCAAGACTTTTTCTTCTTGAAGAAACTCATTTTTAATCATTTATTAAGGTTCAAATAAGTGCTACGAAAATTATGGAGACGTAGAGGACACGCTTTTGAGGAGCCCTCTTACTAATTAAAGACCGTCCCCACCTTCAAACGCGGAGAGCGGCGGTGGCGCGCGAGCATCGGCATCTGGAACATAGACTGAAAGAGCAAGCAAAGTGACGGAGTAGGTCGAACAGGTGGGCGGGCGGTGGTGAAAACTGGAAAGAGAACGACTACAGCGACTGCCATATGGGGACAAAAAATGCCTTTTCATGCAAGTTGATAAGAGAGATGAACAGATTGGATTGTACTGTGCTTATAGAGTAGTAGATATGTGCTGTCACCTTGTCTTCATTTATCAAATCATAAATCGAATCGGAACGTTGGTGGCTGGTCAACACAACAGATGATACGGAACTTTTAGCTTTTAAGCCGGCGTTTGCAGGTCCTGTTCACACGCACATGGCTCGGTCTTCGGGGGCTGAATGACGTACCAGCTGATGTTAGTTGTAAAGTTCCCAAGGTTCTGGCGTTCTGCGACCTCTGTATTTTGCCCGATGGTTTAAGAATATCTTAAATCAACTTTCGCAAGCAATTAGGAGATAATTGACTTTAGTGGCTCGAGATGGAGTTTAATTGAAATTATAGTTCTCGGGCTCGGATCTCTCCTCATGCCGTCCATCTATATTGTTTTGACTTATGACCAATCTATAATTTATCTGCCAATTGTACGGATCTTCTCTTATATATTGATTGAAGTTGAACCTATAATAAACTTTTCTTGACCATTTTATTTCCTCTTTAGATAAACCTATAACAACTAACCCTTGCCTAAGATGCTGGCTTTGCCATCCAAACGGCACTATACAGGAAACAATTATAAAAATTGGATCATAGAATAAATAATTAGAAAATTAGATCGTAAAATCGTAAGATCGGCAAATACTATTAAAATATAACATTGATATATTTATATGTTCTATATTAATTTCTTCAATAAATACAGATATATATATCGCTTACTAAATTTTATTACAATAAATTAAAATTTTAAATCTGTTAAAACTATAATTTCTAATCCGAACTATTACAGACTATTATCAATTTAATTGATGGATAAAAGCTACAAATACACTTATTTAAACCCATTCTCATTTTAATTTCAACAAATTAACCACTAAATAGGGATTATTTATTACCAAAACCACTTCATGAATACCTAACATTTTTACAACATCACGAACCCATGACTAGTGTGTTGATGCCCAAAAGCATGAAAAAAGAAAGAACAAAAGACAAATTTTGAAACTAAATCTACAATCGAATGTCAAGATAAGCGAAAGAGAGACAGAGTCTAGAAAAAACACAAAGATGGAGAATGGAGGAGGATGAAGGACAAATAACATAGGAGCAATAAAGGTAAAATGAAACAAATTAATGGATGATGAAAGGGTGAACAAATGTGCGAAAAAATTATTTGATTTGAGGTAACTCGTGTGTTTCACAAAAAAACCAACAAAGTCTAATGTGAATTCAATTTGGAAACTCTAATACATATGCCTCTCACAAATTATGAGTCATAATATTATTTGGGTATTCTTTTATTGAGAGTAATATTGCAGTTTATATTGTGTGTATGGATATACCATTACCAAAAAATATATATATTCTATGTGTAATAATGGTATATACCCATCTTTGATGACCATCTTTGTCCGCTAATTTTTTATATTAGTTGTCGTCCATCGATAAGAAAAATTCGATCGAATGACTTGGTTAGATGATATAATGGCAAAGGAATGGAGGAGGTAATGGGCAATGAAGGATCCAATGTCCCAACTATTAGATGAGATAGATTAAGGAACAACTAGGATCGAGTATAACACTATAATTCATTTTATTTTTACAATTAAGAGTTTATTATTTGTTTATTAAAACTACAATAACATATCACCCATAATTCATTTGTTATTTCTTCATACGGAGAGTTTAGCAAAAATTTATTTTAATTAACTATTATTTGAAATAATGCTTATTTTTCTCAAGAATTTTCTATTTTCATAATTTAAGAAAATACTATCATTTATTTGTCATATCTCTATAGTATTTTTTATACCTATTATCGGTGTAATTTTTAATATTTATTTATTAAAAATTTTGCATTTAAAATCTATTAATTTTACCAAGTGTCTACCGTAAAATGTACATTAATTATAACTCTTCAATAAAAAAAATTACACTACATTTATTGTTTGAAAATTATATTAATTATAAATATAAATCATCCAAAAACAACATTGGCATTCAAAAGGGGCGGAAGCAAAGGAATATTTTATTTTTATCTAAATACTAAAATATGAAAAACGTCCAAAATGTATATAATGATTCAAACAAAGATAGCAATATTTCATAAAATTACACAATGTAAGAAATCTACATGATTCGTAGAATTGAATATCTAAATTCATACATACTTACATTAAATTTATGAAATAGTATTATAGTTCTTGTAAGTTTCAAACAATGACAAATTTAAAATTTTCTTTAGATATTATACACACACACACACATATATAATTGTAAATGTCTTTAGATAAACACTTAACGACTGCGTGCATGGCACGAGATTGACGAACTAGTTTTAACCAACATGGATGGCATGTGACAAATAGTTATTGATGATCGGTGGATAATGTAGGCGTAATATATACCGCAGAGCCGGCTAAGACTAGGAGGTTAGGCGAAAAGGCTTTATCTTTGAGCAACCATGATTACTCGGAAAACAAAATGGCTTGGTTCATACAAAATTGATTGAACGCGATATGGTTATTGGCGGACAAGATAGCAGTACCACCGCCAAAAAGGTTACAGCAGAAAAATTGACCACCAGATTCAACTGAATCTGCTACCAGAACCATTTGAGTTCCAAGTATTGATGAGAAGGAGGTAGCAGATCACAGGGGTGTGGAAAATATAATTGAATCAAATTTCCTCAAAAGATAATATACTCCATTCCAAACCCACACGATAAAAGACGCATGCGTCTTTTCTACCCTTATCACTATCATACCAATTATCAAATACCACAAACAATCGTTTTATTTATTTATTTGTTTGTTTTCCCTTTCATTTTCATGTGGGGAGGAGGTTATTCGATCGAGACATTGAGGAATTAAAATAACAGCAACATGGGAAAATCAGAAGGCTGATTTCATTAGCAAAATATGTAGCAGATCTCTATACATAACCGAGCAGAAGAGAGGTTTCACGTCATCCTGCTGTATCGGTGCATCCTTGAATAACAGAATAATGTTGCATCTATATGTCTTCACATTTCTTATCCTCTTCTCTTTCTATACTCCTCTGTTTTCCCATAAAATATACTTTCCATTTTGCTCAACGCTTAATTTACAACACTATCGAAGGGAAATCCAGAATATATGGCGATACCTTCAGACAGATACACAGGTTAACTAATTAAAGAATAACACCAAACACGAGCCACTATGATGGAACTGACGCATATACCCTGCATAAAAATGCAATATAACTCAATGAAATACAGAAATCACAGGTTTGAAGGAAAATAATAATAATAACAATAAGATAAATAGTACTATGTTCCATTCAGAGACAAAGCAAAAAGAAATAATGATGCGCGAGTGATTTACACTTCTACTGCAGCTGTGAAAAAGGATTTTCAATCGAGATAGAAAGAACGGATGCTAGAGAACATTTTACCTTCACTTCAAGGGCAAGATCGTGTCGTCATGAAGTGAAAGCAAAAATTCTATCTGATATGCTAGTCCGACAAATCGGACATTCTGAACAAGCAAGTGAACAGGGTTTGCACACTGCAAAAGGTAGAGCAGTTATCAATTAAAAGAATTACAGACAATGTAAGACGAGGAAGCCAAATTTACAAAAGGGCTTACAACAGAAATGTCGGCAAGGGAGAAGAATCGCAGCAGTTGAGGACTCGAAGCAAACTTTACAGAGATGGGAGTTTGCATCTCCATTCCCCGAGTACTTGAGCTCTTTCTCCCTCATCTCTTGCATACGTGCCTGAATTTTGCAAGCAGATGTAGATAATAGGTTAATGTTGCAGACTAGTTTCACAAAGTAACATTGCCAGAAATCACTCTAGATAACGAAACGCCACAGCTAGGGGATAGTTCATAGGACATCCAGAAATATTCAAAATATTAATACTAATTCAAATGGATACTGACAGTTCTTTGAAACTCGCTTTCAAGAGCACATATCCGAAAAATTAAAGCGGACACGTATGCTAATAAATAAAATAACTGATACTGATGGTCTTCCCAAATGTATGCTCACACAGACAAAAGAACATCTAGGTATGAGTTCCGACAGCACCCATTGAGCAAGCGAGGGACAAGGATCGAGTAAAGAAGCACTAGGCAACCAAGAAAGCCAAAGAATTCCACGAGCAATATCAGCGAAAAGGACAGAAATTATTTTTCAAGAACTAAGAAATAAACATACATCCTCGTAATATTTATTGCACCTCCAGACACGTAGTTTATCATAAATGCATGAACTTGGTGAAGATTCACAAAACGAACTTGTTGAAATCCACCTGGACCGGGCATACCACCGGACCCACCTGGGCCTAGTAACCCAACTTCGTTCGTATTGCATTAGACTTGAGTTTATAAGTACCACGCCTTTTTTTTCGCTACTTAGTAGCAAGCCTTAGTTAATTGGTTTTTTTCTATACATCAGTATTTATAAGGGCTCAACCTGTCAGCTTCTAATCACCTATAAATAAGGGACAAAATCCTAAGTAATAGATAAGATGAAGAGTTAACGGAGTTTTTAATTCTCCAGCCTCCTCTCTCCTCTCTCTTTTCTCTAGCTCTCACAAAACCCCTTATTCACTCACGCTTAATCAATCAATTCAATTATCCTATTACTTCCCTTGTTCTCATCTAATTCCATGGACCTACCGCCGCAATATCCTTGCGCATGGATTCTATTGTCTGCTAATTGTACATGTGCCCAGCTCAAGTTGGCTAAATACGTCGACTTCTATCCTTTTTGGCATTACACTTAAACCTATAGTGAGTCCAAATACATTCCAGTGCTCTAAACAAGGCTAGTGAAAATCCGAGTGATGTTCCAAAGTGCTGGGTACAAAGCCCGGTTGAGGTTTGGTCTACAATGGAGAAGTCACCTTCACTGTGTAGCACATGGTAGAGGTTCAACCCACTAGAGAAGAAAATGATGATACCAGCAATAGACGTGCGCCCACATATAGTCAGTAATAAATTTACCTTCAGGCGAGCAACCAAAGGTTCCCCCTCAGGAGCATCTTCGGTTGGCTTTGCACTAACACAATGTGTCGTCATTATCATGCTTTCTTCTTGATCAATATCACTTGTCTTCTGCTGGCTTAAACCATCTCCATTACCGTAAGTCTGATTGGGTTTAGACTCAGGAATAGCAGAGCTCTCTTTCCTCAACTTCGCAACAAGAACCCACATATTAGCTAGATCGTTTTCAAGAGCAGCCTCTCTTTTCCTTGCATCCTCAACTTTTTTCCTGTATTCCTCTTCTGCCATTTCTTTTTCAGCTAAAGCAGCCTCTAGAGCCAACTCTCGTTGTTTTCTAGCCAGCAACTCTATCTTCAAGTCTTCTGGATCTAAACTGTATGAATCAAACTCATCATACATATCATTAGTACGGCCACAAACTCGACCTTTTCTTCCAGGCTTCATTCCATCATTATATCTGCGGTTCCCAGCAGCAGCAGATTGCCGAGAATGAGTCAAGTCACGAGTCACCTGCAATTCTTTTTCTAGTTTTGCATTCTCAACAGAAAGATTTGTTACTTCACCGGCCAAATTCTTCAGCTCAATTGCAGCTGCAGAGGCCAGTTCTTTTGCATAGGAAGCCTCTTCAGATAATTTTTGATTTTGAACCCGTAACCCACTGCTTTCCTCTAATAGCTGAACTTGTTCCAACTTTAGTTTCTCATTTTCAAACTCCTACAATGGAAATGAATCAGCAACTGGTACCATACATTCAACCAGATCTAGCACATATGTTTGGTTTACTTTCACTTGGACATAAAATGCAGTTGACACAAAACTCCATTAAATAACCAATGACAACACATTCGGATGTTCGTAAGTTGCTTCACATTACACAGCCATTCAAGGGAAAAAAAAAAAAAAAAAAAAAAAAACATACTGCAGAATGTCTAGGTCAGATAGCGAAAAATTGAAACCATCGCCACATATAATGGCCAAAGAAATCGGGCAGATACTTCCATATTGAAGAGAAGTTAGTCATCAAACTTTTAACATCCTCTAAACAGAATGAGTTTTCATGTAATTTGTCCCAGGCACCAGCCCATCACAAATGCATCAATTGATATACTATCATAGCCAGATGAAAGATTGAGGGACCCAGGATATCAAATCAACATTGTGTTGCATAAATTAATAAATCATGCATGTTTGCCATTATCAAATATCAAAGCATAGAAAACATGTTTATTTTCATGCTTTGCATCCCAACTAATAGTAATAATAAAGATGCTTAGCTAATTACAAAGAAGACCTGGCTTCCTAAAGAGGACAACTACCAGAAAACATTACAGAAAAGATAAATAAATAGATAAAATGCATCTTTAACAATAGCACAGAATGAAAATTTTATAAACTATATCTCAGTTGCCAGATAAGAGCGAGAAAAGATCAAGATGAGATCCAACCATTATGACAAAAATTAAATATGATTGTTGGAGATTATTCACATTTCAACTTAAAACCCTTCAGGATTTGATCGAGGTCATGGAAGCATATAAACTCGTTAAAAATCAAAGATGTAGAGAACCAAGTACTATGTCAGGGAAGCATGGTGCAATAGGAAGAAAAAATATTTAAGCATATAAACTGAACTGAATAAACCGCCAGAATAAATATTGCAAAATATATTTCAAGCTGACTGTATGATTCTGTCAATCACCTGAGATTGCACTTTCCTCTTCAATTCCTCGATGTGCTCTTCAGATGCATGCTGCTCAGAAGGTGATGGTGATATCTGACAAGATTTTGAAGAAAGCAGTTGCTCCAATGCCTGTATTCTTTCCAGCAGCTCTTTGTTTTCTGCACACTGCCAATAGAGCCAAAATGACATAAAATGTATTTATTTACCCATCCGTAATTGTATGGTAGATATAGAAAAAAAGAAAAAATGGCAAATCCAGTTCAGGGAACAAACTCAGAAAACAGCAGATGGGTTGAGTTTTTTTAACCTTATTCTCAAGTTGTTCCTGAAGAATACGATTATCTGCTGTTCTAATCTGCACCAAATGAACAGTACTTCAGACACAAAATAAGCAAAAAATCATTGTTCTTAAGAAAGCAGATGATGCTCAAATAGTTACAATTTTGCACAGCATTGAAAATAACGATCCTTTATCAACTTTAATACTGCAGCAATGAACAGAATTTTGGAGTCCATAATTTTAGGACAGACTGCTGCAATATAACTGACTACAAGCTTATAAGAGGGTGATTAAGGTGGAGTGCCAGAAAAGTCAACCACGTGTTGATGTGTTGAAAGAGTATCTCTCTTGTACAGAAAAAGATATAAACAAATAGAAGATCAGTGATGGAATCTAAGCATTACTGTACTGCTTTTACAGATAGTTAATAACAGAAAGTTCAAGGCGTACCTCCAACTCGAAACCCTTCTCATTGCACTGAGCTGTCAACCTTGTGATTGTCTGTCATGCAACAGGGAAATCGGATAAATGAGTCAAAAATGTTGGATGATAGGCCAATCAAGAGTTTACAGCTTTACACTGACAACAATATGTATACATATATATGAAGGGAAACACAGAGTACAGAGGTGGCTGGACAACTTCAACCTGCTGCATGTCTACTAATGATGCATTAGCAACTGAAGCCTCGCCACTCTGAATGATGCGATGCTCAAGAGCCCTCATTTGTTTTCTCTTTTCTTGAATTTCGCATTCTAAATTCTGAATCTACAGTTAAGAACAAACTCACTAATGAATATACATAATTTCAAGTAACAGTTAATAAAGGCTTCCAACAAAGCCTCGGTACAATAGCATGAGGGAAGTTTGTTATACAAGACGTAGTTATATTTGACAAGACAAGCTCAAAAGATAGCTGCAAGTTGAAAAGCTAGTCGTAAGTTGTTAATCGCCAAAGCTGGTAAGCTAGCTTCTTTTATAAGAAGTGTTTGGACTAGTCGAAAGGTACTAAAGACACTTATCGTAACAATATATTAAAGTAAATTTTTTGCGGCGTTAAAAGAGAAATTATGAGAAGCAAGCTTATGATTAACTAGATACTACTTTTTATCTTTTCAAAAACTAGCTTGTAAGCTAGTAAAAATTGTTTACCAAATGGATTTTTTAAGCAAACTAGCTCGCGGTGTTTTAAAAACTGGACCAAAAATCGACTTGGTGGATGCCCAAGTACACGGTTCGTCCACGATTTAATCGAAAATTACTTTTAAACAAAAAAATATCCGGTATGACCCCGGCTGGAACCTGGTTCAACCAGTCTGACCGAGTCATTCTCCCCTTGAATTTTTTCTGCCCACAAGTGAAATGATGGCCTTTAGTGCATACCAGGTCAATCGGTTCAAACCCAATTATTTCGGTCGGTACGCTATGTCCAAAACCACATATTTTTGTGCCAGTGGTCAGTACCCTATAGGTCCCGTGGAACCAGTTGATCGAGTCCAATTTTTTATTCATTAAATAGCACATCCTTGTTTAGGACTATCTAAAAATATAATTCTAGCTATAATCACTTTTATTACAACAAATTATAAGTTAAAAGTTTCCAAAAATTTTAGTTTATTTCGATAATTAATTTTTTTAAGTAACTCTAAACAAGAGGTAAGGATTTATTCTCAACTTATTTTCAAAACTAATAAAATAAAAGAAATATAAAATTAATGATAATAATAAAACAAATATAAAATTGATGATAATAATTATCATAATGATATTTTTAAGAATGATAGTAATAATACTAATAAAAAATACTAATTACGAAAATAATAGCAAAAAAACAGTGATAATAACTCATTGAAAATTAATTAAGATCGTATCAGTTCACATCAGATTAGAAAATATAAGGTTGGTAAAAACAAGTTGATGAGGTAAGGTAAAAGCTGGTCTACGTCATACCAAACATTAGGGGTGCTCCAAAGAATTTCATAAGTTAACCCAACCCATGCAACCCATGCCACCCATGGCAGATTAGAGTCAGCGATTCACAAATTTCAACCTAAATTGTTATTATCTTTGGGTTACAAAAATATATACACTAACAACCACCACATCACTTGTCAATCACCATCTGATCAAGCCAAGGCTGAGAGTAATATAAATTATAGTACTTTTTATTTATTTAGTTCACCATTATTCATATTGTTTACAAGTAGATAAATAACTATATTATAATATATTCTAGTTAACTATTTTATGTTGACCATATTATACATCTTCATATTATTAAAATATTAAATCCAATCCAAGGTGGGTGGTGATGGGGATGGATGGTCATGTAGAGGGGTGGTTGTGATCGGTGTTTAAAAAATCGGAATGTAAATCGACCCGTGGACCTCCTAGCATATAGTCCAATTGGACCAACCACTTTTTGATCGGAAATTACTTTTATTCAATAAAATGTCCAGTATGACCTTGGTCCGAACGAGTCAACCTAGGTCATTTTTCTCCTTATAACTGAAGGAGTGACGTTTAATGCATACTGGGTCAAATTAAGTCAACCGATCCAATCCGATTTTTTCCAATTGGTACGCTATTTTTTAAACCGGGTAATTCCATATCGGTGGGCACCTCGATGTATGGCGGGACCGTCTAGTACAGTTTTTTATTCACTAGTTGTGATATAGTATGGATAGTAATGATAACTTATGACAAACAAGTAATCCACCCTAACCTACAACCTACCCTAGGTTAACCCATCCAAAACATTAACCTCACACCTCTAACACATACAATTATTTACATGGGTTTAGGTTATATTAGTCATGACTAACCCAACCCAGTGAACACCACTACCAAACATACACAAAAGATAAAACAAGATTCACAAGAACACAATACACAGTGTGATATATAATGAATCATAACTAAAATGACATTTCACTCCTCTTTGATAAAGTTTATGTCAATTCAAGGGCTTGTTCTCTTTATCAATTTGTTCTTAATCTGATATGAAATTTTTTAAAGTGTTACTACTATTTTTATTATAATAGACATCATCTTAATTCTCTTATCTAAGCAGAAAGACAAAAAAATAAGTGTCAGCCTACTCATTATCGATCAGGCCGCAAACATATGTATCAATCTCAGACACATCAACCATACCAAGCAAGAAAAAGTGTCAGCCTCAAGAGCAAACAAGACATACTTGAGTCTTTGACACTTCCGGGTCATTAATAGACTGCTCTACCAAGCGCTTTAGTGTGCTAGTGCTGAATGCAATGTCACCAGCGAGCATCTTGACTTGCTCCACTAGCAGGTCCATCTCGTCAGACAATGTCATATCACCCTAGGGGCAGCAGACAAGGCGGGTAAGTACACAAGAAACCAAGACCACAGTAGCAGTTATGTATGATGAATTGGTAGCACTATAATCTCTTATCAATACCAACAACAGAAGACAGGAACTTCGCACAAATTGAAGTACGCTTAAAAGTCACATCTAAACATGTGGCTGGAGTTCCCGTATACAAGACAGAAGTAAAAAACTGTCCACAGAGACCGCAGAAAGGATGCATGATAGCATAGGACTGCTGTAAGGTGCAAATGCTGACAGAATCATAGTACACATACAATATTATTTCAGGCAAACCCATCTCGCATACAGAATTGCTCATCAAGAGAACAAGACTCTCATAGCGCAATTAAAAACAATACAAGCATCAACATGTCGCAGACTCCCGTGTGTAAAAGTGTACATCATGTTAAGTTTTTGGCTTTTTGTCACATTAAAAAGCACTAGCAAAGTGTGAATGTGCAAGACTACAGAAGAAATAATGGACTCTACCTTCATTCACATGCAGACTACAATTGACCATAATTGTTAGCAACAAGTCATTTAATGTTATGTAGCCAAGCCGAGCCAAATATCCCTACGATCAGGCTCGGCTCGTTTAACTAAACGAATCATCCAAGCTAAGCTTTTGATGAGCCAAGCCGAGCTCACAAGCTAAAGCCATAAAATGAACCGAGCATCAGTTTTTCAAGCTTAAGCTCAGCTCGTTTAATAATTGAGTCTAAAACTGAGGCTTCGTGCTCGGCTCATTTAACTAAACGATCAAGCTGAACCGAACTTTTAATGAGTCAAGCCGAGCCAAATACCAAATTGGCTCAGCTCATTCACAGTCCTATGTACAAAGATTATTTGCGTCACAGATGAAAGTTTAAAATCATAAAGCAGACATTACTTTTTTTTTCCAATATCTTCAATGATCCTGAACACCTCTTTACTCCATTCTGATCTCTTTTTGTAATGCAAATATGCAATGTGCACAGTGGAACGCTCTTCACGTGTTTACCATCAAACACGTCTAAACATCATAAATATCATAAATATATGATAAAAGGGGGGGAAAAAGAAAGCATAAGGGCCATACTGTTGGCAGTTTTTCACCAACTTGATATGAGTCTGTTACTGTACTGCTGGCTGTAGATAGGTCATCATTCCACTTGCTCAAAGAGCTACTGTGTTTAAAATCACCACATGAATCAGCGGCAATACATGGCGAAGAATCTTTATTATACTCAGTGTCCCCCAACAAACAAGCATCCTTGGGAAGATCTGATTTCTGAAAAAGATCAAACAAAACAGATCACACCTCCAATGAATCAAGTTATTTTATTACCTCTCCCGCCATCACAATAAGAAGGGGGGCAGAATTGGGCGCACGATTAACATGACAAACATGGATAACAGTGAAGTGACGACCGAACATAGCAGCATAATACTTCAAAAGAAAAATAAACCCTGTTGGCACAGCCACACTGAAGCTTACATCATCCTCACAAGCAGACTGAGACCGTTGATGGCCAGCAACATCTCCCAGATATCCAGGGATAGCATTTTTAGAGGAAACGAGAATCAGTTTGGTGAGCCTCTGTATTCTACTCATGAGAGCAGCCTTGGCATCTTCTTCTTCCTCCAGCCTAGACCGCATCTTCACTTGACCTTCCTCCAACTAGAATAAGAGAGGTAAAAAAGATAAGACTTACTCACAGGATGTTTTATTCAATTCCATGTGCAGCATGATCATTGATTGATTCATACAGTTATATATATGACATGGTTTTGATGGCGAAACATCAAAAGCTAGTTTGAAGATAACAACCTTTTGCTTCAAGCTCATAATCTCCTCATGACTAACACCAACAAGCATTCCCCTCCTCAGCTGATCAAGCTCTAGCCTAAGGCATGAAATCTCTCGCTGGTATTTCTTAATTAAGGACTTCTCATCAATAATCTGCGGTTATAGGCAATATCACCAGAGACAATTGGTAAGCTTTGCACTTGATCATAATCGATCTGAGTTGAGAATAAATAATGAGGTTAAATGAAGATAAAATTCACCTTGTTCCGAGACGCATGAATCTCCACTCGCTTGGCCCTGCTTGCAAACTTTAGGGTATTATGAGTCTCCTCTGTACTGCTGGACGCAGGAGTTATGGTACAAATTAGCTGCACAAGTTCCAAAAAGGAATAATAAGTATGAGATGAAAAATTTAATCGCTCCAACAGAAGTAGAACTAAAAAGTAAGCAAGTCCTGCTTTATCGAACAATATTGCAACATGGAGGTAATTGCACAAAAGCCAAAAAAATGATATAAGTCCTAATAGGTGTATAAAAGGGAAACCCAGACTTGAGTATATAATAGGAGCTCATCAAACTATCAGAAAACTATCAACAAAAAAGCGTCCTTTAAACTTTCTCACCGAAACATGTCCACGACCACTTAGAGAAGATTGCAAAAGTCGAGTAAGCTTAGAGTCTCGATATGGAATGTGAGAAGACTTCCCTTCACTGAGTTTTCCAATCACCTTTACACAGAAAAGTCATAATCAAATGAGGTACAGGATAATTCTTTCACCACAATAAACATATGAATTCAGAGAAGAAGAAGAAAAAAAACATAGAGAGAGTATTCTGGCATTAACAGGCAAAACGAAAACGCGAAACATACAGTTCCCAGGGTCAGAAGGCTTTTGTTGATATATGCTCCTTCCTTTCTCCGTAATCCCGTCGTTTCAGTTTTGGAGCTCTCAGATCCTGCTAAATCAATCAGATTCTACACGAATAAAAAATTTAACACATCAGTTCAAATATCATAACTGCCACCGAAATAACAACAGTGAGGAGTTCTGAATTGATCGCTAGTTATATACCAGCTGAGAGAAGATTACGCCATCATATTCGTCATCACGGTCACTGCTTTCAATCATCTGAGGAGGGTAAGTTAGTTAGAAGAAGCATAGAGGAACCAACATAATGCAGCTCGTAAGAAACCAGGAGGAAGAGTTAGCAACAAGAAAGGAAAATTCTGTAATGCATGTGGCGGACCCCTCTGTACAAGCCACTGCGAGGCAAAATGAAGATGAGCAGAAAAAGCAGCCACATCTGGTTTAATTGTTACACAAACAGTTCTTTGATTGTGGACACAGACAACACTGAAAAGTATAAGAAATGTGAAAACATGCGCACATTTAGAAGATGCTAATACAAAGGAGAATTAATACAATCAAAAATGATGAGAGAAAGAAAAGCTAAATTTTGGTGCCTCGCTTCTTACTGTGAACAAAGGATCCTGTCAATAAGGATGAAGCCACATGCATGGAGATAAAAAAATGGGGGGTGGGGATATTTTGGTGGTAACTCATATGACAACTCTCAGCTATTGGTATGCCAATTTAAATACAGACAGGCAACTAAGCTTGCATGTATCCATGGCCTTCTGTCTACCCAATTCAGGTAAACGTTACCCTAAAGGTTTATCACACAACCTGAACTTTACTTACCACTATCAAATCAATTCATCTAAACATACAGAATGACATAAACACTTAAGGTTCACTAAAATAAATAAAAAATAATCTTGAATCCTGACAGAAGATAATACTGAATCTTAGTAAATAATCAATCCAACTGCTAACTAAAATTACTCGTCCTCAGCACCTATGAAAGAGGCATACCCACATGGATATGGCCCATAGGGCCTTCTTTCAACAGTTCAACAAAGCTCTAGGACTATTATTGTGGACCCTACAGAGAGATGACTCATAAACCGAATCAGTAACCTAAGGAAGTTCTAAATAGTAATCATATAGGGACTTTACAAATACATTTATGGACTCTAACTGCACGTGCATTTGTCACAAATTACTTAGCGTTTAAAAAAAATATATTATTATTATCTCAATAGTAGCCTAGGTGTCTCGTTAGACAAACCACTATCAATAACCCACCAGCACCACCCCAAAAACAAACTCAAGTTCCAAATATCCAAATCAATCAATAACCTACAATGCACTATAATTCAATATGTATCACTAGGAGATAAATCTATGCTATCAAAATGGATAGAACTAAGAAATGGCTACAATTTAAAGCAATCTAAAATAACCACTACGTACTTACCAGAGTAAAGATGGTGTGACTTCGACTACTCAGCAAATTGAAATTATTTGAGCCAACATGACGGTGCTCTGTGACCACAAAAGCAAATGATCAATATACAAACAGAAATCCTCCTAAGGGAAGAGAAGGAACACATGTCAGTAAAATAAAAGATTTTATAGGTACCTTCCCCAGCTGCTATGAAAGAAAGAGCATGTGCAGGAGACAAAACAACTTCTTCCTTTATACCTTCAACATAGGTTCCCTGAAAATATAGATACAATCGATGGCCAAAATTATAGTTCTCAAGATACATGATCTTTAGGAAGAACACAACCAAAAAGGAATATTGCGAAGAAAAGGGAGACCAATCATGGAACAGACCTGTGCATCTTCTCTGACACGCAGATTTTGACCAGTTGGATCAAGCAAGTCATTTATCACCTGAGACAAAAAATGAGAACCTCATTACTTTTCCCATAGTAGATATGTGTATTGTGAAAGTTATATGTGATTACACACAACATGCCATGGGAGAAATGAGGGATACTCCCATATTAATCACTTAACCAGCTTGTATTTAGTCTATTGACGTCGGTGAAACAGTTAGGGGTAGTCTAGCACCTTCAATCAAAATATGGCAAGTGGTACACAATATACATTGACATCTGTCATTAGCATATTTTCAAACTAAAAGCGCTACTATAAAAGCCTTTCTAGTCTCTTGTTTTAAGAGAGGCATGACGAAATGCCAATATAACCAATCCCGCAAACAGTAATGAAACCATGCAGCCACCACTATGTAACACATACTAATATCCAGATTCCCAAATTAAGTAGATTATTTTTGGTCTAAAATAATAAAGATAACAACAATAAAGACACAAAACAATAAATAAGGGATAGATGCATCACTATGCTCATCACGGCCTGTATTTAATTGTCCCAGAATTGCTGCCGAAACTTCACAAACACAAAGAAAAAGAAGAGAAAGACGATGATTCTTGTTTTGGCAGAAACGAAAAACCAGACTCCGCCATCATTAAATATCATATGAAAATTATACATAAATTTCTTCCTGGTCAATCTGAGAATTTAATGCCAAGGTAGATTGGTTAATCCATTTCAGCGAATTCCAAGCAATCTTTGGGATGATGCATTGAACCAACGGCATATACATCTACATTGAGACCATTCAAAGTGTCTCTTACCTCATTGTAAATCTCAAGATAGGACACACGAAGCAAGAATTCCCGACCTGGAGTCTAGAAACAAAAGCAACATTATTTTATAATATAGATACCATAAGAGCTATAGTAAGAGATAACCGATTATATGTGGCCCAAAAGATAAAAGATGCATATAAACATGAGTTGTGGCTGAGGCTATATCATTTTTTATAAGCACACTTACATCTTGGATAATGCTGAAAACATCCTTGATAGCCAATGGTATGATACCAGGAAAACTTTGATCCCCCTACAGCCAATAAATGAAAAGACAATCAGGCAACAAAGTAAAACCTGGGTATATATGGTTTCGTCACGTGGAAGCCAAGATACTCGACCTATCATAATGCAAGCAGTCAAACTATTAAATATTAATCATGCATGGCTTCACTTATGGCGAAGCAACATAGAGGTTCCTTAGGAAGTAGATTTAAACTAAGAGTCAACGATTAACTCTTCAAGCAGATTCTAAATAACACCTAATGCCTGCTTGATGATCCAAGATGTTTAAGGAAACAGTAGCAGTGAAAAGCCAACTGTGGCCCTTTATCTTTCCGGTAAAAGAGGAAAAAGCTTTACTGGAATCCTTCGCATTTTGGAAAGGCAAATAGTAGGTTCTTGACAGAAATACACTGCTTCATAAACAGCTAAAATCCCACTTCTGGCTGCCATTTAATTTTAATCTTCCATTCAGCCGATAAAAACCCAAGCTACTAAACTAGTTATATATTCATTTACTCAAAAGTCTGAAAGCTACACCACCATTGATTTTTCTTTGTCTGGATAATCTTTCTGAACCAGCCCCAACATAGATTCAGATAGAATCTCAATCTAGAACCATCCATGTCATAAAAATGACGTTTTCAATCTGAGAAAACCTTTCCTGATAGGTGTACAGTTCTGTGCATATTATGATAGGGTTGCAGCTTCAGCTGTTGCCAACCGATTTTATTAACTTTTAGGCTGTATGAAAGCCGCAGCATACACTCATCTGATACGACAACATTTACCCATCCAAAGACTAGATCCGACACGGCATCAGTTAAGTCCGCTGAGATAGAAAAAAGTATGATATACATGTATTCAGCCCTAAGTTCCATTTTGTCACAGAAGCACAGTAAGGATACGTAAATACTTGGTATGAGACCTCTAGTCCTCTAAAGGAGAGTGAGTACAACAAGAGGGCATTTGAGGGCCTAGCAAATACAGCCACTGCTCAATATATTTACTGACTCAGCTTTCCCTATGGAGAGTGCCTGAAACTGTATGTTATCTAAACTGCATCCTCAGCCTCGAGCCATTCATTAAAAAGAAAACAGGGTTTTATTGGCATAAACGCAGTAGAATGTTGGTCATATGCAAGCTCAATCAAATGGCACCCCAGAAACCCAAACTTACATGCATTGTATGTGTCTTCCCACTGCTAGTAACACCATAAGCAAAGACGGTACCTACATTTAACAGCACCGACTATTAAGTAAACAATTCACAGAGCGATCCATAGATCAAAAAAAACACAGAATTTAAGGTTTGCAAGCTATGTCACATCCACTCATTTCACTTGGGTATTCACAAACAGATGCATCATATGAGACAACACTAATCAAATATATCTGGTGTCACCTTAAATAAAGCAGAAAATAACAAAATTAGCAATGCCCCCATAGAAGCTTACCATTGACGCCATCCATGGCAGCTCTAACTACAGGTTGAGCTGCTACCTCATAAACAGCATTTGTGTTTGCATCCGGTCCAAAAACCTTATCTGTTATACAGCGAGTTAACTACAGATCAGGAAAGCAAATGCTTTAAACCTTTATTAAATCAAACACCAACAGCTTCCCCCAGCCAAATACTACAATGCAATCACATTGTCAATCAATCATGAAATTTTCAAGTTCCACATAAAATCAACCTAGATTTTTGAATTAGATAAGGCGAGTTGAATACCGAAGGCGTAATAAATTCCATAATTATACTCGCTCCGAACAATCTTATCGCCATCAGGATACCACGCAGACTCATCTCCACGTTGATACTCTCGATCACTAAAAACAACGATGAAAATAAAATCAGGCATACGATCAATCTATTTTTACACCAATTTCAATTACATTGTTCCAGATGAAAACTTAACCCCAAAACTCAAATCATCCAATCAAAAGTAGTAAAAATAAAACAGATCTAAACCAATAAAACAGTTGAATTCCACTAAATCCTGTCAATCCTTACTTCAATGGACGAAATCTAACAGTCACAGAAATACTATCTGCCCCATTGGATCTCGGCATCACATCCAACGGCTCAGACGAAGCATCGTCCAAAAGACCAAACCCAACCGGAGATTGTCCTCCACCATAACTCCTAGAACCACTAGCGTACATTGAATCACTCCGAGTCCGACTTGGGGTCGTGGATCTAGAGCCCGACCCGTACTTGTAACTTGAGCTGGAATTAGAGCGCGGCACAAACCGGCCACTTGTGTTCATAAAAGATGAGGCAGTAGAGGACGAAGATGAGTATGGACTCGATGCACGCCGGTAACTAAATGGCGAGCTACTTCGTCCCCTCACCGTTGACATTAACTACGCCGTCTTGAGCCAATCAGCGGATTGAAATCGGGAAGAAGAAATCAGATCAGGTAAAATGTGGATGGAGGAAGGGAATGGAAATGGTGGAAGAAGAAGAGGGATAAGAAAGAATATGTCAGAACTTCCACGTGGTTTGAATGACAAAAGAGGAAGATGCTCCCATTCCTTCTTCTAAATTCTTACATTTATTATTCTCATTTACTGGATTTAAATTTAAGCTCTAATCCGATTGAAGGCTCGCAGTTGTAGCTGAGAGAGGAGAGGCAGGAGGAGGGAAGTAAGCTGTGTCTTCAACTTGAAAAGTCGCAGACATGAGAGAAAAATAGTGGGGAGGGACGAGTGAACGAGGGCCAATAACCTGGCGTTGGGAGAGAGATTGAGAACGGCGCAGAGCGGTGAATATTTTTGGCAAAGAAGGTTAGGGTGACGGCCTGTGGGGGGACCGCTTGGAGTAACGTGATGACGTGGGTAGCGGCGAGATGAAGATTTTGAACGTGGAGGGGTGGTGGATACGAACCGCGCTTTTGTCATTTTCTTTCTGCGCTGGGAGTTGGGACATCGGCGATGGTTTTGAAATTCGGATAAATGGGAGAACGAGCGGGAATTAACTGCGACGGGCCGATTCCGACGAATCGAAGAGGAAGCCGGGGTGACAATTCTGTTCACGAGTTAAGGCTCAGTTTGAGTTTGAAAAAATATTCGGAAATTAAGTTTGGTTTCAGAAAAATTTTGATATTATATATGAAGAATATATAGGTAAAAGTATATTATAAAAAATAAAATTAGAAATTGAGTTGAGGATTTTTTGGTAAGATAAAATCAGATATCAGTATAGATGGAAAAAAATTTATAAATAAATTAAGGACAAGTTTATAATTTTTATTTTTAAACTTGCCTCAAATATTTTTTATATATATGATAATATTATATATATTTATATATAGAATATTTAGTTAAAAATATATTATAAAAAAATTAAAGATCAGATCAAAGATTTTTTGATAAAATAATAGAAATAAAATTAAATTTAAAAATTATGTTACTTATTAAATGGATACAAAAATGTGGCTTTATTTTCATCTAGTCTCATTGCTATCTCTATCATAAACTTTGCTCAATATTTAATTTGAAAAAAAAAATAGAGTATTTAAATTGAAGCACCAATTGTTACTAAAAATATTTGTAAAACCAATTAAAAAACAAACTCAATTTTAAGCCTATAAATCTAAACTCGATTTTAAGCCTATAAATCTCTATCTCATACATTTATCTATAATAATTATTGATTTACTTTTTCCATTAATAATTATATTTTATTAACTTTATAAATCTACTTTTTCCTCTGCTACGAAGCTTCCAAAGTTTACTTTCACCCCAAGCCCCCCACCCCCTTCTGCCCTTTTCCCCATCCTCACGTGCTGCCTGTCCCCCGGCCCCATCTCCAGTCGTTCTCGTCCCTTCTTTTTTTGTCTCGTCAAGTTTAAAGAACTGGTTCCACCGCAAGAACCGTAGCCCTGCAAGGCTGCAGTTCCTAAATTCTTTAGATCATGGAAACCCAATATATGTGGATTCGGGTTTTTTTGGTTTCTAATTTATTTATTTTTTGAAATGTTCGATGTAAATACATTAAGTGCAGAACCATTAAAAACAGAAATAATAATATTCATATACAAATGATTTTCTAATATATTGCTGATTAATCAAAATCTTAAAGACTGATTAATTCACATTTGCTCCGCTAACAATTTCTGAGAGGAGAATCAGGAGATGCAGCCTTCAAAATTTTTGGGTAACATTATTAAGTAGATGCTTCCATGAAGGACGAACCAAACAGCTCCCCGTAATAATTGGGACAAAAAGAAGCTTATTAGGCTATCCATTTGGGAATCACTTTTATTTTTTGTCCAAATTATAATATCAAAATAATAATTTATCTTCATTTTTATTTTCAGTTATTTTAACTCTGCATTAATAATTTCTAATATAATATTAAATTATGTAATCTAATCAAACCATTCCCTATTATTATTATCTATCTTATTTTTTTTTAAATTTATATTAGGGATTGTTTGATTGAAAATAAGTCACCGAAGGAATTAGTATTTTTCTTTATAAAAGTTAGTTTGTTTTACAATCAATAAATAGAAGTCTTTTTCTATATATTTTATTAGGAGATGACTTATTTAGGTAGACTTACTAACTAGTCATTTACTTTTTTATCTTTATTTTTATAGGTAAAAAATAATTATATTTATTATTAAGAGATATTATAATTTATGTACTACTTTTTGGATAGTATAATAGTAAACTAAATATAATATATATTATTTGTAGGTGGTATAATAGTAAACCAATGATAAAATTATATTAATTTTAAAGAATAATTTTCTAATAAGTTAATTCCATAAAAATAAATTTTGATGAAAAAAGTTATATTTATGTACCAAATGATACATTAGTTTTTTATGTACGCTTTTTGTTTTTAAATAATTTTGAGCTATTTTAATTTATATACCCCACCTCGTAGTTGGTTTTGTTTGTGTCTCCCTCTTCAGGTGGGACCCAGTCATGGGCTTCACGCGTCGACGCTCCCCGTGATTTGGCTCTCCAATTTTATTTTATTTTTGCTTAATTTCTTTTATTTCCGTGGGCATCCTTAACTTTTCTTTAATTCTTCCAAAAGGATGGTAATGGGTGGTCTTGAATTTTATATAAGGAAAAATAACTCATGCCTAAACTTTTTAGAATAGTAGCCCCATAGTTTTTTATCTGACATTTTAATTAGTTTATAGAGTTCATTACGGTTTAAGTTTATTAGATATATTATTTTTCTATTTAAACCAAACATATTTTCTTGAACAAGTTATATCAATTAGAAAATTTAACTTCTTTCTTCTCAAAAAAATTAACTTATTTGTTATAAATTTCTCATCATGTCCAAATTTGTTTTACCTTCTTCCTCTCCGTAATTTTTTTGTATTATTTATCATACTCATAAAAATACAAGATATTTTTATACATATATAAAGTGACTTTCACATTTTATCACATAAATTAATATTACATTACTTAGCTCAAAATAATATATTTTAGATATTTTCTCCTAGTGACTTATAAGATACTAGATTGTGCATCATTTTTATATTTTTTTTCATAAGACATTACATACTATACATTATTCATTTATCAGGCATACTATATACTATACATCACTATAGATTGTATATGTTATATGCTATTTGTCAAAGATATTATGGACAAAAGTGCATTTGAAAGACATAAAAATGTAAGGTTTGTTTCCATAAAGGTATAAACATTTAGACTTTATTTCCATTGAGGCATTAATATTTTGAAAATGAAAACTTTAAGACATAAATGTTTAAACTTTATTCTCATTATGATATAAATATTTAGACTTTATTTTTATTAAGTACAAATATTTTTAAATATATATATTAAATATATTTAATAAATAATGCAAACCAAAATAAGGAAGTAAAACTAGACATATGTGTGATATTCACAATATATACAAGGATTTGAGGGGGTGTAATTAAATTAAAAATCAAAGCATAAAATTAAATTAATAAATACGCTAAGCTAGAAACTAACCTAATATATACACGTCCTACCATTCTTCATCCCACCCTTCATATTAAATTCTCATAGCCAATTTGTATTGAGCAAACAGATATATAAATAAAGTTGCATGGGTTAACCATACTAAATTAACCAACTCTCATATCCTAACTTTATCTAAGTAGGCTGACTCGACTATTTTTGCTAATTAATATTTGTTATTCAATGTACCTAAAGATAAATTAACTGCATGACCCTTTAAAAAAATTCATTAACCCTTGATAAAATAAAAATCTATTATTCTTAAATTGACTAGAATAAACCATATTTTAACCAAGTTCAATTACTTCTAAAAATCCTAAGCTAAGTTAATTGCTACAACTAATTATTAACCAAATATAATCAATGTAATAGCTACAATCTTCAATCCTAAATATAAAAGTGATCAAGTTTCATATAAATAACGGTAATATAAATGTTAACTGCAAATATGATTTATATATCAAAATACTCATTTATTTATAACCTTCAATATTCAAACATGATAAAAATCAAAACTAAATAAAATACAATCAATTTTTACTTGTTCTAGTTAACTACTAACCAACTAGAACTAACTAAATAGCTATAATCCTTAATCTTAAATATAAAATTAAATAAATTTCATATAAAGAAAAAGAATTCAAACATTACTTGCAAATATGATTTTATATTAAAATTTTAGACATAATAAAAATAAACACTGAATAAAGTATGGATAATTAAATTTTAATATATATCACAAATTTAAGCTTTAGTATAATACAAATTAATTAGAAATAAAAGACAAAAATTAAATAGATACATGAATTTTTCAATTGAAGTGCACTTATGAAAACTCCTCTGATTGGTCAATTTTCCCCAATTGCTCGCCATATGTGTTGTTCCTTCTACTTATATGAATTGTAAACTTAAATTTAATAGCTTCATAATTAACTTGTGATAAGGAATAATGGGAACTCTCAGTCTCTATTATGCTTAGCATTGATGTATCCTACCTTATCTTGATTAGAGAGAGAGAGATTGATTTAGGGTCATGTACAGACTATATTTTAGATACAAATTTAGGAAGATTTGTTAACGGTTGGATCATTTAGATAGACAATCAGTATCAAAAGGTAGCTAAAGAATGAAGGAAAAAAACAAAGCACAAAGATGTCTATATCATTAAGGGAATTTCACTAAATATATGTTATAAATGAGACTTTTTGCTATGAAAAATTAGACATGCTAGAATTATCCTTGTCATTTCGCTACTAAAAACATTTAGGAGTCGTTTGATCAATCTAAAGGAACAACCATCATCACTACTAACCTTGTGTGCCTTGTTCTCTACCCTGCTCTCTATCTCGCATGCACCATCCTCCATCTTCTCATTTGATTAACCTCACATGTCCATATTTCTCCTTATATGGTCTTTGTCGCCCCATCCTTCTTCTCCACTCATCATCTCCATTCTCCACCCCAACCATCACCTCTGACTATCACCTCTGCTCCTGTCCTCTATCCTAGTGTTCCTTTCATTTCATTTAGTTTGAACCATAAATTTTGTTCATCTCCTCTAGTTTCACACATTTCAATTCCATACATCCATCCTCGGACCACATGTACATTGATGATCATCCTCTCATTCGATTGGTATGCACTCCATCCTTCTCATTTGATCATCATTTACTTCTCCTCCAATTGTTGACTCTAATTCATCATTCTCCTCCTCCTACTCTCTTATTTCTTCTTTAATTCAAACCCTACACTTTATCCCTCTCTTCTAATCAAAATTGAGCCATGAAACGATTTCCATTTTGCTTTATTTTGTCCACTAAGAGTGTAACTCAAAGTGAAAATGTTGATTAAATATTGTTTCCTTTAATTTTAATAACCTAACTTCATTTTCTTTTTTCAAATTTGTTCGTAACCATGCTTTACTACTAAACAATTTTAGTCTTGTTTCAATTAGGTTTAATTTTGAGAGTTGGATCCGATTATTATTTTCGTTTAGGTAATTTTTGTTTTATCAATAATCTAAGATTGATAGCTTTAGGTCTTGGCTACTAATTTCCAAAAGATGATGATATTTTGAAAGTAGAATATACATGGCCTCACTTTCTTCTTCTATGTGTTGTCTTTAGAGAGAGAAATTACTGTAGCAAACTTCTTATTATAATTGTTGAGTGCTTAAAATGGCTATTAAGGAGATGAATATAACTTATTCTCTTCTAGTCTACCTTGAGCTAAATGCATAATATATATATATATATATATATATATATATATATCTTTTTCCATTTTAGCTTTTGATTTTAGCTCAACTTTACTTAAATATGCATTAGATCTAAATAATTATGGTTTTGATATTTTTGTGGTGTTATAAATATTTAATAAAAAAATCAAATTATTGTTGATTAACTTATGTAGTTTAGGTTTTAGTAGTCATGGTTAGGGTTTGTGGTTTAGGATTTATAGTTAGGTTTAGGGTAGAGTTTAGGGTTTGGGGTTAGGGTCAATGTTTATGCTCCATTTGATTCATGGAAAATTTTAAAGAAAATAAAGAGGAAAATAATTTTTTATATTTGGCTTACATGAGATAATGAAATAGAAAAAGAGTAAGGAATAAAATTGCTAAAGATTAACTATATGATTTTTATTTTTTTTAGAAAAGCTTGAAGGAAACTATTTTGATTTTAATTTTCCTTCCCTTAAAATTTCTTAAAACCAAATAGAGCTTTGGGGTTTATGGTTCAATGTTTAAATTAAGGGTTAAGGGGTTATGGTGTAAGGTTTTATGGTTAAGGGTTTAGTTTGAAGGGCATATGGTTTATGGTTTAAGGTTCAAGGGTTAGGGTTTGTGGTTTACAATCAAGGGTTTAGGGTTTGAACTTAAAGTTAGGTGTGAGTTTTGACTTATGTTTGGATTAGAATTTAAGTTAGGTATTTACTTAATATTGACCATTGAATAAATACTATTCTAATGGTTAAGATTGGTTCATATATTTGTATCTTAAGACGTGTGTATTTGTGTGTGTGTTTATAAACACACACACATATGTGGGCCATTTTTTTCTCTTATGGTTCAGGTCCAGCAAAAATTACAAATAATTATTTTTTCATCTCCCTCTATTGGTTTTTCCTTTCCTTTGTTTAAGCATTTTTCATACATGTGTGTGTGTGTGTGTGTGTAATTTTTGTTTATACGCTAACTTCTTGTCTTTGAAGGCAGTGATATGCTACTATGATGATTGTAACATATTAAAATAATAAGATATTAGTAAATAAAAACCTCTTAAAATCTTTCCTAACCAATCTTCCATAGTTATGAATATATCTTTAAGTCCAGGTAAGACCATCCTATGATTTGATTTAGAAAAATACTACTTTTTTTTTCATAGATTTCATTTTTATCTATCTGTAGCAATTTAAATCATTCAAATCCAAGTTCCTAAGTAAAAAATTATGACCAAAATACAATGTACTGTTAATATTCATGTGACTTTATCTTTTTAATATCAAAATTAATTAAGATTTTAAGATTATTATCATTTAAGCATTTGATTATAAATAATATAAATACACTCATATAGTACTTAAATAAATGACCAAAACCTTCAATAAAGAGGCCATAAAAATATATATTCATTAAAACACAAGGAACAATACACATCAAGATAAATCCCCCATTATTGCACTACATTATACGCATACAAGTTATCCCATCTCTAAAAATTAAATACATCGCCATGTTTATTTAAATTTCAATACTTAATAAAAACCGCATATATTTGTACATTCTTTACCAGCTTGAAGAACATGATACATACAAAACATAGAAACATGTAATAGAATTGGTAATCATTCTTTATCACCACACCCAATGTTAAATGTAGTACAACAACAACATCGATGAATCTAAAGCTCCTTTACAACCATGAGGTTTTTTATATTCTATACTCAAGACAAGTGACATAAATTTTCTCTATAACTTCTTAAGATGATAATTTTTGATAATGAATATCATAATTGTGTTAATATTTATAAATTGATGAAATAAAGTCAGTAAATAAAAGTTATCGAGGTACCAACTACGTAGTTATTAGTCAAAACAAAATCAAATATTAGCACCATATGCTTTTTGCAAAATAAAAATGTAGCCAAAAGATATAATAAAAAAAACTAAGGATCAAATTGAACAAATCATATTGAAGTAAAGGTTGATACAATTCTTTGATGTTTGATGAACAATGACATATACCGTATTATTAAGCTCGTGTTCATATACTGATTAAGCTTGTGGCTCCCCTCATTGTGGAATTTTAGGCATTCATCTTCTTCTTATGTCAAAGTGGTATTCCGCAAATTTGTTCTTCCTTGATTAATCACCCTTTCATCTTCCCCATAACAATCCTTAATGATGACCCCTCAACTTCCATGTTAGGGTCGGTCCTGGATTTTACAGGATTTGGGTGGGAGAAAATTGGGAAACCTTATATGCATATACAGTATATCACAAATTTGAATATAATATAATTTAGTGATGTTGAATTTACACACCAATAAAAGCAAAGTATGAGACTTATTTTATATTTATTTGAGTTACAACAAAAATATAACGCCCCATAATTTACTACTGACTTTTTTTTAGCAGAAGCATGATAATAATATAGTTGGGTGTTACCACCGTATTGTACATAAGTCTAGAGTACTATACCATCCCTACATCAAATACAAGGCAAAACAATTATAATTTAAAACATGATAAATAAATAATGAATAAGCTTCTCATAATTTTTAAATAAGTGTATGGAGATTAATTATGAGTACATCATAAATAAAATATAATAAAAAAGGATCCCATGAAACTAAGAGTCAAAAAAGGTATCCAGATAAAAATGAGATACCATATAACAACAAATCTATGTCCAGCCCAAATATATAAAAATCATTCATCCACAAGTAACTCATCATAAGCAGCACAACCATCAAGAAGATCCTCAATGACTTACACAAAATCACCTCAGTTTTTTGCTCGTAGAGACGAATAACACTCATAAAAAAAGATGATCAATACGCTACCTATTGAGTAAAGGAAATAATACAGTCACAATAAGAGTACAGATAACATACAATCGCATAGGAGAAAAATCATACACATTATCTTAACAAAATATGATACAAAGGGATAAATGAATTATAATATCATTATTAGGTATCATCACAAACCGATTTCTTATCTACATTGAGTTTAGGGACCCCGTTATTCTTGTTAGGTGGAACAGACTAAAGCACCTCTTAGGACATAACGTTCTAGAGCCATTATCACTGTTTAATGGAACAAAACCAACATATACTGAGTAAATATACTCCTAAAAACTATTCTTAAACTGGTAAAATGGTCTGAAGCACCTCTTAGAGCCAAATGCCTCTAAACCACTATTATCATTCAGTGGAATAAACATAAGACCTTGGTTCTGACTTACATGATCTTTCACTCTGAGTGATTGATATCTTATCCATTGTTGTTTATACAAGGGTCATCATGAAGAAACACATATAGATATGCAATACACATAATACAACCTAACTCAATTATTCAAAACTAAAAAAACACAACCACATGTAGAATAGACATTACCTAAGGAAAAATGTCATATTTCTCTTAAGAAAATTCCTAGTTTCACAAGATGAGCATAACTTATTCCATAGTACGTATTTAACTATCAAATTAATAAAATTCCTAAAACATTATTGTTGACAACATTGTTAAAAATCAAGATTTGAATCAAACAACTTGCATATGCAATAATGACCCCACCTCTATGAAACCTTAATTTGACAGGTCAGACATAACTGTTATCATAAGATACATGTAGCCACCAAATTCATGAATATTTCTAAAATGTAATTTTTAACATCATATCCAAAAATCAACGTTTAAATCCAATATTTTACACATGTGATAATGATCATGCTTCTACGAAACCCTAAGTTCACAAGTTAGACTTATCTTATCCCATAAAAATCATTTAGTCACCAAATTTCATAAATATTCCTAAAATTATATTTTTAACAACATATCAAAAAATTAAATTCTAAACCCAATTTTTTGCACATACAATAATGATATTGTCTATAGGATTACTATTCCTAATTTAAGTCATTTCCTTATATTATTTGGTTTATATTGCTTATAACTACTTATATAATTCCATATTATATGCTTGGAATATTTTAACAAGTTACATATTAAAATACGAAATATTCCATTTCTATCTCATGTTGATCAAATTACCCTTAAGAGTGTCAATAAATTCATATTTCCACAAAACCCTATGACTCCCATTTTGAAATATTTTCAACCTCTAGAATGTATCATCGTGAACATGTTTAACCAAAAATATATATGATTCATACATCATAACTCAATTTGAATAATGCTAGCTTATTTTATTTATGTGTCAACTTATCTGACCAGTACACTTAAGCACGTGCTTTCACATATTACTTATGTTTCCATAATATAACACAATATATTATATAACAACATTATCTTAATTACATAATCCATACTGTAATACCAAACATAATACTTCATAGGAAAGTATACATTACAAACAAAACCCTAGTTATGATATGTATCCTTATCGAAAATGTCATTGGTCTCTAAGTGTATATAAACCTTAAGGTTGTTCCTTTAATACCACCAGAAAATCACCTATAAATCAAGAATGACACACAATTGGAACATAGGAGAATATCCATGGAAAGTCAAGGAAAATAATGATGGAAAATGTAGAAAAATAAAGCAAACATGACTTAGCATAAGAGGAGCTAATTGCATTGGAAGATGGCACAACCAGGGGTGGATGCATCTAAGTATCACAAAACTATGGGGTAGATGCGTGGTAGTTTCATGAAGCTATGGAGGGGGTGGACTGAGGGTTTGACCTAAAAAGTGGAGGGTAGTATAAGGTGATGATGTAAATTAGGTTGTGCAGCGTAGCCAAGTGATGTAAGTGGGGGTGGTTTGGGTGGTTGGGTGACACAAGGGAGGTAGTGGTTATGTGGGTTTGTGGTGAAAATAGGGTGGGTGTTACATGGAAATGTCACGTAGATAAGGTTTGTATGGCTTGAGGATGATGTTGTGGGAAGTCTTAGTGCAGAAAAGAAGTGTGTTGAGTGAGAATGTCACACAAGTATAGGTGGTTAGTGTGGGTTTGGGATGCAATAATGCTTGATCAACGTGAGGTGTGGTTAAAAATGAAAATTTTCTGCATGAATATAGCAGAGCTTTGACAAGGATGATGCAAAATGAAGCTCATAACGAATAAATAGATTTGGGGAGAGCTTATGTGAGATTAAAAATGGAATAAGGAGATTAGAATGTGGGTGTGTGGGTGTAGGCATTTTGAAGTGTACTGAGGAAGCTTGATTATTAGAGCATCTAACATGACTTGATAGCGGATAAGTTGATGGTGTGTGATACATTCGCCCAAGGAAGTAATTATGATGGAGTGTAGCTAGAAAATAAGTTGGGTAAGGAAGGAAGTCAAGTCATATCAACCAAACCAATAAGAAATAAAAAGTATAGGCGGGATAGGAAAAAATGGTTTGGGGTTAAAGTTAAACTTTAGGATTATATAATTAGGGTAAGATTAAAAATAATCAACCCATGGAATTTGAGTTCGATTAAAAATTTAGGATTAAATTATTTGGGAGATGTTAAAATATTAATTATCTAAGATTAGGACTAGGTTAAATTTGAAGTATTACAAAAAAAAAACTACGAAAATATTACTCATATCGCATTTTTTGAAGAAAAAATATTAATTAAACTCTCATATTCAAACTTATCAACAAGATTTATTTCAATTGATATTATGACCAAAACATTAAATCTTTATTGTGACATAGTTATATGAATGTAAGACTTATTAACTTCAACTTCAAAAATGATCTTTCAAAAGAGACAATAGCGACTAGAATTGTTAAAACAATTCTTTAAATGATCTAAGCATTTGGATAAAAAGTCTCAAAATCTTTCAAATAATTAAATACATCAATTGCTTTTTTTAATTTACTGTGACATAACTTCCCTTAAATGATATAGTTATATTAACAACGTAAACCCATTAATATCTAACACATCACTATACTTTAATGCATTTTTAATCTTATACGAAAAGATCATCAAACTCTTTTTATTAGGATAATTTAATTCCTTCAAATCAAATAAGAGACTGAAATATGCTTGACATTGCTGATATTGTTTGCATATGCTTGGAATTAATGAAATAACTTGATCAACAACATAAAAGAAGTAATTAACCTTGACTTGATTGTTGATTACATCACCTCTTTAATATTATTATCATCAAGCCATTTTTTTAGCCCAATACTTAGCTTTTCAAAAAATACATATTCAATATTCATCTCACTTGCAATTCTTGGGCTTCGGTCAAAGAATTCTCAAAACCAATTTCTCTATACTATATTCCTTTTTTTTGGAGTCATCACCATATTTCTTTCAAGTAAGCTACAAATCTCTTTTTATTAACAAGCTCTAATGTGTCATGCACCTTTATGAATTAAAAATAATAATCTATAACAATGGGATAAGCATAAGCATTAACACATCACACCACAAGAGAAATTTGTGCATCACGACTAGTATTAAGATTAGAGTTAGGTACAATATAAAAATATTTTGTTTATTTGATTCTAGCAACAATGTTATTTCTCACTTTACTTACTAGCATCCAAGTCAATTCATTTTGGATTTTATTGAGCCTTTTTTTCAAAGTACGTGAAGAATATTCATCCATCACTGAATCAAAATTTTCAATCATCTCAATCAACTGTAGAAAATTCCATTATTTTCCTTGTGCAACTTTTCATTATCTTCATGAAATGTCAAATTGTTCTTCGTGAGTGTTTTCACAATAGCTAGGACTCTTGCTAGTAATTTCCTCCATTGACATCTCTCTTTACCTACTTGTTCTTCCATATTCTTGATTACTTATTGTCTTCTTTTTCAATCTCATTTCTAACTCAATTTACCTAGTAAAGAAAGAAGTATGATAACCACTCTTTTCATGACCTATAAGACACACCACCCTAGAAATGATTTTTGATAATTATTTTTAAAGGGATTTAATAATGATTCTGAACTATTATTGAATTTAATATTACCGAACCTTTAATAACAGTTCAGAAGCCATCATCAAAATTCACAAAAAATTATAATTTTAATAATGGTGCACCAAGAAAGCTTTATTAAAATAAATAGTTTAATAGCCATAAAACCATAAAAAACCTAATTTAAATCCCAATAAAGCATTAATTAAAACTCTAAATAATTAATAATTAAAATTCAATACATGCTTTAATAAAGATTTTTGGCCAAAATAATTATTACAATTTACATGTTAATATTAAGTATGTAATTACATAGTAATTAAACCCTAGTTTATATTTAATTCACCATTTGTCATCAGTTTTTTTGAATAATCATTATTTAAACCTAGATTTAATAATAGTTTTTTGTCAAAATGGTTATTAAAAACTTCTAAAATATATAGTAGATTAGGGTTTTAATAATGGTTTAGAAAATATTCATTATTAAAATATAATTATTTTTTATTTATAAATTGTGCAGTTTTGTTCTAGTTCATATACACAATTGCATGTTCGAATATTTACCAAATTTTAAATGTGTGGAACAGCACCAATTCATACATATCTTCCTCTTATGAATGGAAATTAGAAGGAATACCACAAGTTGGTAGCTCTACACTCCAAAGATAAATTCCCTATATTATAAAACCTGACTATCAACAACTAATAAACACCTGCATGTATGCACGTGTGTGTCCAATTGCATAGAAGAACATAAGATATATGATATATAAACTAGAAGAACATAAGATATATGATATATAAACTAGAACAAGCATTTAAATCCCTAATATTGAGTGTGTGAGTGCACTAACTTGGTCAATTAATTTCTAACTTCTCTAATTTCATCATATGCGTATTTTTGACTTCATACATATCCATTGTTGAAAAAATATAAATTGATACGATTTGATCATTCGGTTAGTAATTAATATATCATATATTAATTAATATAAAAATATGAAAAAATAAACATATGTGGCTTGGATGTATGTTCATGGATTTGGTCTTAAATATGAGATCTATTGCTATACAAACATAATATCCACAATTATTATCGTTTCCCTATTGTAGACCCTATAAAATAAATTTAGTTAGCTTGTTGTTATATTAGATATTAATTGGAATTGAAATAAAAAATAAATACTTGTCTTTTTTCATACCATTACAGGCCCATATTCAAGATTACATAGGTCTGGCACGCCATTTATGCCTCTCCTCATATATGTTGTACGTATTTATCTAATAAATAAAGTTGATATACAATATTGGAACTTTATATACCTAAAAAATTAATGCAAAATATGTGCATAAATGAGATAGTGAAGTACGAAGTATACTAACATGTTAATTAAATCTTTCTCTTCAAAACGAGTAACAATAAAGGGAACATAATATTTTCGGAGTGAATCAAACACGTATACATTTTTTTGATCGGGATGGACAGCATACAAAACCTAATGTTCACTTGTAAGGTGAGGGATGAGATAAAGCTTGTTTTTGTACCCCTTACTTAATATGCAATCCGCTACATAGTTTATGTGTCTACCCTCACTTAGTATTGTTAGATATGTAGTATGAACCCATAGATGCAATAGAGGACAACACCCCCTCTACCACAACACAACTAGAAAATAACCTATGGATAATAATAATAATAATGCATATTTATTAATAAATGATAACTCACATATATAGGTATAAGAGATCATAAAATTATATAAAGCTACTAAATATGATATAAAATAATACTTACTTAACATATATGGAAACATTCATTGTTAACATTCATTCATGCTTATAAATGTCATTATTAACCTCTGTTGATGCCATGTAAACGGTGTCGTCCCTCCCAACATACTTGGAATTACAATAAATTATAATTATATCATTACCGAGGTAGTTTTGGGAGTTGAAATACAATATCACCAAAGCTGGCGGTGGTTCTTATAGTTATTGGTTCTCCTTTGAAGATGGAATATTTTATGGGACAATTATTTTTCTAATCAATCTGTCTTTCCTTTCTCGATAGCCTCCTTTTTTTTTTGCTCCTTCCACTAATAACTCTCTTTCCTATTATCATAGGAGCATTATTATTTTCTAATTCCTTAATTTATAGTATTAAAAAAAGCATAATGATCACATATATATATATATATATATATATATATATTAAGTAAGGTATAAACAATGTATATTACATGTTAGGTATAACACGGATGGAAGTTTCCATTACCTCTTTAGTAGTGAGGCGTATCTAATATGTGGGGCAAGGCATGAAGCTTTCAATATTGTGGTTGCTTCCTCACCTTCTTTATAACAAGGTTAGGATGCATCTCAAATCATTGGAACGTCAATACATACGGGCCTTATATTTGGGGCTAAAATAGACCCATGGACTGTCAATATTTTGGTAGCATGATTGATGTGTACACTTTCTTTCACCAAAATAATTGAGAGGTTATTATCTAACAAGTCACATTTATGTAAACCAGGAAATAAAATATTAAATATTATTAAATATTTGATACATTTTATAGCAATTTATAGTTTGATATGCTTACCTCTAAAGAGAAGAAAAATGTGTATTGGCTCCACAATTATCTCTAATGCTATTTACATTGGGTATGTGAAGTGGATCACGTGCATATGAATTGGATGGATTATACCCTTAAGATTTCAAGGCTATCTCTTCCCCCCCTTTTTTGTGTATGTGGTCATCTGTTTAAATTCCATGTTTAATTCTTGGGTTAGGAGAGCCACTTAGTCATTGGTGTTCCAAGGTCCATGTGATTGACCATACACGTTTGTTCTCGTAACCCCTAATCATTGTCTTCTAGGGTGTTTTTCAATTCTAGTTACTTGTGACACGATGCTATATTGATTTACACTCTCAATGGTCTAATGTTTTAAGTTCATCCTATAATGTATGCAATTTAGAATATAGGAATAAATATAATATAATAATTTACTCTAAGAAAACTAACTAGGGTTAGGGATATCTTTAAGCTTATAACTTTTTTGGTAGTGTCTTGTACATCTTTATTAAGATATCTATCTTTTATTACTCTAGCCTTTTTTCATAATGATGGATGAGGTACATTGATCATTGTCATGGACTAAGAGCTGTAATTTCAAATCACGCACTTAAATTAGTAATATGATTATAACAATCTCTATATAAACATTTAAATACATAAATTAAAATTTTATATCAACTCTTCTTCAAGGCCTGCATAGCTTTTTTAAGTTATGTTATGATGGTAAATATTATGCTTAGCAATTTCTTTATTTTGGTGCTTTTTTTATATATTACAACCCAAAATATTTACTCATAATTATTTAAATACCAATTAAATATTCTTAATCAAAAAGCCTGATTGTTTTTCAACAAATACCTTAAAATCCTCTGAAAGATTATATGCAATAAACTAGTCCTAACTATATTAATCAATGAAACCATAACTATAACACCCCCAAAATTCACTACTGAAAAATTTCGGTTTATTTAAAAATTAGCAGAAGCAAAAACCACAAATTTCAAGGATGCTACTGCCATACTTAGTACCGAATCGGTTTCATGCTATCGTTCTAGCATCAAGTGCTAAGGTTAAAAAGAACATAATGCAATTTACTCAAATTCAACTTTCATTTAAATCAGAGTAGCGCATTAAATTCGTTAAAAAGGTAAAACCCACTATCAATGGTTACAAGAGTAAAATCATTTTAAACAAGGAAATAAAAGGTTAAAGGAGAAACCCTGAAATCTTCCTGGACAATCCTTACGCTCTTACCCGATAACAGTTTTAATAGTACTTGTAACTAACTTGCAAGTGACACTACCCATTGAATAGGCAGGGGGCCATAAACAGAACCCTTCTGTACTATGGCACCGAGTAACCCTTTATACCAAATTGAAGGGCAGGGCACGCATGCAACACATCATACGTGAACGATGTAAACATGATAATATGTGTGGGCTTAGGGAAAATTACAATCGACATAAGAACTAATACACAATGCAAAACCACATACAATAGTAAATGCATAACACAATATCCATGTACTTAGCAACTCTATCACATACCAGGAAAGAGAAAGGCACCAAAGCCAAAATTGTACTATATTAATGGATCATAAACATCAAATCAATACTTTTGGTTATAAGCCATTAATTAAACATTGTTTAACATCATCTTTCTAATTATATCCATGTGAGTGTGGGAATTGGTATAACACACCCGGCCACTATTATTCGCCAGTGGATCGGTCTCCAGGGCACCCTACACCTGGCCACTATTCTCGTTGGTGGACTAGTCTAGCCCTAACTCGCACGATGTTCCACTATAAGTGATTAATATCTTTCCATAATTCATTATCATCCAAGTTTTTCTTTATTAAGCTAGGGATCCCCACTATTATAGTCGGTCAATCAAAAACACCTAGGGTAGAACGCACCTGACCACTATTATTCGTCGGTGGATCGATCTCTAGGGCATGTTGCACCTGACCACTATTTTTGATTGTGGATCAATATGGGCTCGGATCAATAATCTTTTGCTTTACGTGGTTAGTATTTTACATTTATTTAACACAACAGATCCATTTATTTAACTTGAGGGAGGTCACGAATCCAAATATGCAAAGGCATACTGGTCATAGAATCAAGTATTCTATATCAATGATCATGGCACACATAAAACCCTCACATATACTTCTATCATATCCAACATATATTTCCATGCATACTTACAAACCAAGCACCTCTTACATGATTATGAAACAAACAACATATCATATCCGTAATTACCCATTCAACCTTATACCATGCATTATACCAAAATACTCTTATATAATATACATGGATATAATTAAACAAGTGTTCCTATGGCCCCAAACCCTTATTCTTTTATTTAATATCCTTTATGTCTTATTATGGAGGCTTATTTAATCCATTGTCATGCCATATGCAATTTACCGCTTTACCCCTTTATCTTTATAAAATTACTAAAATACCCATTTTTTGTAAAGTTACCAAGCTACCCCTTTTTACTTACCAAATTACTATATTACCCTTCATGTTTGTATAATTACCAAAATACCCTTTGTGTTTGTTAAACTATCAATTTATCCTCCATACTTATTAAATTACCAACTTTACCCCTCATGCTTGCTAAGTTACAAAATTGCCCTTCATACTTGTTACATTTACTGAATTGCCCTTTTGGTTAGTTAAATTACCAAATTGCCCTCCATACTTATTAAAATTTACCAAATTATCCCTTTTGGTTAGTTAAATTACCAAACTACTCTTCATGCTTATTAAAATTTCCAAATTGCCATTATTGTGCTAAATTACCAGAATATCCCTCTTACTTATTATTTTACCTCTTTTACTCACAAAATTACCAAGTTATCCTTCCTTTATGCCAAATTACCAAAATATCCTTTTTTACTTATTATTTTACCATTCCACCCCTTTTACTCACAGAATTACCAAGCTATCCTTCCTTTATGCCAAATCAACAATATACCCTTATTACTTATTCTTTTACCATTCTACCCCTTTTACTCATAGAATTACCAAGTTATCCCATTTTTCATATAAATTTACTAAAGTACCCTCTTTACTTATTAAATCATCATATTACCCCTTTTATTCATATAAGTTACCAATTTGTCCTTATTATGCTAAATTTACTAAAATACCCTTACCACATAAAACATTAACATTTTTATTGTATACTTTGTAATACTTGTAAATTATCATTGTAACTCTTTTTTATATACTTGTACCGTGTATTAGGAGGTTAATTTCATTAATAAGTTCCGAATGATAGATTTGTTAATGAAAGGGACTTGCATGGGTCCATGTATATATAAGGACTTGTACACCTTGATCTTGGTATTATTATGAGAATCATATGATAATTCGAAAGAGAGAAACATAAGTAGTGTGTGTGTGTTTCTTCTTCTTCTATTCTCCTTCTTCAATTGAGAGCTTTGGAGAGTAGTAGAAACTATTCTATTGAGAAATATATTATTTCTCTTTAGAAGTCTAATGATATTAGGACTATATCTTTATCACCTTCTAAGTGTTATTTGACATCCTTTTATCAATCTCCATATCATTTAAAGCTTTGAAGAGTTTAAAAGACTCGAGGCTAATAGAAAAAGTTTCTAAAAATCTTGAAAATTGTTTGGTGATGATCTCCCACATCAAAGAATGAATGACCATGTACACCACTTTCCCTTCGTTTTGGTCTAGATTTACCCTCAACTATCATAGTATCTATTGATGATGATTAATATTCAGGGAGGATAAAATGATTCAATAAAGATGCCATCAATGCATTAGTTGTAAAGAATGACTAACCTATGTAGTATGCGAATTTTGGCATTCTAGGTATTTTGTAATGCTTAGGAACAACTTGTTGTGGATCTCTTTCCTCTTCTAATTGTACCAAAGCTACTTCTTCTTATGCAACTTTCTCTAGCTTCTGATGTATATTTTTTGGTATGCCATATCCCTTTGATAAGGTTTCTAGTGACATTTGCTATATGCTACATTAGAGCTTGTTCTTCTTTAGTTACACATAGTGTAGAAGTAGTTACTCCACATCCTTCGATCCTATCTGGTATTTTTCCTTGTTTGTGACTCATCTACAATATAATGAATATGTGATATTTGTACCTAAATTACCAATGTCTTACCATACAAAGATATAAATATAAAATTTCATAATTTAAAATTCAAGATTTTATCAAAAGAGCCTAAGAATGGATATAACAATTTAAATGATTTATTAATTATGGTTTCATATAAGAATTTATATTTTTTGTGAAATTAAATATACGTGTGTACACTGGGAAGTTTTGGATATTGATTAGGCTTCATGGTTGTTGTGTTGAATACTAAGGTCACTACCATGATCTCTAGCAACTATAATTGTTCTAAATACAACTTTTTGAATATGTATATGGTTCACCTTCCTAACCCAACATCAGATCTCAACGTAAGTCCCCAACCCTAACATTAGATCTATATGCAACACCCCCAAACGCATTGGTATACCTCAATACAACACACCTAAGTGCAAGTCCCTACCCTAGCCAACTCCCCAAACATAACATTAACCCTCGACCCATATACCTATTTCCGATATGAAAAATTAACGCATGAATCATCCCCCAGCATCAACCCATTATGCAAACTCCATCCCCTAGCATCCACCCTTGACACATACCCATCCCCCAACGTCATACCTTAATGCATAATACCCAAATCCAATGTCAATTTTTGACGCAACATCTCAACCCAAGACAATCCACATGTACACTAAGCCAAGCGTCAAATATTGACTCGATGCACATTTTATAATGTTATTTTTTTATGCAACATCAATAGAATTTGCTTAAACATTTTAGATCTGAAAGGAATTTTAACAAAAAAACACATACCTTCATTTAGATTGGAGCTATGTTGACTATGAAATAGAGATCTATGGTAGATATATGAGGTTGAGAGCTATGGGATAGAGGGGAGAGAGAGTGTGACATGGGAGAGGGAAGATTTTTTATGAAGATGAAGGGTTATGGGTGTGGGAATAATATAAGGCTTATAATTTTCTTGTAGCATCGAATTTTAATGTTGTAGCATATAATGAAGTGTCAAATTTGGATGATATAACATATAATGTAGCGTTAAATTTGGACGCTACCAACCAATATACTCAATCAAATTTTGACACAACTTATAAATGTCCTGCAAGAACTAAATGAAGGGAAAATGAGGTGTTTTCTTTCAAAATTTTCCAAATACAAATAGCTCATTCAAAAGGCTATTATAACCTGTCCTAATAAATAAGATTTGTAGGAGATACAAAAGAATAAGAAAGAAGTTATATTTATATTATGTATTATAACTAAGGTAAACCAAGTATTTTAGGGAGCTTACTTTTTGACCTTTTAGTAGGCTACAAAGCCTTCTTGTTTCTTTCTTAGTTTAAAAATATACATATTACTTCTACTACAAGCTTGGCTTATAGATGTTTTTTTTATAAAAATAATTCCAGTGAAATACTCTCAAGTCTCAAGTTTTGGTTCCACATTATAGGATTAATTTGGCTTAAGTTATGTTTATGCTTTGGTCTTCTGGTTTAATTTGAGTTATCAAATTTCAATGAATAATTAATTTTACTAATATTAAAATACAAACTAGAATTAATACTATTAATTGTTTTATGAATTTGATAATTAGTAATGGTTAAATCCTCAGTAGCTTATTTTTTTATATTGATGTTAGCACTGTTATTTTAGTGGATTAGATAATTATTAATTGGCATCTCTTAATCAATAAATTAACTTTTAAAACATAAAGGTTATGTATTGTGTTTAGAAAATATTAATAGTAGATTAATTCTATTATAGGAATGTCAAGCTAATAAATGGGTGATGTGTTGATTATTTTCTAAGTAACACTGCTTTCAAACCCTCTATCTCTCTGTCTCTCTCTCTCTATCTATTTATCCATCCGTCTATCTATAAATAATTATGTACTTGTTTTGATCTATTTAAAATTATGAGTTTTATTAATATAGGTATTTTGTATCAGTGTTTTATAAATTTATTTGAAGCATATATGGTGCTTATGTGTTTTCATATGTTATTTAGGAGTCATATAAAACATGTGACACTTATTTGCTAGTATGAATCATTGGTTGTAATACCCAAAAAATCTATCCAACTTTAACCTTAACTAATTAATACTTTAACCTAATTTAAATTCTAATTTTTTGGTCATTATGTATATTTTTAGCCTAACCATAACTATGGATAATTATAGAATTAAATTCTAGATTAGTCCCTTAAATTTTAAACATAATCCTAAGCCTAACCATCAAATTTTCTTTCCTCTTTTCCTTTTTCTTTCTTTCTGTTTATCTCTCTCTCTTTCTTTATTTCTTTATTTCTCTCCCTTTCCCTCGGCTTACGCCCAACCCAACCATCTCCTTCTCCCTACCCCTTTCCCCTTTTGACCAAACATGGCCTATCCCATGCACCCTTGTTGTCCTTCCTTTCCCTTCCTAACCATGCAATGTTCCTACCCCCTTTACCCTGCCACACCAACTCTTTTGCACACCCCCTGCAACCCTTGTTCAACACCCTTTTCCATTCCCTCACCTGCTCCTTACACACCTAAACCCAACCTCCCTTCTTGTTAGTTTTTTCGTTGCCTTCACCCCAATCCAGGCATATGTGTATATATATACATACATTCACGCATCCTCCTTTACCTTCTCCATTATTTTTCTCTCCTTTCATTTTCTCCCATCGAGCACCCATCACCCAAGCCCTTCCTCCCTCTTATCCCTGCCTTACATGTTGCTACATGTTGCCACCCAATACACCACCACCGCTAATCCCTTTCTTTTCTCCTTCTCCTTCCCTTATCTTCTACCCTTCTCTATTATTGCACCAGTAACTGCCAAATTTCCTCTTTTTCTCTCTTTCCACCTTACTCCAACCTCCCTCAATTTCATATGTGAGTTTTCAACCCTTGCCACCACCAACCAATCCTTGTCGCCGCCGGTGACTGGTCCCAACACCATACTACCACCACCTCATGACATAACCTCCCCAACAATAAGCCTTCATGCCACACTAACCCACCAACATCACCTTCCCCCATTTCCACCCCACCCAACAATGGTCATTGTCATTACACTCCTTATTTTAGACATGCCTTAGTGTTGCCCCTCCATTTTGTTGTGACAAGTTCTGTCATTACACCCTCCATTCTTGCGTCAAATTTTATCGTAGCGAGTTAAACCCTCACATATTACTTCTATTTTCTCATTTTCCACCTTCCTTTTCCTTAACTTTTCCTTTGTTGATTTTTTGAATTCTAATGTTGTATCATTATTGATTCTTATATTTTTTTTGGCGGTCTCGGAGGAGGTATCTTAGGTTATACGTGCTTGGAGATTAGAAATAATTTTGGTAAGGATACACATCATAGCTTAGGCTTTTATGTGTAATATGTGTATTTGTGTTTTATATCATGTTTGGAATTGTCATATGGATAATGTTATTATCATAATGATGTATATATCATACCGTATGATGAAAAAGTGAGAAAGTAGTGAAAGCATGTGTTTCGTGCATATTGTGGGTTGGGATGAATTGGGATATATATATATAATGGTGGTCATGTATATTATGATGATACTATATATTGGAGGTTGAAAATGTATTCCTATCGGAACTTGTACGTTTTTTTATTTATGGAAATATGTCTATTTTAGCTATCACACGGGCATTTTAGTCATATATAATGGTGGTCATGTATTTTATAATGATATTATATATTGGAGGTTGAAAATGTATTCCTATCGGGACTTGTACGTTTTTTTATGAAAATGTGTCTATTTTAGCTATCCCACAAGCATTTTAGTCAATATGGTTTAAACAAAATATTGGGTATTTTAATGAGATAATTGGTTCAAAACAGGTTAATTATATTAAGTGGAATGTTTTGGAGCGAATATGAATGGTTTAATTCCAATAAATGAGAAAAATAGCTTTAAGCGGGATTAGTAACCCTAGGGACAAAATTATTATTTCATGTGTGAAATGTTGGAGTTTGAGCTTAATTTCTGAATATGTTATAAATATTGGTTTTTTAGGAACATATATTGAATTTGGTATTTATATGAGTCTCACAGGGAGGGTTATGTTCTAATTGTAAAATTAGGATAGAAAATTTTAAATACTAATTCTAAGAGTAGGTTAATATTGTATGTGTGAGACATTATAGTTTTTGGGAATTTTTTCAATAATATATTTTAAAGATGGGTATTGAATTTTGTGAAAAAATGAGTACCAAGGAAAAAGCTATACTTGAATTATGAAATTAGAGTTTCTTAAGGGGGGAATATGGTTTTGTCCTAGGGGGAATGTATTGATGTTCATATGGGTGTATTTTCTATGTCCAAATAATTAATTTAAGATCTATTATGTGCCTTACATGTCTACATATGCGTATGCATGAGGATCTTGAGATATACCACCATAAATAAGATACTAATTACTTAGCGATCAAGATTACATAAGTCAGGGCTAAGGTATTGTTTGTTCGTTCAATCAGACGATAATAATGGCTTAAATGTTTTTTTCCTAAGAAGTTCTCCATACTATTCCACTAATTTAAGAATAGTGGGGCCCCCGGGATCAACATAAATTAAAATATGATACTAAGATAATAAATAATGAATAAGATATTAACCACTTAAAATGAAATATTACACGAGTCATGATCAAGGTGTTGTGCCCATTCCATTGGATGATAATAGTGGCCCAGGAGCATTTTATCCTGAGTGGTGCCTTAGACCATTCCACAGTTTAAAAATAGTGGCGAGGAGTGTGTTTACTTGATATATGTTGGGCACATTCTATTGGATGAATAGTGGCTTAAATGTATTTTTTTCCTAAGAGGTGCTTCGATTTGTTCCACCAGATTAAGAATAGTGGGATCATTGAACTCAACGTAAATATGAACATGGATTATAATGGACTTCTGGAATTAATATTATTTTTCATTATATTATCTTAATTATTGTGCTTGCTTATGTTTCTGTATGAAGTATGTAATCTATGTAACTTGGGTATGATTTTATTGTCACCTTATTCATTACATAACATATTAATCATCCTTTTTATGGGTATTGTTCATTCCTATAAGTAGATGACCTAGTTGAGTTTGTGTTAGTCATTAAAGATCCACCAAATGACTTTGCTTCTTATAATATTTTACTTGGGGAGGAGTGGTCATATTTTATGAATGGGGTTTGGGATCGTAGAGTTATGTTATCCAGTTCTTAATTTTGACATAGATACCTTTTGGGACTCTTCGTCCATGGTATTTATTTATATATTTTGAATATTAAATTCAAAATTAACCTCCAAACTCTTATTTATGTTTATTAATTATCGCATTCTCTATTTTGTCACGATTCTATTATTCTAATATTTGCTTTGTATTCGATATAAAGATTCCAAGGTAAGCTATAATTATGTTGAGTAAAATGACAACACCCAATTACATTTGTTTTAAGCTTCTGCTTGAATACATAAAATTCAATTGTAAGTTGTGTGGTGTTACATTGGTGTCATACAAATTTGTGGTTTATGTTATTTTATGATCTTGTCATATATTCATGAGCTTAGATGACTTATTTGATTTTAAATTATGATGTTGGTTGAGGGATAACTTAGATGGCCTACCATTTTCTTTAAAAAATTGTATTGTGGAAATTTATATTTTTGGAAATACCATATATGAAAAGGTATTTTTGTAAAGTGCTCATTATAGAAGGTACCACTTATATAAGAGTTCTTATGTTGAGCTACTATTTTTGATAAGGAAGGTGTCTAATATTGGAAATTTGGATATTTGAGGAATGTATAGGAACATATATATATGGTTGTATGTCTCAATTGGGTTACATAATCACCTTAAATAACACACTAAAAATTAAAGTGAAAGACTTGAGTTGGGTTTAGCGTCCTTTGTGGTGGCCTCCCGAAGTTTGGTTGTGTTTTCTATATATATTGGGTCAGCTATGAATATATATATTTTGCTTTTGATTTGGTTGTATTGGCTATCTATATTGAGCCAGTTGCGGTTGTATGCATTATGCTTTGATTTGTTCTAGATCCGCTCTATCTAGAGTTGTGATCTTAGTAGGGAGTGCTCACACTTAAGGACTACAACCATTGGTAATCCTCATTGGTTTGATCTAATGGGAAGACCTAGATGTAACCTTTGGCTCCTCTCATGGGTTTGGTTTGTTTTGGTTTTATTAGATTTAGCTCCTCCTAGTGGCTGGGTTACAATCCTCCAAGCCCTTGCCACTTACCAATTGACCCTCTTGGTAAGTTAGTTTCCATACTTAAAATATTAAAACGAATACTCTATGTTGTGCGACCGCATAAGGTGAGGGAATAATAAAAAATGTAATTAGTATGTCTTAATTTATTGTGTAATATAGTTGTTTTGCATACTATTCTCATGTGATGTATATATATGAATATTATACTCCCTTATACTTACATGTTGTTTAGTTTTTCACCTAGCTAACTTGTTGTATATTTTATATGGGGTTGTAACAACCCATTACGATGGTGAGCAGATGACCTAGTGTAGGTAGTTAGCAATAATATTCCTTATTGATGACATGAATGGTGGGCAGGAGAGAGAAGTTAGTGGTGATTTTTAGAGTTTTATTTCTTGTATTGATTTCAGTATACTATGTTCATCATTTCAGTTGTAATTTCCCATCATTTCATTCAGTTTAATTTTTGTCACAGCTACCAGATTTTGATATTTTCTTTTTAGTTTAAGTTGAAATTTAATCCACCCCCATTTTATTCACAAATATGAGCGGTGGTTGGATGTCTTAGATAGAATATGTTAGTGTTGTGATTGGATGTCATGCTCATTCCAAAATAATGGAATTCTCATATTTACTTACCAAAATAAAGGTAATTTTCAACTTAGTTTGTTAGTATTGTAGTCTAAGAATAACTAAAATGTAAACCATCTTATCTGGATAAATGCAAATAGGCAAGATTTAAGTTGAATTGAAATATAATTGTATAGAGATACCATATACTCCACTAACTTAGGATTGTGAGTCTTTAACTTTCAAGGTTAGCGTCCCTGCCGCAATTAGTGCAGTCCAATCAGTACAACAAGAGATATTTTATAGAAAACAAAAGTCTTTGGTTGTATAATATAATACCTTGAGTGGTAGTTGTAGAGGATAAAAAACTGAGATGGTAGCTGAGAGAAAGGGTACGAGAGTACAAAGAATGGTTGGTATTGTAGTGTGATGAAATATGTCATGCAACAAGTAAATGTTTGAATAGAAGTGGATTAGAGAATCTATCCATTGGTATGATTGGTTATTAAAGGCGCGTTAATTATAAATTAATGTTGATTATTAAACTATTAAAATGTAACCATTGTAATAAATGACACCATTAAATAATTAAGAAGAAACTAACGGTACTTAAGAGGAGTGACTATGGTAGTGGCCATGTACAACAATTATAAACCATTAATTATAACATTAAAAACTAATAACTTCAAACCAAGTAGGGTTTACAAAAATTGGTTCAAATTACCTAAAGCCAAATTAGATGATGCTTGTGGGGGATCTTTGTCATCTATAATACTTCAACAACCAAAAAGTATGTGAGGCTATATAGAGTGGAACAACTCTTTGTTGGCTACCAATGCGATACTTTAAGTTTGAAAAAATCCACAAAACCAACAAGGTTGAGTGTTGCTTGCTTTTTAGCTATAGAAAATTCAGAATATCTGATCATTGATCCAAGTTCTTCTAATAGTTTATAGATATATATCATATCAATGTATATATTAGTTTACTCTCTCATTTCTTAATAGATTATGTATAGTTTTTATAAACTCATTTCATAATATAAGGCCATTTACAAAAAGTATAAAGCATGAAATCCTTTATTACTTGCCATCTATTCCCATTGGTAATTACTACTTAAGTAGTATTAATTAGAAAAGCACAATTAATACAAGGATATATTTGTGAATTAAGGAGTCAAAGTTCTAAAATTTATTACATCTTAGTATGTGTGATAATTTTTTTTTTATAAACCTTATGTTATAAAATGGAGGGGATATTCATTATTTTATCATTTGCTTATCAATATACAAACAACCAATGTAGTATATGTTTTTATACTAGAAATGTTAAAACGACACTTTGACCTTCACTTTTTTTTTCCTTTTCCTAAAGGAATTCAAATGTAAGTTTATATCAACATCAAACTTATAGATCAATTATGAATGCTTAAATTCAAAGTTGAAAGCCCTTGAGGCCCTTAGGTGAAATAAATGGGTAAAGGCGCTGTCATTGGATACTTGGATTGGAGCAATCTATCAACGTGAAAATTTGATGCAATCATAGCTCAAAACAAAATGGCAAGCAAGGTTGAGAGGAAAAAGATGAACTAGCTTAATTGTGGGAGACCCGTCAATGACAAAGCTTATGCAAGCAAGGTAAAATAATAAAATAAATAAATAATTATAATAAAAGAGTTAGTAAGGGAAAAAGATTTATAAAAAATAACGAGATGCGGAAACACTCTTTATTTATTATCAATGTAAGATTTGAAGTTTGGAGCAACTTATAAAAACCAACAAGTGATGAGTTTTGATAGCTTTTTATACAGACAATCATTATTTTTCACTAGTTTATATATGCATATATCAATCAATGTAAATATTAGTCTATTTATTATTTTGCCATTTGCTTGCCTACATAGAAACAACCAATATATATATTTTTGTACTAGAAATATTCCTGATAATAAAATACGAGACCTGACCTTTATTTTTATCTCTTTCATAAGGGAATTCAAATGCAAACTTATACCAACGCCAAACTACTAGATTGGTTTTGCTTGTTTAATTCAACGTTCGAAGCCCATGAGGCCTTTAGGCAAAATAAATGGGTAACAACATATAAGCCTTCCACGACAATTTGATGCGGAATCGGGGGAGATAATCAATGACAAAGTTTATGCAAGCATAGCTCAAATTAACAGGGGAAAAAAAAAGAATAAAAGAGCTAGCAAGGGAAAGGTTTTTTTTCGTAGGTAAACAAAATGTGGGGCGTTGCGAGAATCGAACTCGCGGCCTCTCGCACCCGAAGCGAGAATCATACCACTAGACCAAACGCCCTTTCGTACTAAAGTCGTCAGGTAAATAATTTTTAAAGTAAAAAAGGTGAGGACGGCCCCCCTCCCTTGCTATGTCCCATGCCCGAAGAAATGAAAAGAGTCTTAGCGTAGGAGGACAGTAGGACACCAAAAAACTGACAGCACCATCTCATCTTTTCTGCACCACGTTCTTCGGTTCTTTCCGCCCGGGTCCGCATCACCAATCCCGCTACCTTCTCCACATCAATCCCCTCTCTATCACCACCTTGTCCACCTTCTGCCTCCGCTCCCAACCTCATATTTCGGCATCATGGTACTTTGAAGCATTTTTCTTTTTCTTTTTCCTTGAGGTCTTGCTTATGATGTATGTCAAGAATCTGTATACACATGATTCCAGGTTGCTTACCTACCAGGCAAATTGATTGTACTACATGTGCTTGGCTCGTGACCTTTGTTTGCACTTCATGTGCTTAGCTTGCGACCTTTTACTACTCGAAAGTCGTAGCACGGTTGGTATCAGACCCACTACAAATGAATAGAATTTATTTCTGATAAAAGATCATATATAAATCTTATCAATTTATGCACAAACTTTGTTTCTTCCTGTTTAATTTAAAAATATATGAATTTATTTTTAAAGGAGTGTGTGTGCGTGCGTATATATAAAATGTTGAGTTGAAGTTATTTAAAAATATTAATTTATATGAAATAGGTTAGTGACATATGTTGAATGCTCAATCCTTAAAATTTATAATCATATGGTAAACTATAATACTATCATGATATATATATAGTTTATGACACTTCCAAACTTATGACTAATTCTAATTATAGAGGAATTAGAAATTCGTAAAGAGTAAAAAAATTATAAAGTGTTTATTATTATTTATCTTATATAAATAAATGCAATCAATTGAAGATTTCTTTTTATGTATCGATAAAAAGTGTCTGATATAGATGTAAGTCATAATTTATTAAAATGGGTATTGCTTGCTTAGGACAAGGAAAAAAAAATTATTTAGATATATCCCTTTTGAAGCATCTTACGTATCTTTAATTTTAGAACTCAGAATATATAACATGACTATAAAATTAGATATTAACTACGGAGTTAGGAAAATATAAAATTTTTTTGTTCGAGTTCCCAACTATAAATCATTATCTCTTGAAAATGTAATATTTATTAGTGAAACATAAGTGGATTTTCAATTAGATCACAATGATATAGAGATTGTTATTATGTATATATAGTGTATATTTTTGTACCATATTTATTTTATATACCATATGCAGCAATATGATGTTTGTTTACTTGACTTTTAGACAAAATTTAATATCACTTAAACTATGCATGAAATTTATTGGTGTATAAGTTTATGGTGAAAGAAGGTTTGGATGCATTTAAGAAAAATATAGTCGATTCAGAATTTCATTTGAGTGGAAGCAGTCAAGTCTTAAAGGCAATATATTTATCTTGTATATTTAACATATAATATTTATAAATATAATATGATAAATTATTAGATTTGGGGTATTGAATATTATATAATTCTTCATTTAATATGAAGCTGTAGCAACATGTTAAATATGATAAGAAGGGGTAGACGAGAAAAGATACCATAAAGGTATTGCAAGTGAAAAATAAGGGTGAAGCTAATGTAAGTTTGGTCGTATTGTATTTTATTTAAAATATTATATATAAAATATTAAATATTGTTATGTTTTGTTTGAAGCTCAACGTTCAATTGTTCCTGATTGAGGAAGATGTGATAAATCATCCAAAAGTTTGCGTGAATAATGCCAAGTTGATTGTTGAAGAAATATATGTAGAAAATCATCCTTCATCATCAACATCGGTATCATATATATTTTTAGCCACTATTATACAAATTTAAAGTAGTTATAATACAATATCTATGATAGATATTTGTATTAATTTATAGATAACTTTTTATACATATTTATATTGATCACTTCCAACTTCGACGATGCATAAAGATGATGACTATGCATGATTTATGGAAGTTGACGATGGCAACAATAGAGTTCAACATTTTGAGCATACCAAAGAGAAATAAAAGTTGCTTTCAAATATCATTGAAAGGATTAAGGAATATGGTTGTCTATTGAAATCTAATCGTGTTTCCTATAACTAGTACCAAGCGTTAAATAAAAAGAATATATATCATACACCATACCTATTGGATAGGTATATATTCCCCCTCCCCCCACCTTTTTTTTGATAAGACAACTCATATACTTTGCACGTATAACTGATAGAGCTTTGGAAAGTTTGTATTGCTTAAAACATGCCTATTCAATAGTTGTGATGTATAACACTTTTTTTTTTATCTCTTGATACATTACCTTTAAGAAATAAGTACATTCATTCAAACAAAATTATAAATCTGCTATGTTTTTTTTCTTTTAAAAAAAAATGGTTTCAAATCTTCTTCAACAAAATACTCATATACCAACAAATCCCATATATAGTTTGGTTGGTGTTTAATTTCATCTAAAAGTAGAGTAAACTTATATCATAGTGCTCCTTATGGTGTATAAAATAAATAAGTTACAAAAAATATACACTATATATCTATACATAATAACATCTTTATCAATCTATGCTAATTGAAATCCATTTATGTTTCAATAATAAAGTGCAATTTTTTGTGAAATACGAGTTTATAGCTATGAATTCTTACAGAAACTTTCAAAATTCACTAACTCTGTAGTCTATGTTGCATGTTTCAAAAGAGATATATCAACGCCATATGCCAAATCATTTCTTTTCGGTATCCAAGACATGTAACAACCAACTCAACAAATTATCATTTGCATCTATATCATATACTTCCATTCATATAGCAAAAGAAGTATTTAAGAGAATTACCTTTTATTTATAAGACAAATATTTACAAACACTGTCTAGATCTTTTACACTGCATAAATGACTAATTCACTTTTATAATCAAAATTATATTTTTAAGTACCATATTATAGTATTAATCACAACAAATATATTGATCACATGAAAATATTTAATTTTACCACATCATTAAAAAACTTATAATGATTGAGCACTCAACCTATGTCCCTACCTATTTCATCTAAATTAATATTTTTAAATAACTTCAAACTAGCATTTCATATATTTTCGTTCTAGAAATTTAAAACATTGGCAAAATATATTTATGAATGTCATGTTTGGAGTGATAATCATACAAATTTATAACTAATTCCACAAAATAAACATATTTTCTACTACAATAAATAAATTAGTTAAATAAAATACCTTAAAGTAGGCAATCCGAAAGTAGAGAAAGATCCAAAAGTTATAGTTCACTTGATTTGGAATAAATGAAAGTAATTAAATATTGAAAATTAACCTTAGTAAAGGAAATAAAATTAAATCAAGGTAAGTATTTTAAAATATTATTTGAATAAAACTAACCTAACTTTGATAAATCAAATGAATATTATTTTAATTCCTTTTAAATTAATATAAAAGAAGATTCAAAATAAAACAAATAACACTTATATTCAAAGTTCCTCTTATAAAACATATTTAGGGATGGCGTTTTTGTTCAATCAGGTAAAAATTCATTTATTTTTCTCCTCTACCTTCATTATTCTCCTCAGGTTAATAAAAATGAGATAAATTGAGGTGAATGAAGAGTAAAATTTTAACTATCATTAAACTAAGTGAACTTTTTATTTTTGTATCCATACCCTGTGAATTGAGTTAATTTACCTTTTTTTTCCCCAAACCAACCAGCTGAATAGGATTGGGAAATTTAATACTTGTATACATAAACTAGATGTTTCTTAATCACTCAGGCCGGAGGACTCCGTAGCCTGTCTTCTACCTCCCAATGATAGAAGATTGATGACTAGGCCAGGTTCCTAATTTCTCACATGGAGACCGACATTGCAAGACTATGCAGCTTCTAGCTTGGCCAATCCATACCGTTCTATGTCTTCAGAAAATAATACGCCTTGTGGAGAAAGCAAACGTGTCAACGCAAGTAGGAATCTTGCCTGGACGGGAAAAGTGTTGGGTACAGTCAGCTTCATGGAGAAGATCAAAATGTTAAAGAGAACAATGGAAAGAAGTTGTGGAGAAATAAATTACCCATTGGAATGCAACAAGGGCGAACCAACAGCCTTGCAGACCTAATCCTTGATTGTTCATAAACTGTTGATGAATCGGGAAAAATTGTAAGAACTTCTCGTGGGTTTTTTTTTTTCAGCATGAGAGAGGATATACAGTTTTCACAGAGGGATTGAAAGAGGTAGCATCTTACCAACACAAGCAGAGAGCCTAGTATTAGGCATCCACTCATTGACACGCTGATGAATTTGAGATCCCTCCCAGCCTGTAGGCATTAGAGAAAAAGAAGGTGGGGGTTGAGGGCAAGAAAAAAGGAGGAACAAGACAGTCGGGGGCAATTTTGGCGTGCAAAAATAAAGAGCAACACGTAGCATCAGAAAGTAATTCTGAAATTGGTTCAATTAATGGTCGACGATAAGCAAGGATAAAGCCATAATAGGATAATAGGGAAATCTCATTCTCACCAGCAACGTCCCCTCACAGCAATGTGTACTCGGCGTCACACATAATGCAATGAAGTATGGAAACAGAACTTTGTGCATCTGCAGAAATATAAGAGCCATGTATAAGCAACACGTACGAAATTCCTAACATCATAGCTAGATGGTAATAACCCAAAGTACAGCGTAAATGTAGTCACAATAGAATGCATGAGCAAGACTGCACATTTCATCATTCATTCGGAAAGTGGAAAGGCTTGAAGATTATGCAGCGTAAGAAAGTGGAAAACTAACCTCTCCTATCACTGCTCGATCAGGTGTAAAGATATTGGGAAACAACCAAGGGATAACTGTCCCAATAGCTCCTAAAATCAACCCCAGAGAAGCCCCAATCATCAAAAGAGACTTGAGCAGTGTTCGAGCCTGTTCGGAGCAGCAAGTTGTAAAAAATAAGAGGGATTAACAAAACACTTCACCGCAAGGTGAAATGATAATGAAGAAGATGGACATAATACAGTAACTCGTAAGCTCATCCAAGAAATTGCATCAAGTACGTCACTTGTAGGTCTCGCAAGAATGCCGGCGTACCTTGGCCAAGCTACGATTGACTCCATATATGAGCTCGGGCATGAATGATTGAGCGGTTTGGGAAAGAGGTTCACCCCAGACTGCACACAGCATGTATGTCTGAAGTAAGACCTAAAGATTCCAGCCAAAATTGCAACACAAATTAGTTTCTTCGATGCAAAATGTTAGGGTGAAGGTCACGATAAGAAGGGCAAGTCACCAACCTGATGAGCTGCAACTGTTTGTGTCCCCAGGTTAGTGGCAATAAAAATTAGTACAGAGTAGAAGACAACCTAAACAGAAGCATTAAATATCGCAGATGCATCAAATAATGAATTGAAGATGCTAAATTGAAGCCAACTGCAATGTATGAAGCAAACCTTTGAAGCAATAGTTATGAACACAGGAGCGGCGAGCATGAATATCTGCGTAAGTTCGCCGGGAGAAGGAATTGAGAGAGAGAAGGCATTATAGCCCTTGCTATTCAGAGCATCAAGCATCATGAATGCAGCAATAACCTGAAGTTTAATAAGAGGGTGAAAAAAGTGCGAAATTCATAAGATTGAATAAGTATTAATAATACATCAAACAAGAGAAGGAACATAAATTGAATTGAATTGAAAGGTTTGACAGGTCTCAAACACACCTGAGAAGCTGTTGTGGCCCATGCTGCACCAGCAATCCCATATCCCAAATACATGCAGAGTACTATATCTCCAAGTCCATTTACAGCACTTGCAACTACCAAAGCCTTTAACGGTCCCCACGAATCTTTCATGCCAAGACTGAAGCAGAAATGGTGATATCATAATTTTAGATACAGAAACTGCAAATAACCCAGATAACTTGAAAGTGCAGTTATGAGACGTTTACTTTTAATAATTGTTGATAGAGATGACTTAGCAATGACAGTATTAATAGAATAAAGATGAAAGGAAGCCATGTTTACTGTTTAGGACATAAGGGTGATGCAAGTATTGTTGTTACAGATATTTTATCTTTTCAAGAGTTTAGATATTATTCAGTAGATTTAGAAATTATTCACTTTAGATAATAACTAGTCGGTTTAGATATTTGGTTTATGAATAATTTTAGTCTCTTTTTATCGGTTAGGAATAAAACTATTATCTTAAGCCCAGATTTTATCCCTTTTATCTTTGTAGTCTATATAAGGCCTTAGGCATATATTATTTCTCAAGGGTATTGTTAAAACAAATAAAAGAATCTTATGTACGAAACAAAAGTTTTTATGGCATTTTCAAAATACCCTTCTCATATCTTACTACTTTTCTAATCCTTTATTTCTTTTTTTTCTCGCGTTCCTCTCTTCTCTGACTTTACAAATTATATTCTTCGTTCGACGGTGTCAACAATAATGGCAAATCCAGTAAATTCCAATGATACTCACAAGGACAAAGATAATAACCAAGCTAATCATATCTGAAAAACATATATATATTTCCTATAGAATCAAAATATACAATAATCATTGGTGATTAGATAAATTTGTAATCATTTTTAATATGACATGTGCATGCATAGATACAGATATAGGCAGACGTTGTGCACAGCGGTGGCATCACACAGGAGTTTTGGCCCAAGCTTGAGTACATGCAAGGCCTTTGGGCACCACATATAATGATTGTGCACAAGGTAGGCGTTGCACATGGATAGGGGTTGTGCACGAGGCTTACGCATGCGGAGGGAGTTGCGCACAATGTTAAAGTTTGAGCACATCTTGCTCCCAAACCAAGGTCAGGCCATGGCTTGTATCACAATTCCACATATGCACAACCCCACAACTAATTCTATATTGTTACGCCATAACCCTTTCTATGAATTTTTCCAAAGAAAAATTGGATTTACTGCCATGTTAGGGAAGGGGAAGGGTAAAATTCTGGTCAGGCTCGCACTTAAGAGAACAAGGCATATGCACATGAAAATAAGGTGTGTGCAACCTAATCAAGGTCAAACCTCTATGCGCAACTTTGCAGGATAGTAGCTGTAATACCCAAAAAAAATTAAAATCTAAAATTTAATATTTAACCTTTATTTTGAATAATTTAATCTTAAACTATTAATTTAATTATTTTGTGGACCTTTGATTTATAAAAATAGATAGAATTATTTAATAAATTAATACAAATATTTTTATCATGTTATCATACTCTTTTTATTTAAATACATTCCTAAACCTATAAGTTTACCAAAATTATTTTATTAAATTAATGCTTTAAATTTTGGGATAAATTAAATTAATATTTTCTAATCCTAACCCTAAAAAAATATTTTTTTTTGCTTTTTCCTTCCTTTTTTCCTTTTCTTCCTTCTTCTCTGGGCTAGGCCAGCCCAGCCTCTCTCCCTTTTCCTTCCTCTCCTCCCCGCTTGGGCCAGCCCGCACCCTCTTCTTTCCTCTTCTTTCTTTCCTTTCCCTTCTACTCCTTTGGGTCAGCCCACCTCCCCCTCTTCTTTCTTTTTCTCTCTTCGCGCGGGCCGGCCTGCCTACCCTATTTTCTTTCTTTCTCCCCACCTGGCCTCCTTTCCCTTTTCCTATTCTTCTCCCCTGATCACCCCGAGCCAAACATGCCCCCTGCACCCTGCCAGCACCATCACACACCTCCTGCATCTCCTTCCTCCTGCGCCTGCAACTACCAGCCTTTAACCCTCTCTCTACTTGTCCCTTTCCTTTCCATTTTAGGCCATGCATTCCCCCTTGCATTTCCTTCCTGCATGCCTTCCCCTTCCCTCTTCTCCCTCTCCCCTGCCGCCTGCATCTCCCCCTGCACTCACCCAACCCTGCACCAGTTGTCCCTCTCTTCTTCTCTTCTTCTCCTCTGCCTCATTTCTCTCCCTCAAGCTCCCTTCTCTCCTGCTTGATTCTCCCTTTCCTTTCTCTCCCTCTTTCTCCCCTGTTTTTTTCTTACACCGCCCCTCTCCACTGTCTCTACCGCCCAACCAGCCACTCCAGCCCCTACCTCCTCCCTGTATCGCCCCAAGCAACCACCACACACCACCCTGCAGCCAACTCCCCTCCTTTTCCTCTCCTTCTCATTCTCCTATCGACCTCCCCCTACACCACCATTTCTCCCCTCTTCTGCCACCGTCGAGGCCTCCCCTCAGCCACCTGACACCACCCTAAAACCCCCTGCCTCACCTTGCTCGAACCTCTGCAACTCCCCTTCTTTTCTCCTTTTCCTTTCTTCCTCTTCTCCCTCCCTTCTCTGCACCCTCTTTCCGTAACCACTGTTGCCGTCTTTGTCGCCCCTGAGCCACCCCACTTTAACCTCCAGGCACCACCTACACCCTACCTCACCCCTATACCCAACAACCAACCCCAACTCCTCTCCACAAGTCACTACCCGAGCCTCCTCCCCCTTCTTTCTTCCATTTTCAATTCTCCCCCTCACCCTTACATTTGTGCATGCATGCTTATGCTACATGGGCAGTGTGAGTTATGCTGCTAATTTTTTAGTATTATTAGCTAATTTTGAGGTAAAATGCAGTTTGGTAATATTATATATTTAATAAGTATTTTTAATAAAAATCCTTCTTTTACTTATCTAATAATAATACGTCACTTGTGACATTATTTTAGGTACAATTTTCACTAAAGAAGATTAAGCATTTTAAACCAAGGTACTGGTTAAGTTTGGTTTTTGCTGAAAATAAGATAGCCAGTTTACCCCACTAAAATGTTTAGATTATCGTATGTTAGCTTATTAGGGTTTTTGGCATGTGTTTTATGTAAATATGATGTGTTATTATCAATCCCATGATTATTATGTTATCTTGTATATGATGTAATATGAGTGAAAGAGTGACTCAGATAAAGGGGTTGATGCTGATAATGGATGTTATGTGTATATATATGCTATGATAAATAAGTATAGACATTTGTAGTAAAAATAATACTAAAATGAGCCCTAGGAACAATTTGGTCATTTGGACATATCATGATGTCTAAACCTAAATGGAGTGACTAATGTGTTATATGTGTTGTTAAGAATGGATATGGAAGTTTGGTGGACTATAAAAATAAGTGTTAGTAGAAATATCCATATTTTATGGCTTAGGGGTAATTTGGTAATCTTAACGTATGTTGTGGATTGTCTTAATAAAAATTCATGCTAAGTATTATGTGATATTGAAAATGATGATAGGGGTTTATGGCATTAATAATACATGTTTCATCATGAAAAATGGCATTTTATATTCTAGGGGAATTTTAGTAATTTTACATGTTCAATGGGAGTGACCTAAACAAATATGCATGGTAGGTAATAATTGGTGCTAAGAATAATAATGAGGGTTTTATGGTGTTAAAAATGCATGTTGGGCATAAATATCAATATTTTATGTGCTAGAGGCATTTTAGTAATTTCGCATGTGAAATGGAAGTTAGCTTAATAAATGGGCATGATAAGTATCAAACGGTGCTAAGTATGCTACTAAGGGTTATATGGTGTTACCAATGCATGTCGGGCATGAACATTTATATTTTATGACCTAGGGGCATTTTAGTAATTTTGCATGTAAAGTGGAGGTTGCTTAAATAAATATGCATTATAGGTGATAATTGGTGCTAAGAATAATAATAAGGGTTTAGTGGAGTTAATAATGCATGTTGGGTATGTTTATTAATATTAAATGACCTAGGAGCATTTTGGTAATTTTGCAAGAAAGGACATTTTAGTAATTTTGCAAGTAAGAAGGGGCATTTTGAAAATTTTACCGGTAAGATGGGGATTAGTGTAATAAACATGCATGATAGGCATAAATTGATGTTAGATATGATAATAGGGGGCTATTAACTTAGTATCACTTATTTAAGCATGATATTCAATAAAATATGGCCTAGGACTATTTTAGTAATTTTGCATGTAAAAGGGTGGTTAGTTTAACAAACATGTATGAGAAGTATAAAATGATGTTAAACATGAAAATAAGGGTCTATTATCTTAATATCACTTATTCGAGTATGATATTCAATAAAATATAGTTTAGGGGTATTCTGGTAATTTTGTATGTAAAATGGTGAGTAGACTAATAAACATGCATGAATAGAATAAATTAATGTTAAACATGGTAATAGGGGTTATGGCCTTAGTATCACCTGTCGAAGCATGATCATGAACATTATAAAGCCTAGGGGTATTTTGGTAATTTAGAATATATATCGTAATGAGTATGCATGGTTTAGGGGTAAATTGGTAAATTAGGATATGTTATGATGTTGTTTTCATAAACATGTGGGAAGTGCATTAATTGCCGATTAAGTATGAAAATGCGTGTTAGTTGTCCTAGAGGTGTATGTTAGGGTTTTATGTGTAAAATGATCGTTTTGGGTGTTGGGTAACTCAACTCCTTAATCAATAGTATAATCATGGTATGTTAATCTAATATGGCATGTTGATAAATAAAAAATTGAATCATGTGGTGGAAGTGGATGGTAAAAAGGTAGTTTTAGCCTTAGGGGCATTCTGGTCATTTTAACCTAAGATGCCTAAGTATGAGTTTTGGAACCTAGGATGGCCTTAGTGGATTACTTAAGTTAACATTGACAATAATTCTGATATTGACTACTTCATAAAAATGAAAACAAATAAACTAGTTAAGTATGTGATTAATGTGTTTTTCGTGATCACCTTAATTAAAATACTAATACTTAAAGCGAAAGACCTTAAGATTCATAATGGTGGCTCTTTAGAGGTCGCTACTCTAAAGACGTGGTTTAGCCCACGATTATTTTGATTTTTGATGATGTGCCTTAATGCCCTAGCTAGGCCCTACATCTTACTCCATTTAACTCTATGGACCTACTTAGGGAGTATGCATACTTATGGATTAGGTGTCTTTGTCGGTAGGGTACCGTGTGTCTTCATGCACTAGTGCGACTAGAGTATCTTTGCGTCCTTGGGTTGATAGTTAGTAGGATACTGTGCTGCTCTTATGCGCCAGTATGACTAGTGTACCTTTGTATCACCAGGTTCAAGATCTCCCCTTCGAGTAAATAAAATGGAATATTGTGATAATAAAATGGAAATACACTAATCACTTACAGTGGAACACCACATAGGTTGGGACCATGGGTAGTATATGTACCGGTCCACCGGTTATAATAATAGTTAGGAGCGTTCTGCCCTAGATTCTATCATATGTACCGGTCCGCCGGTTATAATAATGGTCAGGAGCGTTCTGTCCTGAATTATATTAGTTACCGGTCCACCGTTTATTATAGTGGTTAGGCGCGTTCTGCTCTAAATTCTATCATATGTACCGGTCCACCAGTTATAATAGTGATTAGGAGTGTTCTGCCCTAGAGTATATTATACGTACCGGTCCACTGGTTATAATAGCGGGGTCCCCGAACCTACGTGGATATAATTCAAAAGAAGATTAATATCTAAATTAATGGCTTAAGTCCAAACAATAATGAATGATCATTTATGACCTGCTGATGTGATGTGGTAGTAGCCTAGGAGCCTACCAGGATAGTTTGAGTTTTGGTATTGTATTGACGGACCCATGAGCCTGCCTTTGAGTTGAGTGGGGGTGTGCATGGTTGAGTATACTGTTGGCTATTTAAATATACTACAAAGAACATTGCTTAGATGCTTCCCTAGTAAGTTCTATTATTTCTAAGTGAATGAGTCTTTGTGACATATATCTTGGTGCATGTGGCCATTCTATGATTATTGTATTTCAATCTATATATGTGTAAATTCCTGTTCATGTGTTTGATGTGTGGTAATTGATGTGTTGCATGAAAACCCTACATATTAGTCCTATATAAAGAGTTACTCAGTACCATAATATTGAAGGGTACCTTTTGTGAGTCCCTACTTATTCAATAGGCAGTGACCTTTGCAGATGAGCTCGCAAGCGTTATTCCAAACTTATTTATGCTTTAAGAGTGTAGGACTATTCAGAAAGATTTCAATGTTTTCCTTAAACTCTTATACTTCATGTTTTAATAATTTTATTGTGTAACCAATATTAGTGGATTTTATTTCTTATAATTTAACTACCGCGCTACTCTATCTTATGTCTGTAATTCTGGAATTGTGTCAAATATATTTTCAGCCTTAGCACTCGGTACTGGAACGGTGGAGGAAAACTGGTCCGGTACTAAGAATGGTGGTCTGCTTAAAATTAAAAAAAAAAATTAATAATGAATTTTGGGGGTGTTGCAGTAGCAGCATAGCGTACAGATTTGAAATCACATCAACAAAAAAGTTACAACACAACAACCACAACCTACAAGTCATGTGCACACCACCGGCCTATCATACAATTAAATATCGGTTCCGATACGCAATATCGGCCGATATTTATCGGATTTTGGGTCGGCCGATACGCGAAATTGGCGATACGCGATGGATTTAGAATTTCACGTATTTATCGGCGATATATCAGTTATCGACCGATATTTGCCTATATTTTACCGATATTTACCGATATTTAATGATATTTACTGGTATTTGCTAATATTTATTGTGAAAAAAAATAAAAAATCACGCCGCGACAACCCCGACATATAAAATATCGTTCGCGACGCTCCGATACTGCGATACCGCGACCGCAACCGCAATCGCGACCGCGACCGCGATTTTATTGCTTGCGGCCTATGCAAGCCTGGTGCACAAACCACCGACGATGTGCATAGGCCATGAAACGTTGAAAACTCAATTGAATATACAAATATGCTATTTTGATCTATTCTCAAACCAAGATTCAATCGATTCAATCTTTTCTGCATCTAACATCCAATCGAATATATAGATTTAGTAGTTTCAAATCATGATTATCAAATCTAGTTTCGTCTGCTAATTAATCCAATATATTAAAATGAATTGAACTATAGAATCTAAAAGCTGTCTTAAAATTGAATATCCAATGTCTTTTGGTTTTGTACTATAATTAATCCTAGAGTTGCATGCATGCTAATGGACGAGAGATGATTAGGTTTAGTGTTGAGGGTAAAAAGGGAAAGGAGTTCCATTTATTATTTCATATATCAAAAACTTTATTTCAAATAGCATATATGTCTTCATATATCAATAACTTTATTTCAAATAGGCTTCATATATCAAAAACTTTATTTCAAATAGCATATATGTCTCCAAAACATGAATGAATTGAGTTATTGAGTGGAATCTATTTCTCCTTCTTCCCTCTCATTTTTCTCTCTACTTCCTTCTCTTTCCTGTCATCTTCCTTCTTCCCCTACTCCCAATTTACTTTCTCACCTGTTATATGTCAAAAGGTAATATCAACTAATATTCATACAATAACTCAACAAAGGGAGGCTAACAAATAATCCTGATCGAATGCCATTCCAGATGGCATGATGATATATCTGAACCCGGGGAAGCTAAAGGCAAGATAGTAGTCATATGTAGCTTCCAACCCCCCTCCCCAACCCTCCAAACAACCCCCAAGCCATCCCCTCGCCCCAACCCCTCTAACTCCAAATGAGTTGGGTTTTTCAGTGGCAGCCTGATTTTATATTGTGAGACACAAGACAAGACCATCATCTAGTGACAACGTCCATCAAAGGCCCTGCTCGCTCTCTCTCTCTCTCTCTCTCTCTCTCATTTTTCCTTTTTTCAACTTCTTTGTTGGCCAGATTATGAAAATACATGAGCAAAACTAGACCAGATTGAAAAGAATTGTTTATACCAAAAAAGGGCATGAAGCAATATGCCAATTACCATCTAAGCCATTAGATTGACGAGTGTTTAGCAAATGATGGAAAACAGATATTACCTTGCACTCTGAGCTACCCATCCAATAAGGACAGCAGGCCATGCTAAGCCTCGAATCTAGCATCCAGACAGAAAACAAGAACATTACTGGAACCATGCAAAAGAGAACCTAAAAACTCTCCACAAAATAATAAAGCAGGAAAAAACGAACGATCAATTGCATACAACAAATTGAAAACACAAATACAGATCACCACCCCTCCCTCTCCTTCCCAACTGGGAAAAAAGACACAGAAATTCAAAGCGGCAATGCCAATGGAACTGAGAAGATCTTCAAGATTTCAAAAAGCAACACTTCACCCATCTAAAACAGAGAACAGGCATATGCTGTTCAAAAGAGTAATGGTTATCATTCATTTTGAAACAATTAGATATTCATTTCCACAGGATTTCAGACGAACCATGCCTCTAAAATTCACCACTTCATAGAGTTCTACAACCAAGTCTGTCGGGAACAGGTAGGGTGCAGGTGCTCTTACAAACTATGTTACAGGGTAAAAAATTTGGGTATGCATCTCCATAAATAGATGAGCAATGACCAATTTCAGGAGTTGAAGCATTAGATTCCAAACAGCATACAAATATAGACCATTGTCTACAGCAAGTTTGGTACCTTAAATATGAGAGTCAGATAAAAAAGAAAAGATTTTTTTACCTCTCGGAATAAATGAATACATAGGATTAGGAAAAACAGAAATATAAATATCTAATGGCATATGTGAATCAACTTGCTTAAAATGCTGGACAAACCTGAACATATGTGTTGGCAGCTGGCACCAGATGAATGTTCTTCACTCCCGTAATAGCTGAGAAATAACAGCAACAAAATTTGTCACTTCTATGGCATTTCTCTCTTTCTCTGCTTTTTATTAATTATCTGATAATGATTTAATGGACACTCAGAATTGTTTAAAATCAATCAAGTATTTTATCAGTTGGCAACTTGAAATTAGCTAAAAAATAAACCGGTTCCCTCTACCAGTTAATGCCCATCCACCGAAAAATCTTGTAAAGAAAAACATCAGCAGTCCACAAGTCAAACCGAGAAACAGCAAGTTAGATATCTGACGCTGTACTTCATTTTTGTCCTGCAACGATTTACGGTTCATAAGCATAACATAGGATTTGATACCAAGGAATGGCATTGCAACTCATCAAAATAAACTAGAAAATAAAAAAATTAAATAGAACATGTCACACCACAGTTTAGCATGGCCAGGTGCCATAAAAGGATAACCAGGAGGTGATGTTTAATGGAAGGTAAAAACTATTGCATTTAAGGGGCTGTATACATCCATCACAGCTCATAACACAGTCTACTGCTTGGCATGCATCTTATAAAAAAAATTAAAAAAAAAACCCAAAATTGATATGCTTATAAAATAGAATGGAGAAAATCCCAAGTGCAGCAAATCCTGAAAATAAGTCAAGTTTATTGCTAAAATGACCTAAAGCATTTACCAGCATCCATTGTCACTATGCAACTGCCACAATGTTGAATACAACAAGAACTCTGCACTTCATTAGTCATTTTACTAACTATGGTTCAATTTTGTTATGCTTGCAGCATCTTCTTTTTTCATTTTTATTCTTATGAGAAGAAAATTAAGCACCGACCTTGAACAAGGCGATGCTAGCTGATGGACCAGTTGATAGACTAGTAACATGGCTTCTTTTCTAAGAATACATGTGATCAAGGCCTATACAAGTATCAATTTTCTTAGCCATCAGCGGGTTCAACAAAGCATAAAATTCCTTACCATAAGATGTCATCAGTGCCCAGAGATTATTCACAAACAAGTTAAGCTATATGAATTAGGGCTTCCCTTGATTGTTCAGTGCTAGATTGACATGACAGATATGCAAAACAGCCCCAAGCTGTCTCTCAGAACAGCCAAATGAAGTTCAGAGCAACAAATGACATATCACATTTATGTGCTGTTTGGTTTGAAGTGAATGAGAGTAAACCAACTAATTCAACTCCATTCACTCCATTAATTTAGGGTAACAGAAGTGAAGGAAAAATATTAATAAAACTTTTACCTAATTAGACAAAATTACCCTCAACCCTTTCACTCCAATTTAATAAAATGATATAAGTATTATTTATTTTATTTTTTAAACATCCATTCAGTCCAATCCTAACAAGATTAAAATAACATTTACCCTGATTTACCTAAATAAACTAATATAGCAAAAAATATTTTAAAATAATGACCCCAATTCACTTTTATTCTTTTGACCGTAAGTTAATTTTAATATTTACTTCCCAGTCACCCAATCCACACCGAACATTAATAATGAGCCACAACAACATAGCAAGATGATTGTTCCCTTAAAATCTCGCAATGGCGGATAACCAAATTTATCTCAATCAATAAAGCTCAAACGAAATGAAGATCCTCACCTGTCGAGCAAGTGAAGTAGCGACCATATTCGAAGTAGCAATTGAAAGAAACATAAACACATAGCTCATGTAATCACAAACAACCGTCCCAGGACCTGCCCATAAAATAAATCAACAAAACCAGAAACAGAAATCCAAAATCTACGAACAAACAGAACCATAGCACAACGTTACCTAAAGCTGCAAGCTCGATTGAACTCCCTTGACCAATAACAGCAGTATCAATCAAACTCATTAACGGTCCACAAATCCACAACCCTGTAGCAGGACCCGAAAACTTAACAATTTCAACAATTTGACTCCATATACTTTGGTCTGCGAATTCATCTAGCTTCTCTTCCGCCCCCGTAACGACTTCAACTGAACTTTCCCCTCCAACTCCCCGGGAAGGCGTCTCATCGTTAAGTTCTTTTTCTTGCTGGGCGGAACTAACGCAGCAGATTCTATATCTTCTTTGGCGAAGTGGGCATTTGGGGATACGAAAATTGAGAGAGATCTGAGAGGCACGCAGCTTAAGTGGGGAATGTAGCTTCTTTAAAAGAGAAGCTGGAGGAAAGAAAGGGATAATAGTGTCAGATGGTGAAATAATTGAAATGGGGCGAGAAGGGGAGCATGTTAGGATATTGAGCTGCATTTGTTACTGAATTGAAGATGCTACTAAATTCTGGAGGGAACAGAAAGAGAAGGAATGGGAGGAGGGGCGGAGACAGAAGACGACGACAGTTGTGAACGGTCCTAATCAGGCCAAAATGAGCAAGGACCTGTTTGTCTCATCTAGATTTGTTGTTCTGATGTGATATAATTTAGAAAAGTTTGTTATATTTGTTGTAAATATTTTATGTGCATATTCTTGATGTATAATTTATGAATTTATATTTTATTAAATTATAGATTTAATTTTCTTATTAGTATTATTAAATGTAATAGTTTTTTTTTATTATAATTTTAACTCTCTCAACTCTATGCATCCCTCACATTCTTTTATATTATCTAACATATTTTCATAATAGATGTAATAAGTATATGTATTATATATATAGGCTATTACAAATTATAATTGTAAGAGAGAACCTACACATATCAATAAAAATTAGAAGTCACATTATATCTTTCTCTCTATATTATTTTATTATCTATCTTTGAGTTTATTATTACAAGACGTTATTAGCACATTAATACTCTATATGGAAAAAAATATATGTTTATGTGTTTATTTTGTTTGGGATGTTAGTAAATAATCATCGAATTGATATCAAATTTGATTGATGCTTGATTAAGGGGAGTGTTTTATATTCATTAGTCATAATTCTATATGAATATGATTATTATGTGTCATATATGACTAATTTATCCTTTTTATTTCTTGTGTTAGATCTCAATTTTGCAGGTATACGAAAGGTCACATATATGACATATCTTGCAATCAGTTAAATTTCAAGAACATCAATCCCTCGCTTAATTTGAATTTATTAAGAGTTTTAAGATGGATATAGTATGATCATAAAATTGGCTCAAGATAAGATAAATTATTTTTTCTCCCATTTACTTTATTCTTATGCTAACTGATATTTTTATTAGTTTTAATTGTATATATTGGCAATATGTAATTTAATTGGATTGTATGTGTGATGATTGTCCTTCTAACTATAAGATGGAGGGTAAAGATAGATGACAGTAGAAGGCTAAAAGTTTCACGTTCAATAAAAGATAGATGATCTTCATTGGCAAAGTGGGAATTTAGGGATACAAAAAATTGTGAGAAATTTGAGAGGCACACAGCTTAAGTGGGGAATGTAGATTCTTTAAAAGAGAAGCTAGAGGAAAGAAAGAGATGGTACTGTGAGATGGTGAAATGAATGGAATGTGGCGAGAAGGGGAGTATGAGCTTCATTTGTTATTGAATTGAAGATGCTAATAAATTCTGGAGGGAACAAAAAGAGAAGGAATGGGAGTAGGGGTGGAGATAAAAGAGGACGACGGTTGTGAACGGTCCTAATCAGGATAAAATGAGTGAGGACCTATTTGTCTCATCTAGATTTGTTGTTTTGATGTGATATAATTTAGAAAAGTTTGTTATATTTGTTGTAAATATTTTATGTGCATATTCTTGATGTATAATTTATGAATTTATATTATATTAAATTATAGGTTTAATTTTCTTATTAGTATCATCAATTGCAATATTTTTCTATTATAATTTAAACTCCCTCAACTTTACGTATCCCTCGCATTATTTTATATTATCTAACCTACTCTCGTAATGAATGTAATAAGTATGTGTATTATATATATGGGCTATTGTGAATTGTAATTATAAGAGAGAACTCACACATATCAATAAGAATCATAAGTCACATTATCTCTTTCTCTCTATATTATGGTATTATCTATATTTAATTTTATCAATATTACAACATATTATTAGCATAATTATACTCTATATAAAAAAATATATGCTCATGTGTTGATTTTTTTCAAGATGTTGGCACATAACCATGGAATTAATATCAAATTTGATTGATGCTTGATTAAAGAGAGTTTTTTATATTCATTAGTCATCATTCTATATGAATATAATTATTATGTGTCATATAGGACTAATCTACCCTTTTTTATTTCTTGTGTGAGATCTCAATTTTTGCAGGCATATGAAAGGTCGCATATGTGACATATCTTGCAATAAATTAAATTTCAAGAACATCAATCTCTCACTTAATTTGAATTTATTAGAGTTTTAATATTAATATAGTATGATCCTAAAATTGGCTTAAGATAAGGAAACTTATTTTTTCTTCTTTGCTTTATTCTTATGCTAATTGATATTTTTATTAGTTTTAATTGTATATATTGGCAGTATATACTTTAGTTTGATTGTATGTGTGACGATCTTCCTTCCAATTATAAGATGGAGGGTAAAGATGGATGACAATAGAAGGCTAAAAGTCTATTGTTCAGTAAGCTCAAATTGGATGTAATATGATCAATTTAATGATCCAAATTAATGGATTGGTGGCCACATCTTTCATCACTATATGTAAATCTTCATCACTTAAAGATGATGGAAAGCCATCAAAAGTTTCATCAAAAGTGGAAGCATTTAGAAAATTATTTAAATTTAAATGTGAGGGATTGGCGGTCTCATCGTCAATCACTTCATACATATCTCAACACTTGAAGTTGATTGAATAATATAGTGCAAACCTCGGTTACCCTAAGTTAATGGAGGGCTACCAAAAATGGATAATTTTTCTTGCATACCTAAAGTATAGATGAATGATTGCATAAGTGTTGATAGAAGCATGAAGTTCCCGAATAACTATATTATTTACAAATATACTTGAGGTATAGAAGGAAATGATATAATTAAGGTGAAATCCAAAAAAAATTCCCTAATAATTAAATGGTCCTAAAGAACTTGTGTGCAATTCGATCCTAAAGATTAAATGATTAAAAGGTAATTAATACATTATGTGCAATTTAATTAAGGAGATCAAATACTTAAAAGTCTTTTAAGACTTATGTAATACTAGTAAAGAAGATAAGATGGTATTAAATATCTCAAGTGCTTTTTGATTCAAAAGATCAAACTATTTAGTGGTTCATAGATACCCGCACTCATTTTATTTTTACACTTTCTATTTATGCAATTTTAATTCTTGTAATTTAGTTTATGTAATTTTAACTTTTTTAATATTTAAAGTATGTGTTCAAATCATGAAGGAGTGATGATCGCTTTGTGCATGATTTTCCAACTATTTATTCATGAAACTATGCATTTGCTTCGTTATTGGTAGTGTTCAAAACCTATCATAATCAAGTCTTCTCCACCACAGTAATGGTTGGAGTATTTACAATAGTCTCTTCAATATGTTATAGTTTTAGTGAGTTGAGAACTTGAGATATTTTGATAATTGAATCCTAAAGCTTCCTATCCAATAGGAAATTTGATGGCTGAAGCTTGAAGCTTTTAATTCACTTATCAATGCAATGGTTGAAACATAAATTTTCCCATTTGATATAAGTAATTTAATGGTAGAGATAAATGTTTCTTGTGTCATACACTTAAATACGATCTAGAAGATCAATGGATTCGATTGAAATGCCACCGTACATTCTATTTTAAAGATAAAGTATTTTATGAGATTATAATTGACAAGAGTGTACACATGTATGTGGCATGATAAACTTATGAAATGGTTTCTTGATTTAACAATCAGATAACAAAATTATGCATGATATTATACCTACATTCTTGAGGAACTTACTATGGTTTATGAGTATTTGATGGTATCATAACCATCAAGATTGCTTAGAAGTAAGCTTGAGATAAATGCACAATATATGCATTTGGTATATTTGAAAAACTAAAAGGTATCACTAATAAAAATTTAGTAGACCATAAAAAAAATTATCTTTGTGCCATGAGAAGTGAGATTGCATTAGTGCAGCAATGATAGGAAAGATCATTGAAAATTGCATGATCACCCACTTAAAATCCTGAAGATTATTTTTAATTGGTGATCTCATATGAACGACATATTATTCTTGGCAAATTTATATTCATGATAATGTAAAAAAATCACATGGCCTTGATAGAATTCAATTTGACACATGGGGACCGTTTAAATTTATCATGATATATAATGATGCATTAATGTAAGGTTACATGTTATATTTTTTAACTAATATTAATACATTGGCAAAAAAGTGAATAGTCATCCAGTTGAGGTAAAAATGAAATCAATGCTTCAAGTTGGAAATAAATTGACTTGGTAGAGTCATTGATTATGCATTTAATTTGTATAACCTTGTTAATGAGGTATAGAAGTGACATGTCAATATGTATGCAATGATGTTTGATATGTACCAATCGTATATGACATTATTTCTTAATCTAGGTCAATTGGAATGAACCTAATGTTTATTTTAAAAAATTGAATGAGTCTTATGTGTGCTTGCACTTTTCCATGGATATGGAATTGAGCCATAAAGAAGGCTATAAATGTTTGTTTTCTTAGCCTCAGGGGGAGAGAGAAGAGGAGATTGAGATTATAAGGCAAGAAAATACCTAGAAGATATCTTCTATAAGATATGGACCCATAGAAAAATCAAAGTGCACTTGATTATGCTTATGCTTGCTAGTGTAGCTTAGCTATAATTTGCATTTGTGATGACCAAGATATTATGAAACCAATATGTGTTTTAACTAAAGTTCCAACTCACATAGAATATGTTGTGGTGACTTCAAATAACTTAATGGAAAGTATGATACAAATACGCTATAAGCATATGATATGGGTTCAAAGAGCTAAACTCTTCTAAGAGAAGTTATAACCCTTAACAAGGATACAAAACTTACCATAATGAGTTAACATGTCCATATGGATAGAATATGATAATAGATTTTTCTAGTGAATGAAATATCCATTAATTATCCTTACACTGGTGTAAGATGGTATGAGGTATACATTGGTGATGTATTTACCTAAATAACTACATAAAAGTGATAATTATTCTCAATTTATTATGGAATGCCATTAGATAAATTATTATTGACTTATAATAGTTAAATTTATCTACTTAATGAGCGTGATTTATGTGGATAAGAATCCCAATATGTTAATATGTCATATAAATTGACTATAAGTGAGTGTTCATAAAGAAATAATTTAAAAGTTAATTTAGTAACACATGACTTTGTACAAAAGTGAGGTTTTTGTCCTTGATAGGATTTTTACTGGTGGAGTTCTAAAATGTAAGCACTATTAATGTGTGCTTGTACATATAAACATAATCACACATAATATGACATATGAAGGAGACATACTAAGTTGAGGGAAGAAAACTATATTCTTTTCCTTAACCATGGTTTTTTCCCACTAGGTTTTTTAGGCAAGGTTTTTAATGAAGCAATATCTTAGATATGTAATCTTAAGGGGGGTATCATAAAAGATGCACGTCTAAGGAGGAGTGTTGTAAATATTATATTTTATATATTGTGGATGTACATTTTATGAATTTGTATTGTATTAAATCATAGGTTTAATACTCTCATGGGTACCATCAATTACAATAGCTTTCCCATTATGATTCCAACCCCTTAACTCTATTTACCCCCCATATTCTTTAATATTATATAACTCCTTCTTATAATAGATCTAATCAGTATGTGTATTATATATATATATGTGATATTTCAAATTGTAACTGTAAGAGAAAATTCACAGTCACACTTATCAATATCACAATATGTGAATTTTCTCTTACAATTACAATTTGCAGTTACATTTTTTCTTCCTCTTTATATTCTTATATTATCTATATTTGAGTTTATCAATATTACAATATTATTATTATTATTATTATTATTATTATTATTATTAATTATTGATATATTTACTATATTTTTTTAATTCTTAGTTTTAACTTTTACATGTTAAATTTTAGAGATTCTATTTCCATGCATTTACTACAATACTTTTATATTATTTTTATTTAACATTATTATATCAATGTTTTTAGCTTTACGTTTTATATATTAATAAAACATAGTTTTTCATATTACATACCTTTTTAATCTTAGTTGTCAATGTAACACCCTGATTTTTACTACTAAAAATTTTTATTTTACAGCAAAAGTAAATAGGTAAAATATTTGGGGTTACCGCCTTAATTGACATAAGTCTGGTTTATTGAACCATTCTTACATCAATTAAAAGACTAAAATATTTATAGTAATACATGAAAATTAGAAATGGAAGAAACATTTATAATACAATAATAAGTTTAGAGCTTAACTCCGAGTTACAATACAAAATACAAAAGAAGTGACACCCTAGATCAAGAGTACAAAAAGGTATCTGATTAAATACATCTATCGAATAACATTACTCTTTACTCAACCCCTAATACAGATAAAGTTAGTCACCTCCACACAAGGCATCATAAGTAGCATAATCATCTAGCAGATCTTCTAAAACCTACACATAAGAATCAAGGTCTCCTACTCGTGGGAATGAACAACACCCATAAAATGGGTTGTCGATACGCTACGTACTAAGTAAGGGAACAATAATATCGAAATAGGAATACAAGTAACACATGCTTTCTTAATAGATAATAAGTATGCAAGAAGATAATTGAAACATCTCATAAGATAGATAATGATTTATGTCTCTTATTAGATATAATCCATTTTGATTCTCTTATATACGTTGAGTGCAGGAACCCTACTATTCTTAAATTGATGGAATGGTTTAAAGCACCTTCTTAGGGACAACACATCTAAGTCACTATTATCATCCAGTGGAACAGATATGAAAATATCACCTTCTTAAGGCAAAATGCTCTGGAGCCACTATTCTCCCCAGTAGAATAGGATATATACATAAAGACAACACCTTGGTTCTGACTCACATATTCTTCCATTTTAAATCATTAGTATCTTTTTCATAGGTTATACTATTACATTTTTATTTCACGATGAGTAGGGGGCCCACTATTCTTAATCTGGTGGAATAGACTGAAACATCTTATTAGAGAAAAACTCTCCTGAGCCGCCATTCTTTTCAGTGGAGCAGAGATTAAAAACATCACCTTCTTGAGGCAAAACGCTCACGAGCCACTATTCTCTCCAATGGAATTATATATATATAATTAGTATCTTATTCAAGATAAATTCTCAGACATCAAACACATTAAAGCGGATAGACACATAGCACAGGTCAAAGTTCTCACATCCTTTCAAACCCTAACTACACCCCTTTAGCATTCATTCTTCCATAATGATTATTCCACACAACTTATGTTATATCATATTCAAATATCATCATTATTATCATACCAAAAATGCATGATCTAGTCCCCTTGTCATACACATACATTAATAATCTTACCCTAAGGTATTACTCACAAAAATATCCAAAAGCCCTAATTCCACAAATTAGCCATAATACATCCCATGAAATTTATATGGTTACCACTACCAATAAATAACCTTATAGGGCTAATCATTAGCAAAGTATTCAGAATCCAATTAACCTATAGATTTTACAAATTGAATGATGATATTATCATTACAAGATATTATGCTCACATCAACCATTAATTCATTGAAGGACCCCAATACAACAATAATACTTCCAAGCATTCCTCATGATATCATTATTATATTTTAATCCACCTAACACATAAAATACCAAAATTGCCTTATTATCCCATAATGACCAAATTATCCTTAATCACAAACAATAACTTTTATTTTATAAAATATTATACCTTCCACACAAGTTATCTTTTAAATCCACCAATTGTCATCATAACTCATGAAAATTCTTATGTCCATTTACCAAAGCTCATTTAGCCTGCATTTCATGTCGTAAGAAATATTCCCACAAATATGTTATTATCACAATAAAATCAAAATGATACATCCTACCCATTCTTATTTTCTTTCAATAACATAAAATCCATACTATGATAATATCGTCATAGAATATCATAATCAACACATATTAAAGCATGTATCAACAATATCACGAAAACACATATAACCATACAAGCAATATCACAAAAAAATCCTAAACATTAAATAGTATCCTTACTAGCTAGGACACCGGGCTTTAAGCAAGCAAATCTTGGACTTCCTCCTCCGAGGCTACTTAAATACCACCTTGAAAAACAACAAAAACTACTATTAGGCTTGAAGAGTTTAACTAAATGAGAAATTAAGGTAAAGAGGGTAAAATTAGAAATAACCGTAGTCAAATGGAAGCTTGAGTTGTGTGGATGTGTAGTAAAATGTGTGGTGGAGCTATGGTAAAATTTTAGTGGTGTTTGTATAAGGTTTGGGGGTAAAAATAGGGGTTTATGGCCAAAAATGGAAGGTTACATTGTTGTATTGCTGATAGTGCACACCCAGGCCAATAAGAAGGATCATGCATAGCCAGGTAGTGCAAAGTGGCACGATCATGCTCAATCACTAGGAAAACAAGTCGCAAGTTGAACATATGCGCACAGGTGTACGATAGGAAATTTTAGTGTTGCATGATTATGCTTGAGGCCGTGTGTAGGCTGTGCGTTCCTTAAAAACGTGACAGGCGAGAGAAAGAAGAAGGAAAAAGAGGCAGTGGTCGGTAGCAATGACCGACAACGTTGCTGGAAAAGGTTGGGGTGACCTTGGTGGTTAGTCCACTAGCTAAAGGGGGGTGAGTGGTGGTTGAGGTGGTGTATGATGGTGGGATTGGTGATTTGTAGGCTAAAAATAAGGGAAAGAAGGAGGGAAAACGAATAAGAAAGAAAGGAGAAAGAAGGGAGAGCTCAGGGAAGCATTTTAGGACACACAAAATGGGTAGAAGGTAGGGCAAACAAAGAGAATGGGAGAAGAGTGTATTATATATATACATATGGGTGTGTGTGTGTACGCATGTGTGTGTGTGGGTGGGTGGTGTGAACAGGAAAGAAAATGTAGGGGTGCAGGGGGGAGGCATGAGGAGCGGCAAAAAAGAGTAGAGGGTAGTCAATGAGGGATGGTAGAGTGTTAAGATGAAAAATGCAAGTGATGGTGATGGTGAGTGTGTATGTTACGTAAGGATAACAGGAAGAAGAGGAAGAGTGGTAGGGTGTGCGCAAGTTGTGTAGATCGGCAGGGATAAGAGAAGAAGAAGGAGAAGAAGAAAAAAGAAGAAAGGAAACAGGGTGATTGTAATACCCCGTATTTTTAAAACCCAAATTTATTAAGTTTAATGATTTTATTAGCGTAATTTGATGTAAATAATTAATTATTTTAATTTTGATTCTTTTTATGGATTTATCGACGATTTCGAATTCATAATTGCGTGTAACATTTTTGGGAAGTTTTAAATTAAAAATACTTTAGTAGTTTATTTATGAATTTCTTTCCCGAATTAATTTTCTTCTGTTTTACGCTTTTTGATTTACGAAAAACCAATTTCGGAAATTATTTAAATTAGTCTTGATTTATTGAAATTTGACTTAAATATTTTATTATATGTTTTTAAATAATTTTTCGAGGTCTTATAATGTATTTCCATAAATAATATAAATTTTTAGGTTCATTGGTAAATTCTTCCAAAAATTCTTCTGAAATTCTGTATATAGCTTTTATATTGATTTTAAGCCTTCGGAACATTACGAAATGATTTTTCATTAAATAAATTTTAGATAAATTTTTCCAACAATATTTTTAGATGTTAGTATTTATTTATATGTGTGTATTTGTAAAAAAAAACGAACCCAGCCGATCGAAACCCCCCCCCCCACTTCTTTCCTTTTTTCTCTTCTCTTCCCGTGCTCCCTGTTCTGCAGCCCCAAAATGCAGCCCTCATCTCCTCCCTGCTCCTCCACGCTAGCAAACCCCCAGCCACCAATTGCCATTGCCAGCCACCGCAGCTGCAGCAACAACCGCGGGCAACCGCAGCTGCAGCTACAACCGCGAGCAACCGCAGCAGTAGCAGCATCTACAAGCAGCAGCATCGACGAACAGCAAGCCACGACGCCGTCCGGCCACGGTGAGCTCGAGTGATGGTTGGCGAGCATCCCGCCCTCTCTTGTACCGATTCGTTGAATTTCGTTTGGTATAAATTTTCGAAAACCCTAATATTAATTTGATTAATTGGGTATGAATTAGCTTATAAAAAGCTAAATTAATTGTTTGATAATGTATATATGTGCTGTAAGATTGATTTGGATAGGTTAATTGTGTGGTTGTGTTGGAATTTTGGGAAAATTGGATTTTTGGCCGGGTTATGCCCAAATTTTTCGGATTCATTCGATTTGGTGATTTTGGACAAATTGATTATACAATATGTTTTAAAATGTATCCAATTTCATTTTGGAACCGTCAATTTGAGAAATTTATGCAGGTTTTATCGAAATTTGATTCCTAGGTCAAATTCGGGGTGTAATGGAATTGGGTCGTATAATTGAGTCGTCCCGCTCAATTGATTTTATAATATTGTTTAAAATGTATTTAATTTTATATTGGAAGTGTCAATTTGGGAAAATTGTGCGTAATTGATCGGAATTGGATTTTTAGGTCAAAACTCCCGCGGGTTTAAATTGATTTGGGTAATTGGGTTATTTTATTCAATTGAATATATAAATTACATTATAATATGTTTAATTACATTTTCGAACCATCAATTGATATGTTTTGGCAAGGATTGATCGGATTTGCGTTTCGGGCTCAAAAACCCTAGTTGTGCTAAATTGCGTATTTCTTTTATTGGTTTTGAGTAATTGATTATTTGATATGTTATAAAATGCGTTTAATTGCATTTCTAAACATTCAATTTGATTAAATTTATAGAATTTTAACGAGATGTATTTTCGGGCCTAAAACCCTAAATTTCAAGTGAAATTATGAAATCGATTACTTGTATTGTTGTTTTTCTAAAATTGAATGTATAGAAATAGTTGAAATGGTATTAATTGCTTCTAAATACCTTTAATTTGAATCGATTAAATTGAATTACTTGAGTTTGTGTCGTGGGCTTTAAAACCCTAATTTTTGGCGATGATTTTATAAAATTGATTTTGCTATGTGTATTTTATCTAATCGAATTCTATCTTTGGGTTTTAAATCATTTAAATTCTGTTTTAACCTAATCGGTTTGGACTTGATTCTATGTAAAGGGTTAGGTTACCTATTTAGTTGTAAAACCTAATAAATAAGTTATTTTCGATAAATTAACTTATGATCGATTATTCTTTCTCGGGCTTTCCAAATTAAGTTGAAATGTCCCAAGTGATATTTGTATTAATCCATTTTGATTTAGTTTTAACCTTAAATCTTAATAAAGCTACTCTTTTAAGTTCTAAGTTTTGGACACGTTTTCTAAGAACGATCATTTGTGTTGCTTGTGTTTATTTAATTAGAATACGTGAATTATTGATTGATAGAATAGTTTCTAATTTACTTTTTGATTTCTATCAGATCTAGGAAAGCTTTCTCGTGGATCCACGAGCTAGTGATCTCTCTCCCTCTTATCTCGCTTAGCTAGCTTCGGATCCAGGTAAGTCTCTACTTACCTCCACTTATGGGTGTTTCGTAAGGATGTGGCTAAGGTCCCTACGTGTTATGTGACTTATATGCATTGGATGCTTTGTATATATATATCATGTCCTGTTGTGTATCACCTGATTGTCCTTAACGTGTTTTATGCGTAGCATAGCTTGGAGTTAAGGTGTGTGGTATGTGTTTTCTTATGATAAGAATGTGATATCCATATGTGGTGATTATGGTGTGTTGTGGCATGATGCAACCCTCTAGGACATGCATGCTAGGGTAATTATTATTATGACATGGATATGAAAGGATAAAAAGAAATAAATGGGAAGTGAGTTGCTAAAGAGGGGTATGAGGTTGACCAAATTGAATATGGGATGAGAGCTATGCATGGAAAATTCTAGGGTTTGCATGGGAACTTCGAGAGTTGAGTCTGAGGGTCATGATTTGGGTTTCCAATGCGAGAAATGTGTTAAGTATGAGAGTTACGAAGGGTGTTTAGTGGCCTAATATAAGCGCGAGAGATAGCTCGGTAACCTAAACCGAGTAGGGATATAGCTAAGGCTGAATGTGTGACATGTGTCTTACGTGCCATGGATGTTCTATATGATTTATGTGTCATGGTCTTAAAAGCCATTATTCTAACTGTTTCATGTGTGGCGTGGCTTGGAATCGGGTTGCGTGCATGTGCCCTCATTAGTATGTGATAGTACGCATATACCTTCAGTTTTGATGTGATGTGTTGAGATCTCTGGCCATGCACGACAAAGGTGAAATGCCCTCGAATAAGATACATTAAAACACTAACGACTTACAGAGAAAGATGTTGAGCCGAACCCAGACCGGTCCACCGGCTATAATAGTGGCAGGGTATCTTACCCTCGCGACCGTTCCACCGGCTAGAATAGTGGCAGGGCATGTGCCCTCGCGACCGTTCCACCGGCTATAATAGTGGGGGATTTCGTGCTCAACAAACCGAACGTAATAACGATAAGACATTGGAAAGATACGAAGTAATTACAGTGAACATCATGTGAGTCGGGGCCAGACCGGTCCACTGGCGAATAATAGTGGCAGGGTATGTTACCCTCATGACGGGTCCACCGGCTAAAATAGTGGCAGGGCATGACCCTCATGACCGTTCCACCGGCTATAATAGTGGGGTTCCCGCATTCACATGAATTGATAAAGACTATGATGTGAATCGACTATATTTACCAGAGATTTAAAGAATGAGTCTACTCGATCGGGGCTGAGAATGTCCCTAAGTAATGCTCGGGGCTGGACATGTCCCTAAGTAATGTCTGGGGCTGAGCATGTCCCTAAGAAATGCTCGGGGCTGGACGTGTCCCTAAGTAATTTCCGCGAGGCTAAATGCCCAATTGGTTTGGTTCGGCATTGCCCATAAATGCCCGTTTGATAAATGCCCGATTCGGCTTGGGTTGGTTTGGCGTTGCCCAAAAATGTCTGGTTGGTTGGTTTAACATTATCCATAAATGCCTGGTTGGTTTATCTAAATCTCTTATCGGTTTAAGATATTACATATGTTTCGCATGCTATTATATGTGTATGGTAGGACTTGTGATGTGGGTTTGAGTATGCGTAATATTGTATCAACGTATTGTATCATAATTTAATATGCATTTGATGTATAGTTACGTCTCTCCCATAGACTAAGGTAGTGGAACTTACTCAGTATTGGACCCGTACTGATACTACATTGGTTGAATGAGTTCTGTGATGATCCACCGATGGTGGGGAGCAGACCTCTTGTGCAGGTTTAAGATCGGATACGCTTCTTGTTTTGAAACCGTACTCTTAAGTTGTAATCTTAACGATATTTTAACTGTTGTTGACTCGTGGTTTTCGTTAATGGTCTATGTTAACTATGGACCTATGTTTTGATGACTCTTACTTAACGATTGTTTAGTTTAGCCTTAGCACTTAGTATCGGAACGGTAGGAGTGAACCGGTCTGGTACTAAGTGTGGCGGTAATACCCCCAAGTTTATGGTTTTAATTCTTTCGCTTCCGCTAAACCTTCTGATTTAAACGAAATTTTTCAGTAGGAAATTTGGGGGTGTTATAGTGATGGGTGAGGGATGATGGGAGATGGTGCAGTTGTAGAGGAGAAATGCAAGTTCTCAGGCAAGTTATAGCAAAATCAAACCTTACGGCCAAGGTTGATGGGAGAAGGAGAAGAAAGAAAAAGGAAAAAGATAAAAGAGTTAGGGGTTAGTGTATGTGATTTTAGATTAGCCAAAATGGTTAGGATTAGTAAAAATTTTAGCAGGTTTTGTTTTCGGTTTACAAAATACGATTCATCTGGGTCAAGGTTTTTGATTCAGTTAAAGTTTTGGGATTAAGAAATTAGTTTAAGGCTAAAATAATTTTTTTGAGATTAGGATCAAATTAGGACATTAATAATGTAGGATTAGGTTAAATAAATTTTTGGGATATTACAATGAGTATTAAAATCATTTCAATGTATCATAGAATTTTGGAACTTCTTGAAAACTATTAGAATTATTTTTGAAATATTTGGGATTTCAAGTTTTATTTATTTATTTAAGAATTCACGTAGTTATATATGATAAGTCTAATTTTTGGTAATTTTGAATGGTTATTTAATTTCAATGATATGTGTATTTCTTTTCTTTTTATATAATTAATTATATATTCATACATTGTATGCACTCATAAAATTAACTTGTATAAATAAGTTTCATTTATAGCTAGAAAGAAAAAAAAGGAATAAAAAAATGGGAGGCAAATTTTTTTAATTAATGATCATTCAAACCGACTCATGGACTACTTGCTTGGTTTGTAATGCATTTGCATTCTTTTCGCCTAATTTCCACTTATTTATTATATGAATTAAACTAAAACTAAATTAATATTATGTTATTATTTAAATATTAATTAACAATACTTATTATTATAATCATAATAACGATATAATATTTATATTTATAATAATAATAATAATAATAATGATAATTGCTATTGTTATTATAACAATGATGATTAGTAGTATTATTACGATAATAATTGTAATAATAATTATTATTATTGTTATAATAATATTATTATTATAGATAATAAGTGTTGAATTTTTTATTTTTAAAATGTTTGCGGAAACAAAATACAAGAACAATCTTGTTAAAAATGAGATGATATCGTCATATCTAAAATAAAATAGATGTTCCATCTTCCATCTCATGCTACACAAATAGCTAAATATCCAACCATTAAAACATAAGAGAACTAGAGTGTGTAAAATATCATAAGAGATAAGAATGTTTAAGGTTTACAAGCTAATGTCATATAAGATCTAAATATGACTATGAAATACAACGGAAACAAAAACCACAAGGTAAAACAATTACAACCAAGTCTCAATGTCTAATTCTTTGACGCCTTGACCCTAAACAAGCATATTGCCACTTATTGATCATCCAAGTCTACTAGCACGATATCCTTTATTTGTGGAATTGAATAAGTAATCAATTAAAAATATATATCAATACATTACATATTGAGTAAGCCAAGTTAAGTTGTCATGGAGGTTCATGGTGCACATAAGGTCATATAAGACATATAGATCATGTTGAACAAATACGAACATTATATTCATGCAATAACATGCCAAGGTTACATACTATGCTCACAAGATACTCATAACATGGTACTCTTGCACATATACATGAACATTGAGATTAGCATAGCCTAAAGTAAGGAAGTAAGTGGACTTAGAGGTGCGTAGTAGTGGGCCTTCACCCACATATTTCGGTGTTGGAATTATAGTATAAATTTGAGTATGGAGGAAAGGTTGTTGGGCAAGATAGGAGGTGCAGGGTTCTCATGGTATAATACGGATCGGTTGGAGGATAAGTGTAAAGGGAATGATTCATGCATGTTTAGGGTGAAAGTTTCTGAATAAGACACCGTAATACATTAATTATTTAAAGTGGAAGATTGTTGAGCCGGACCCAGACCGATCCACCGGTAAATAATAGTGGTTAGGACATGATGTCCTATATGTGACCGATCCACCGGTAATAATAGTGGTCAGGCTTTGTACCTGTGTGTTTCCGGTCCACCGACTATAATAGTGGGGGGATTCCGTTCTCAACAAAACTGAACATATTTGTGCTAAGATATGGGAAAGACACTAAGTACTTATAGTGGAATACCGTGCGAGAAAGGGGCCAGATCGGTCCACCGACGAATAATAGTGTTCAGGAGCTTTATGCCCTGTGTGTTTCTGGTCCATCGGCTATAATAGTGGTCATGAGCTATGCGCCCTGTATGTATCCGGTCCACCGGCTGGGGTTCCCGTACTCGCATGGATTTGAATAAAAGCATGGTGTGAATCGATTTCCGATCAGAGATTAATTCGGACTATAAACGAGCCTTTATATATCTACCCGAATGATTGTACGTTATTATGTTATCATAATGGATTATGCTCTTTTATTTCTTTTGCATTATTTATGTGATGTTATGTGTTGGCCTTAGTGCACGGTTACTTTACTCAGTACGTAGCGTACCAATCACCCTTTTTATGGGTGTTGCTCTTTCCCACGAGTAGTAGACCCTTCTGACTTTGTGTAGGTGGGTGAGACATCAGGCAGAGCTGTGTGTTGAGCATTTTTGGCTCCAAGTTCGAGAGTAGTATGGTCTGATTCACTCTTCTTGTTATTTTATATTCTTCCGCTATTTCCTTTGTATCGGATTTACTCTCTTATGATTTATTACTTATACTGCCTATTTTAAAATAAACCTTTTATCGGTTGTAAGTTTATCTCTCTTTTAAATATGAATTACAATCCTTTATGTGTAATCTGATATTTGGTGTTATGATCCTTCTAGTTCTTTCATAAACTTTTGGTTTAAGTTTAATGTTAATATTTTCTTAGCCTTAGCACTTGGTACTAAAACAATCGGAGAGAACCGGTTTGGTACTAAGTGTGGCGGTAACATCCCTAGAATTCACAGGTTTTTAAATTTTAAATTCTCCCGCTTTAAAAAAACGTAGTAAATTTTGGGGCATTACAATTTTTACAACCTATTTTAATTATTTATGTTTATTTATTAGTTGAAAAATTTACAGAGTGCAGCAATCACAATTACCGACAAATAAATCTCAATCAAAATCACTGCTAAATGGGTGTGAAAATGATAACAAGAAACAAGAATATGGAAAAAAAAATTAAAAATACTTTTTAAAAATATATGAAGTGTTTTAATATACATTTTGATAAAAAAAATAGAGCACAAAAAAAAAAAAAAAATAGATGCACTAGCATGTTTCAATTAATAATGTATACATAAACAACATTTTATTTTTTGCAATGCATGAAGTTCTAATATGCAATTATCATAATTTACTTTCAATGTTTAGACAAAAAATTATAAAGTAAACATAATTTGTATATCTGGGAAGGAATTGTTCTTAAATTACTTATAAATTTCAAAAAAAAAAAATGCAAAATTACAAAATTTATTTTACATGTCCGATTTCTAAAAAAATGGGTATTACTTTAAAATCTTAGGATCATGGAACTTTTGGATATAATTTTAGACTAGATTTAAGGTATGTTGTTTTTTTCTTTTTTAATTTGAAAATTGACATTTATTTTGTTGAAATGGATATGCTAAATTAGATAGGTTGGTTTAATGAAAAATAAAGAAATAGATGGGCTTGTTGTAATATTAATAAATTCAAATATACATAATATAATAATATAGATAGAAAAAGAGAATGTAATTTTAAATTTTCATTGATATGTGTAAGTTATTTCTTATAATTTACTATATATCATATATATAATACACACATTTATTACATCTTCTATAAAAGTAAGTTATAAAATATAAAACAACGTGGGTGTAGAGTCGAAGAATTAAAATTATAATAAAAAAACTTTGTAATTAATATTACTAATAAAATATTAAATTTACAATTTAATATGATATAAATTTCTAACATATACATAAATACTATATAAATATGATATTTACATTATTTCGGTACTAATCCTCTAGTTTTCTAGTTTTCAAATAGAAATTCCATCATCACGGAAGAAATAAGTCACCAAAAACAGAACAAAAAACAAACAAGAATATCGCCGATCACCCAAATTTTCTACGGTACCCCAGCTCCATTTTTCGGCCCTTCAATTAGTTATTTTAATAAAATAAAAAAAAATAGTGGATACAGTTTGCAGAATAATTCAACGCCTGCGCTGCCAATCTATGCCACATTTTTTCGAGCAGGGCTACCAATATATGACTTGATACATCCACATTACTTCATCTCCTACCTCATTTGATCCTGAATTGATCTCAATTTGACTATAGAGTTCCTATTCTCAATCTAGTTATTTTGATGGAAAACTTTCCGAAGAGACAAATGAAAGGAATAAAAAAATCTAAAATGGGAAGTCTGAGAACGATCCTGAAACATCCTGAGGACGTCTACCCGTTGTTGAAATTGAAGATGGCTGTTAGACATGCTAAGAAACAGATCCCTCCGGATCCACACTGGGCTTTCTGTTACACTATGCTTCATGAAGTGTCAAGAAGTTTCGGCCTCGTCATTCAGCAGCTCGGCACCCGGCTCCGTAACGCTGTGAGTTTTCAAGTTTATTATTATTATTTATTTGGGTTTGGGTGATGACGGTTGGGGCGAGGGAGGAAGGGGAGTTGAGAAGTTGAATCCGGACTGTCTGTGGCTGATAGAGCGGCGCATTTTGTTCTCATTCGATTCCGGTGATTATTGTATTCGGAAAATGATGGAAGAAATTACTCTTTTTTTTTCTTTTTTTTTGTTTACACTAGTAGAAGAAGTTGACATGATTTTGTTGCTAGTAGTGTATAGAATTACATTCCCCTATTGTGCATCGGATATTCGATTTATGATGGTGGTGAAATTTAAGGCCGTTAAACTTTCATTTTTTTCTTCTTCCCATTATTACTTTCGTTTCTGATGGTAGACTTCAAACAGAACGAATGTGCTGTTTGGAAGGTGTATTTTGTCTTTGTCGGAGACCCTGCAAAACTGCAGATTCAAAGAATTGAGGAATCCTGTTAGCATGGGTTGCATACTTCTGCAATGAAGTCATTTCTCTCCGTCTTTGGCTGAATTTCGTGAATTCTTGGAGCTAAAGTTATTTTCAGTGTGTCCCAGACATTGTTCATTCACTCTTGTCCAACGTGGTTTGGCTGGTGACATTATTTATGACTGATTGACTGGCTTCATACATCATCCGTGGTTTTCAATTATCTCTACTGTGCTGCAGATGGTCCAAACCTTAGACTGTCCGGATCTTGCGTTTATTCCTGTAATTTTTTACAAATTTAATGACCTTCTTGGTAGCTCCCTTAGCTCATCGACGTTCTGTGTGCTTTGTGCGGCAACTTGTGGCATGTCGTCCCTCGTCTGCTGACTTGGGATAAACTTGATAGGCATCTCCCTATCGGTCTATCCATACGCTGGATACTTGAATCGTACGATTCTGAAGCGTAAATGACCATTGGTTTGCTTAAGTCAAAGGTTTACACGTGTTCACATGATATGTGAAATGTTTATTTGATTGTGGTTGGGGCACCTGTAGTCGTAGGAACTAATGCGTGGGACCGTGATCCACAAACAAGTTAAACATGGTTTTGGTTCCTCTAGTACGCAGGGTGTATCTAAAATGACCATTCTATATTTTATTTTTTATTTTTCAAATTTGTCTTTTATTGACCAATATTTTCCAAAAATGTCCCTCTCTGATTGGCCAAATCAATTTAAATTTACCAATATCTACCCTTATTTTTCTCTCCGTTCCTGTAATACTCTCTTTCTCCTTTAACTAGTCTCTTTCTACCTTTAATTATTCCCATAAATAAATTCTCTACTGGGTTGTTTGTTTGAGGTTAATCTAAGTAAGGTGAAGGTATTTTATTTTCTTTTATTCTTGTTAACCTCGTTTGACAATTTTTTTGGAGCTGACCCTAGATTAGGATAAATTAAACATTAACCTAGTTTAACCTGCATTCCTTCAAAATTGTTAATCTCTAAATCGGTGATTGAGTCCACCTCCACTCATCTCAATCCAAATAAGTTTTAGAACTTTTTATTTACTTTTCATAATCTTCACTTGCTTAAAATGATAGACAAAGGGATTAGGAAAAAAGGAGAGTAGAGAAGAAAATGGGTGAAATTAACTCCATTTGACCGGTTAGAGGCATCGTTTAAAAAATAAATTATTCTGCAAGGACCAATTTGGGAAAAAAAAATACAGGATCTATTTCTAATAACTACTATTAGAGTGTCCAAAATGATATTTAACTCGTCAAATACTAAGGCATGGGAGTCACCTGTAACTTGGGAATTGAGAAGGGAAACATAAACTGTATGGGTAGTCTGGGATGGAAGATATGTAAGTGACTTGGGTTTAGAAAAAGTTAAAATATAACTAGTTGTATTGACTGTATATTGACTGTGTGCCATTTGTGTTCTCTTTGCTGCAGTCTGAGTTCTTGCTCACTTATGTATCATCTCATTCTCTGTTAACGTCCAATATAAATCTTCCTCTTTGTGGAGCCTTTGCCACAGTTACTTTTTAGCTTGATGAGCATTGCAATCCCTATTATTGCAGGTATGTGTCTTCTATCTGGTCCTTCGAGCCCTGGACACCGTAGGTTCGTCTCACGTATCTAGTCTATCTACTTAATGTAACTTATTATACATGCTTCCCTGAAGATTGGGTCATTAAACCCAGCTTTCCTGTGCCGAGAGACCCCAAGATTCGCTTCAACTGGGATGCTGAAGACCCTTTTGTATCTCTTGGTGTGCATCACAATTCACCAGCGAAGGTTCCACTTGTTGGCGTGATTTTAGTCGGTCAACCATCTACTTTTTTGTGCTATTGGTTAATTAAAGGTCAAAGTCCAATTGATACAAATAAATTTAGGGGTTAATCACTCCCTAGCATGTTCTATGTGGAGTTTCGAAGATATAAATATTCAAAAACACAAGGGAAAATAGCTTAAAGATTCTGGTGCAAGATGCTGCATTTTACAAGGAGATAACCTTTTTGGCCTTTTCTTCTCTTCCTAAGACTCACACTTCTTTTGTCATCTTGCAGAGGATGATACCAGTGTACCTACTGAAGTCAAGATACCCATTCTAATCGCTTTTCACCAACACATTTATAATAAAAATTGGCATTTTTCTTGTAAGTATCTTGAGATTTGGCTATAATTCTTTATTTCTCATTCAATGCTTTCTAGAACTAATTGTTCTATCATGAACTCACCCAGGTGCTCTTAGTGTGCAAAATAGAAATTTAGACATAATCGTCATGTATATAAGGCATAATCACTGTAGAAATAGTGGATGATCACAATGGATATAAGACATATTACTATTAATTATGTGATATCCACTTGTTCTAATATTTATGTTGTATTTCCCTGACATAATATTCACGCTAAGGAACATAATCACTATGAAAATAAAAAATAATCACTCTTAAAATAAGATATGTACCATAAAAATTAGACATAATCATCACATTCCAACTTCGTGTATCAATCTTGCTATAATGATACTTAAGTTTTGGTGCTTGATTAGACGATAAAACAAGATTAAGCTCTATTACTTTTCATAAAATAAAATAACTATTGGGCACAACTTTTCAATTAATAAGCATATACTTAGTGTATAAATTGTGTCTTTATATCGTGAAAAGGAATTTTATAACAGAGTTGCATATAATTATATATTGTATCGGCCTAGTGATTATCTAATCATAGAGTAGTATTATCATATAACAGCTTACCAATTAACGCATCATAGAATGGTGATTATAATAATAATTACTACAATTATTATTATAATATATTTTTATTATAATTATAATTTGAGTAACTAATAGTGATAATAATAATATAATACTAATAACAATTTATTATTAATAATAGTGATAAAGTTGGCAATTATATTATCTTTAATGTAATTGGTGATTAATATTATGTTATTAAAGAGTGTTGATTATCTATAGTGATGACAGTGATCATCTTATGTTATATTTTTGTGCATCATTTCAATTATTATAATTATTAATATGTAATTATAATAACAATAATTGTATTAATTATTTGCATATACAAATAGAGTGATGATTATGTCTGTTTGATGTCACGTGAATCGGTAATTATTAGAACCTTTTTATGCAAACTTACTTGGCGAAGCAGTCACAAAATACGCTATTATCAGCATTTAACTTTGTTCTTCATACAGACAAAAAAAATCATTAGGTTCTTCATCTAATTAATTAGAAATAATTAGTACATGTAAAATTATGATCACTATTATTGATGGGCTTCGCTATGAACTCATCTTCATGAATTATAAAGTTCAATTTTAAATTTGATAGTTTTTAATTGATGATAAGATTTTTGTTTTTAGGTAAAGGATGATATTTTGAGTTTGGATCAAAATTCTCTTCTCCTAACAAAAATGAAAATTGATGGAGAGATAATATAAAATATAAGGCGAGGAAAGATGAGATGTTCATATTAAATAAAAAGAAGGATGAATTTTGTGATAAATAGTAAAATATACTACTATTTTGCACATTAGGTGCACCTAGCATGGTGCTCTTGGATTCATCATATAATTTGTCCCCCCCCCCCCCCCCCCCCCGCGGAACCATGTGAATTTTATATTTTAGAAGTTATCCTGAGGCTTCCATTAAAACTTTATAGTATGACTTGGGAAAGATGGCTTTTCTGTTCGTTTATTTTTCTTTCCTTTTACTTTTCCTTCTACACCATTGGCAAATTGGAGGTCTGGTTGGTGACGTGTATTATAGTGTATATTTGATGCAGTCTCTCAGACAAACAAATGTTGGATGCCTGAAATAGAGAAGTGAAGATAACATTGATGACTTGTCTCGTTTTATGTCATACATGTTATAAGAGTTCACATGCTGCCTTTTCGCTTCAGACCTCAGAAACTCTTTTCTTTTTCTTCCTTGTATTGCATGACATCAGTTTTTCATGTCTTCCCTTCCTGAAGTGAAAGAATTGGGTCAGGAACAATCTGCTGCTTACTCTTATGCCTCTTTTGTGTTTAGGTGGTACAAAACACTACAAAGTTCTGATGGACCAGTTTCATCATGTTACAACTGCTTTTCTGGAGCTTGATCAAGGGTAAATCTGTTATCTTCTCATAAAATTGTATAAGTATGAGAAATTTGGGGCTATTGATAGAGGTTGAAGTTCTAGGTGCTGCTTTTCAATCAATTTTTTATTTTCCTTTGGTGTGAGTTTGAGGGATTTTGGCTATTGGTAGAGGTCGAAGTTCAGGGTACCATTGCTTAGCTATGGTGGACATGATGCTTTGAGACTGTCACCATTCTGATGTTCTATTTGCTAAAAGTTTTCCCCGTTCAGACATTTAGCTTAGCATATCCAGATGAATTAACTCTATTGATGCTTGCAATTATGATCCAACTTCAATGCATAATTTATACACGTTCGTTTTAAGTAATCTTGAGGTCCTCAAAATTTAGATAAGTCCAGCTTGCTTTTGTTTTGCTGCAATTTGTCCGCTTTCATAGAAGTTCCATTAATGCCAGCTGATTGAAGGCCTTATTTTAAGATGATATTAAGTATTCTATTTTTACATGTTATCATTAACTACATTCCTTGAATTTCTTTCAAAACTCACAAAAGGTGCTTTATGTTTCATTTTTACTGGTATTGGAAGAAACAAAATGCGCTGTAATTCAATCCTTTGCTGATGTTTGGTTAGTTATACGAGGAGTGTATGCTTGTCAGTTGATTTGAAGATGGTAAGCTATGAAAATGGGCTTGCATTATTTTGCAGTTTCCAAGGAGCAATTGAGGATATCACCAAACAGATGGGGGCAGGGATGGCAAAATTTATTTACAAGGAGGTTTGTTATGATAACACATATGGGCATACAGAATTAAAGATCATCATTTCTGATTATTTTCCTAGCTCCAATGTAATGTCTTATATGTTCCCACCTTTCTATCTGGATGCATTTATTTCTAGTTTATTGTCATATGAACCATGGTTACATCCCCCCCTCTCTCACTCGCTCACAAATTTACATTTCCGTAGCTGCATTGCTCATTGAACACAGATCATTGACATGTGGCAGCATCTGGCATAGTATTCAATTTTCATTATTGTCCAATACCTGAGAGTGGATCCTACGTGAGTTTAGTGACTGGCTTAAGATAATCGCTTGTTGCCTGTATGATTTTCCTTCTACATTTATGTTTAATGTTAGGAGGCAAAGGAATGGAATCAGCTCATGCTGTCAGGAAGATTTTGTTATGGAACCTGGGTAAGCATTCTGCTTATCCAGTTTTTAGTAATCCCAAAATAAAGGGTGTGTTTATCCCAACAAAATTTTAGGCTTAAACAATATGTTGAGGATCATCCAACAAAGGCTGTATCAAGGTTGACTGGTTGGTATCTTTCTTCAGATGCATACAAACTTAGTTTAAGCTCAAGTTTGAATAAACCTCAAGGTAATGCTTGATTACCGCTTGCTTAACCATTTGCTAAGCTCCATCTCGACCTGGGTTTGGTTTTGATTTTCAATTTAAAATTTGATTTTGAAAGTATTGATACAAATAGCTTAGTTGTATTCTTGGTACCTATATTATTCAATAATATATCATTAATGAATATTTTAATTAGTATACCAATAAAATGACCATGAATTTATAGATCTTGCCTTGTTCAAGATTGAATTTGCTTTAAATTTGTTAATTTGTTCCACAAACTGCTTGGTTAGCTCATAGCAGTAGCCTCTGATAGCCTTTTCAGTATCATGCATATGCTGATCTGGTTCTTGCAAGCTGACACTCGGCAATATTATCATAAAATCACACCATCAATGCTTTGATATGGGTGTCTCTGGTGTTGAATAACATTGCCTTCTATATAGAGCTGTGTTTCTGGGAGGAGTTGTACAAGATCGGAAGCATTGTTGAAGCAGCATTGAAGTGGGTTATATATGTCATCCTCTCATGATGTTCATTTCTGATGCATGATAAGGAGGTGCTATTTCGTAAATGTTATTATAGCTTCTGTTGGAGTTTAAATTTTTTCCCACTCTCCCCATCCATTCTGCTTTCCTGATATTGGTATCTGTTCTAGTCCCTTATGGCTGTTCTTGTTATTTGTAGCATTTCGTTTGTCAAGAATATGAAGTTTCTAATTGTTTAGAAGATACTTTCAAATAAGGTGCCATGAATCATTTTTCTTGTTTGACAGGTAGAAACAGTTGATGACTATGATGAATATTGCCACTATGTAGCAGGACTTGTTGGATTAGGATTGTCAAAACTCTTCCATGCCTCTGGTTTGGAAGACCTAGCTTCAGATGGTCTGTCCAATTCAATGGGTTTATTTCTTCAGGTATTGTTTATGAATTGTGCAGCGAACTTTATCAGTGTGTTATTGTTCTGTCATTTAGGACTGATCTTATTTATCCTTTTGTTTGATTGGTTGCAGAAAACAAATATAATCCGTGACTATCTGGAAGATATAAATGAAATACCCAAATCGCGTATGTTCTGGCCACGTGAAATATGGAGTAAATATGCTAACAAGCTAGAGGTTAGTTGTTCTATATGTGTCACTTTCATGTCCTTTATAGATACAGTTTCAGTTGCTTTGGTTTTTGTGGGAGATAAAATTTTGTTGGGGTATGCATGAGAACCAAGCAATCTCTATGTCAAACACTTGGATGATGTCAATTCCTGTCACTTGACATCATTTGAGATATGTCCTGCAGGACTTTAGATGTGAGGAGAATACAGAAAAGGCAGTACAATGCTTGAATGACATGGTGATCAATGCTTTAAGGCATGTGGAGGATTGCCTAACATACATGTCAGCCTTGAGAGATATTGCCATCTTCCGTTTTTGTGCCATTCCACAAGTATGAATTGTTTTGACCTTATGGACTTGACTTCAATATATAATGATCTAATTTATGTTACAACATTCTTTTGTGCCTTTTAATGAGCTATGAAGCTATCTGTGCTTACATTTAATATAGTTATGCTTCTGGTATTAGCTGTTGTTGAAAACTTAGGAACTCTAAAGGGTGGAGATATATTACAATATAAGAAGCTTGTACCTTTTTAATTGCTGGTGGACGCCTTTCCAGAATCCTTATATTGAAAGTAATAGAAACTGCTACTAGTCATCAGTATGGGTGTGAAAAAAAGAATACAAAGAACCAAAGTTGTCTGTTTGCATCAAATTTTACTTCATGCATTCAATTCCCATCTCTCCAGCAGTGAGGAAGTGGTACCGAGGACGGACTTTAGTGGATGTGGAGTGTTTCTTATTAAGTCTTGTAGGATCAAGTGGCCAATGGTACTCTTCAAATTCTACAAATTTGTCCACCTTTCAAAACAAACATTGTTTACCTTGTTCGATGTTTGCATTTCAATAGGTAATGGCCATTGGAACTTTGGCTTTATGTTACAACAACGTTGAAGTCTTCAGAGGTGTTGTGAAATTGCGAAGAGGTATGACTATTATTTTTGGCATTCATTCTATAGCTTCTATGATGTTTCAATAGCTATCAGTTATGTTGAAGACATTGTATATACGTCCTGAAACCTTTGTTGCATTTTCTGTTCCATGTGATCTTGATTGCTGTGTCTACATTATAGGTCACTTGTCTATGGTATAATATGCACAAAAGTTTCCTTTCTTACTACGAAAATAACGGGTGGCTGAATTAAGCTACGAACATCAATCCATGGGTGAAAATGCCTCTGCAAGTTTATTCTTATTGCAGGGTTTCAGAATTACATATTCGTGTCTCCTGATATAGATTCGAGGGTGATGCTTTGTGCTTAGTGTGTCACATGTCAGTATGACACTTCTGCACTTTCTTCAAACAGAGTCTGCCAATTGCCGTTTCAAAGTTTAACTTATGTATGTATTTTGGTGTACTGCCTTTTGGGGTCAGTTAAAGACCAATCTGGCAACGGGCTACACGAAAAGTATAAACTCTTCTGCTATACATGTAAATATCTCATGTTCCCTTTGGCTGTCTACCTATGTAGCAAGCTGTGGCAGAAAGATTTTGTTCATATTGATACTTATTCTGCATCTGGTCTATGATTGCTGAACAAGGCAGATGTACTACCCTCTGTGTGTGTGTTTTTTTTTTTTTTTTTTTTTTTTTTTTCCAAAAAATATAAGCTGCATGCTTTTCTATCTCGGCCAAGGATGGTTCTTTTACCATATTTTGAGACTATATGCATGCATTGATTAAAATTTTCAGTATTGTGATCTCTACTTAGGCCTTACTGCTAGAGTGATTGACCAGACGAACACAATGGCTGATGTCTACGGTGCTTTCTTTGACTTCTCATGCATGCTGAAATCAAAGGTAATGCTTCATAGCTGTTTTGGCTTAGCAATGTTACCGTGGAAATAGTTTCTTGCCACTGATCACAATAGGATTGAGGCCATTCGTCCTTCCTAATTTGTGTTGGAGATGCAGATTTGCCTGATGAAAATTTTGCCTTGGTGACCGCTTTAGGTTGACAGGAATGACCCAAATGCATCCAAAGCACTGCGCAGGATTGAAGCAATACAAAAAACTTGCAGGAACTCGGGGACTCTTAGCAAAAGGTTCCCCATCTTTTACTAGCAAAATGTTCTCAATTATTTTTTTTTTGGGCTTATTTTAAAATTTATACATCATTCGAGATTCCCTGACATCTGTGCACTTTCTCAGGAAATTACATGTTATGAGGAGCGACTCGCAGTACACTCCTATTTTGGTTAGAATTTATGAAAATCTCATCTGCGCTATTTATTTGATGCTAAACATTTTGTTGATCATCCTACTTTCTGCAGGTTTTTATGGTCTTCCTCATATTAGCAATCATTCAAGAATATGTGCAGAACAGATTTTTTCTGAAAGACTGAGAGTTATCCTGCTTACGCGGAAGATTTTGTTTTGCATCCAACTCTCTTAACTCGTCCTCGCCTGTATTTCTTTTCGTAGCTGGTAACTTCTGCAGGGAGGGCCTGGTTTAGGAACCAAATTTTTGCCTCAGTTGCATGCCGTGTGAGAATACTGGAGTAGCTAGTCTTATTTCGTGGTAAAAAATATGCTTTGTATCTTTTTTCTTTAATTATTATTATTTACTGTAATCATAGACGCAGCTGTAAGCAGATTAATGCTCCCCCCCTTCCGACCTGTTAGACTCGATTTTGTATCGCGAGTCATGAAATGGTAAATTCACAAATTGTGAATTTGTTGAAATAAAAAAAGGTTTTCTGTACTCCATAAATCAGCATAATTACGATTGGGATCTCTCAAATTTGTGCTGGCATTCTGACGTTACACTCGATAAATACATTCGCTGTCTTATGATAACCTTAAAAGTAAAGGCCTCACGTAAATGGCCATCAAGCTGAAATTGTATATTGTTGTGCTTTACCGTCTTCAATTCAATACAAATGTCACAGGACAGGTTAATGCTGACATGCCCCTTTAAAATGTTGACCGAATCCAGCTGTGTCATAGCTACTGGTGCTAAACATTGGAAAATTAAAAATCCGATCTGATTTTGAAAAATCAGATTAGATATTCAATATTCAATCAGTTAAAGTTTAATCTGGTTTGATTTTTTATCAAATGATCATAGCTGACTAAAATATCAAGTTAATAAGAAAAATATTTTTTTTAATTAAATAACAAATTATTTTCCTTGATAATTTTTTATATTATAAACATTATTCCAAACTAACATCTTATTGTTATCTTTTAAGGAGCATCACCTCTTCTTACACACCAAAATTACTAGCTACACATCTATATACTCCTAATATTTTTAAAAATTTTAATTTTACCCTTCTCATTTCAACACTCCTCAATTTTTTTCTAATACATGTTCTCTCTTCTCTCTTTTCTCCTTCATCCCAACTCCTCTCAAATCCTTCCCAATCTTCAATCAATTGAGCAAATCTGATTGTAATCAATAATTCTACACATTCTACATTAAAAGGTATGTAAGATTTTTGATTATTTATTTATTTATTTATCATTTTTTATCATTTTTGAAAATATTGAAATGCATAGTTTAATAATGGAATTTATTAAATTTGGGTGTCTGTTGAAATGAAATTAAAATTTATGTACATACATAGAACCTGTATTAACAATTGGATTATATTTAGTTTAGTAAAATTTGAGCTTCAAAAGATGAAAATAGTGCTTAGGGTCAAAATAGCGGTCGACAGGTAACTCACTTGTCAGCCACGACTTGCAATAGGTAACTCACCCGTTGAAGACACAATCTATGAGGTAATTCACCCTTCAGGAGCAACGAATGGAGGGTGATTCACCCGTCACCCATAATTTGCAGTAGGTATTTCACCCGTTAACCACAACTACCAGTGGGTGATTCACCCGTGAAGCATTGATCCAAACAGGTATCATACCCATTAGAATCCCTTTAACCGAAACCTTAAACCCTAACCCTTTAACCTTAAACACTAACCCTAACCCTTTAACCCTAAACCCTAAACCCTAACCCTAACCCTCACCCTAACCATAAACATAAACCCTAACCCTAAACATTAACCCTAAACCTTATAACCATAAACCCTAAACCATAAACCATGAACCCTAACCCTTAAACCCTAAACCCTAAACCCTAAATCATTGATAGGATAATGCATAATATTTAATGATAATTTTTTTGTTATTATTGGCAGATGGCTGGTAGATGAGGTAAAAGAAAAGATTTGAAAAATGTTATTCCTACTACGACTAGGGTTGCGAAGAGGACAGTTACCGCCAATGCTAGAGCATAAGCGGCGATGGAGCATGGTAATGCTCCACATACTATAGACAAAGATCATGTTCCATCTGAGGAAGAGTATAATTATCCCGGCGAGGGAGTTTTTGCTGGGACTATCACATTCAACTAATCATCTGGTTCTATTTTGTCGTCGGCATTAAACAATGATTGGAGATTGATTAGGCTTACTGGTGGGGGTTCATTCATTCTTGATCTTCTGAATAGCTTTAAGGTCCATGTGGTATACACCATATGGAATGATGACGAGGTAATTTATATTAGTATATATATTGGTTTCTATAATTTTATTGTGTAATTTGTTATTCTAATATTGATTTTATTGTAGGAACCACGTCTTGTGTTGAGGGTTCAGTCCAGGACAAAAAACTTGAGAAGGCTATCCGACGATGATTAGGGTATGGGTATTGCATATGACTATATCGAGACCACGTGCCTCAAACATCTATACTCCACATTCTTCCGCCATCACAATGCTCCGCTTATCTATGCTTTTATTGAAAGGTGGCACCCAAAGACCAATACCTTCCACCTTCCATTCAGTGAGATGACGATCACTCTACATTACATTATCTACATTATGGATATTAATTATTATGGCTATGAGTGTATTAGCAAACATTATCCTAGTGATGGTGATGTCATAGAGCTTTTGGCCAAGATGTGGGGTGAGCCCGATGTGTTGGTTAGATATGCTTTTGTAAAGGGAAGCACGTTCGCATTAGATGATATTTATTACAAGATTATGGTTAGCTGTGTTGAGGATGATGAGTCTTATGCCTAGTTTTATATACGGTACCTGCTATCCTATATGCTTTTTGTTGACAAGTCTAGTAACCACACTCCATTATCAGTGCTTAGATTAGTAGTTGATTTGTGAACGTTAAGCGATCGAGCCCTTAGAGCTCGGACTTTAGCCTATTTGTATAGGCAACTTGGGATAGCATCTAAAATCGGGTGCAAGCAAATTGATGGCTATATGACACTTTTAGAGGTAATTGTTTATTATATTTTTGGTCTGAAAAAAGTTGTTTAATTCTTTGTTTAATCCTGTTATATTTGTACACAAGCATGGATTTACTAGTATTTTCCCTACTTTGGGCGGAGTTATTCTTGTACTTATAATCCTTCATGTGATGCTGCAGCTATGAGATGGGACTAGGGTTGTTCATGTTATCTGATATTTGCTTATTTGATCCGATATCTGAAGCGATCCGATCCGAAAAAGCAAATAACCGATCCGATTTTTTTTTCAAATCAAATTTCCAATCCGGTCAACAAAAATTCAAACAAACCAAATATCCGATCCGACAAATACAAATAATATCCGATCCGAAGAAAAATATTTATACATTTTTTTGTAATTTTTTATTTTATATATAATTGTATATAAATAAATTTATATGTGTCTGTGTATAATTTTTACTTACTCTATTTATTATTTGAGGAAAAATTTAATTTCATTGAAAGTATATTTTTAATACAATCCCTTTTTAGATATTTATAAAAATAAAAATACTCTGCATACCAATAGACTCCATCCACTCCTTTCTTATTTTAGTTTTAACATTGGATATTTGTTGAGTAAGTCGGATATTTGCTAAGCGAATCTGATATTTGCTCAGCATTCGCTCAACAAATCGGATAATATGAAATAAATTTGTCATTTGGTAATTTTTTTATATTTGAAATTATATTCGGATAATATCGGTTATATTTGATATCCGATGATATCCGATCCGAAAATTCAAATATCCGATCTTCCGGATATCCGAAGTTTCAAATCAAATATCAAATATCATTTTTAGATATCCGAAATTTTAAATATCCGACAATCCAATATCCGAAATATCGGATATTTAAACCGTGAACAACCCTAGATGGGACACGTCTTGTCAGATAATTCCACTCGAGTCCACAGATGGCCTAATTCAGTATAGGAGGTAATTGGATTCTTTGAGGGCACAACAAGTTAGTGAAATAATTTTGTGTAAATAGTTTTTAATTGTTAATTTATTGAAATAAGTGATATTCCAATTTGTTGTATATGTGTTTGGCTACCCTCAGCTCATCCCAATTCCTCCTATCATTCCACCACATGGATTATTTCGATGTACCAACATAAAAAATTATAAGGCAGATTGCTCCAGTTGTACATCATTTTGGAACATTTAACCAAACTACTGACTAGACTTCAGCTCCAATTTTCATCGGTCAACATATAAACATGATGCCTCATCGAAATACCTTCCTTGGTATCATCCTCGGATGCATCCAATAGTCCACCCTGTACTAGTAGATCAAGGGCTGAGTGATGCTCCATATACAAGGACAGATGTGGAGACAAATAATAAGTTGATGGGTAGATTCCGCTACTGGTTTAAAGAAGAAAAGAAGGTTTTGATAGGCTGAAGGATGTGTACCTTACCATGGGTGGGTTGAGATTGTCCTCTAGTGAAGAGGAGGAGGGGGAACAAAACCCTATCGATGATATGTAGTAGATTTTTATTTATTTTATGTACGATTTAATTTAATTTGTTAGGACGGTATTATCAGAATAATTTTGTTTAATGTATGCTCATTTTAATTTTACATTACATAATGTAATAAATGAATGTACAACATGTTACAAAACCAGGAGAATACTTTAAGTACAAATCATCAACCTAAGTCCCCCCTTGGTGGACATCCATACCCATTAAATTCTGATACAGCTGAGTACGATTACGATATAGTTTGTCCAATCCAAATAATCTTGAAGCAGCATGCTTATACCATTGATTATATATAGGTGGTAATATTGCGTGTTCCATCAAGGTTACCTACAACCATATAAAGTATCATAACATGAGTGTCAGACATATATACAATATACAAAAGTTTGAGTGCAATAACTTATATACCGACATGCAGTGCGGAAAATTATTCACACTTAAGATGGTGATGACATAATCAGGTTGTTCGCCATTAGGTGGAGCTCTATGCGATAAACAAGTAATTGACCCATGTATACTCAAACAAACAAATAAGACATTATACGTTGTCGCAAAAAGGAAGCCAAAGTTTGGCTGATGCTACCATTTATCCATTGGAGCCGATCCCTTCCATTGTACCAAGCGTTGCATATTGTCAACAATAGGATCAATAAAGGCAAAAGCATATAACTCTTCATGAGTCGTGAAATACCAAAAAAATCCTAATTTAGGAATTATGGCAAAATAATGATTTATTAGGAAAATTTAGAAAATAAATTATTTTATTAAATAAAGAGGAAATTAATTGAGGAAAGTAAAGAGAAAATAATAAATAAATTGTTTAGAAAATTTTGGACATTTTACTAATTAAAATAGAAGTTAAGGAAAATTTATCCAAAATAGCCCAATTAATATAAAAATAAATTTAATTATTATACTTAAAATAATTATTATTAAAATTAAATATCTAACTTAAATATATAAATAAATAAATACCAAATACCCCAACCCAACCATTTTATCCTTTATCCTTTTCCTTTTTTCTCCTTTATTTTCATTTTTCTTTCTTCCTCCCTTACTTATTCTTTCTTTCCCCATTTTCCCTCGGTTTGGGCTAGCCCGTCGGCCTAGATCACTTTCCCTAGCCCGTTTCGCGCGTTACCTGCTTTCTTTGCCTGAACCGCCGGCCGGTCCTCTTCTTTTTTTCTTTTCCTCCCCTGGACCGCCCGATCCTCCCCCTTTCCCTTTCCTTCTTCTTCCCCTCGTAGCTGCAGCCCGACCTACACCCCTGCGCACGCCGGCCACCCCTGCACCGCCTGTTTTCCTTCCCTGCCCTCTCCCTGTCATTTTCTTTCCCTCTTTCGACCCCAAAAAACCTCACAACTCCCTCACGCATGCCCCTTCCTTTCCATTTTCTCTCCCTCGACCTAACCTGCAATTTGCAGGACTGCACCGCCTGCCACCACCTGCCGGTGGTCCTACCACACTTGCCCCGCTTATCCTCTTCTCCTTTGTCATTTTCCCCTTCAATTAGCCTATAAATACACTCCCAGGGCAGCCATAATCGAGCTCCCTTTTTCGCAAGCCCAGAATTCCAGCCTTCCGCCGCCTCCCAAACAGACCCTTACTCCGCCGCCTTGGACGATCTCCGCCGCGAACTCCACCCACCAACACCTTCCTCGCATCTCCCTCTACAAAACCGAGCTTCCACCACCCCCTACTTTGCCCTACACGAGCCGCCCCGGCCGTGCAAAGTTGCCAACCCGATCAGCCCTCTCCAGCCCCTCGCGCCTCCTTCCGCCGCCAATACCGCTGCTACCAGCACCTCCTCCACCCTCCAAAACACCCAGGGAACCTTCCCCTACCTTCCCATACCGTCATCTCCCCCTGCCTCCCTCTCCTCTTACCTCCCCCATCTTCCACCGCCTTCGGCTATCGCACCAACCACCGTGCGCCGCCACTTCCAGCTACAAAACCACCTTCATTCCACCCCTTTTCACCTGCTGCACCTTCCTCCACCTCCTCCACCTCAAACACCCCTCCACTCCCTCTCTCTTAGCCTACATATCCATTTTTTCCCTCTCTTCCTCCTCCACCGCCGCCACCGGTTCCACCACTAACCTGAGGTGGTACTCTAACTTCCCCAGCCCCTAAACTATTTTCTATAAGTATTAATAATTTTATTTAATAATAATGGTATTATCCTTAATATTACTATTATTATTATTCTTATTATTATTAGTTTGTATTATCACTGTTAATAATAATATTATTATTACCATTATTAATATTATTATGTATCACCCTTATTTCCTAACCTAATTTCAGAAAATACTTATAACTAGGGTATTTTATCTAAAAAGGCTAAAACTTTAGCATTAAAATGGTTATCCTTATTATTATTATTATTATTATTATTATTATTATTATCATTATTATTATTATTATTACTACTACTACTACTAATACTATTATCATTATTATTATTATTAACAACTTTAGTATTAATATAGTTATCTCTATTATTATTATTATTATTATGATTATCATCATTACTTAACCTAACTTTATGATTTTCCTAACCAATAATAATATTATCGTTAATAATGGCCTACAACTTTGGTGTTATTATGATTGCGACTTTTCCTCGTTTACTATTATTATCGTTACTAACCTCACTATTATTCCTACTATTATTATTAATGCTAGCTATGGCCTATTATTATTATCTTTACTATTATGGTAAACGTTTGAAACCTTATACTACTATTACCATTTTTATTATCATTACTATTAGTATTATTCTTAATTATTATTATTATTATTATTATTAATGCCATTATTAGTATTATTATTATTATTACTATTGTTATTACCATTATCATTATCATTATTTCTTTGCTAATATGGTTAATACTAACCTTGTCCATTATCACTCTTATTTATTAATATAAATATTTGGACCTCTGTATTATTATTATTATCATTTTGGTTACTATTACCATTGTTATTGTTATTATCACTCTTATTTATTAATATAAATATTTGGACCTTTGTATTATTATTATCATTTTGGTTACTATTATCATTTTTATTGTTATTATTATTGTACTTAACATTCTTATCATCATCATCATCATCATCATCATCATCATCATCATCATCATCATCATCATCATCATCATCATCATCATCATCATCATCATCATCATCATCATTATTATTATTTAAACCGAAGTTGGAGTGTTATCATTTTGTCGTTAAAAAGGAAGAATACTTAAGCCTTAGTATTTTACTATTTAATATTAGAATATCATTAATATATTATTCCTAATGCCTTTAGCACTAACATTGTTAATATGGTATCATTATTAGTTATTACTATTATTATTGTTATTATTTTATTATTATTATTGTGACAAAAAAATTTGAACCCTTATATTATTATTATTCAAAATATAACTTTTATCATTATTATCTTTAGGAATATTTGTACTTTGTTGGTATTGCAATTATTATACTATTATTTTAACCCTAATGCTATTATTAGACTTAGCCTTAAAAATGCTAGGGTTTCTATCACTATAAGCATTAGCATTACTATTATTATTATTATTATTATTGTCATTATTTTTCTATAACTAGTATTAGTACTATTATTATAAGAATAAAGCTATTAGGTTTAATACTATAAGTATGGCATTAAATATTTAAAATAAGCATATTTTGGCTAGTAATATCTAGTGGGTTAACTTGAAGATAAAAACCCTAGTTTTCACGTATAATACTCCCTTTAATAATAACAATCCTAATCTTAGACTAAAATAAGGAGCAATGGTACTTTTGGTAGGAGAGAAACTAATCCTTAGTATTTTTCCTTTTATAGGTGAATCAAACCAAAACCCTAAGGAGTTGTAGGAGCATGCTCCAAGCCCGGCGTCGCTTTAGGTAAGGACGTAACTAAGGCCGCCTGTGTGTTACGTGTTTTACTTGCCTTGGATGCCTTGTACGGTTTATATGTTGTGTTCTATATGTTATCTATTTTTATTGTGTAGCATAGCTTGGAACCGAGGTATGTTCTCGTGCTCTTGTCTGGTATGTGCTAATATGGATATGCTGCAAATATGATGTGATGGGATGTGACCTTTAGGACATGCATGCTAGGTTATTTGATGAGGTGTTGTGGAATGGGGGCATGAAAGAGAAAAAGGAGAAATTAAGATAACCAAGGGGAAGTAAGTTGGCTAATGTTGGTAAGGATGACCTAGGTAATCTGTGATCAGTGATTGGACGAGAAAAAGGGGATTTAAATAAAATGGAAGAGTGGGAGAAACTAAGGTTACATGGGAGGAACTAGGGTTTGCATGGAAATAATAGGGTTTGGCATGGTATAGATCAAGGGGTTGCATGGGGAGGTTAAGGTCCGCATGGAGACGAACCTTACGTATGGAAAGTTACTTTGGGACGTGGGGAAGGCAATGAAAGGTTTGTATGGGAGTCTGGAGGCTCGAGGTGAAAAATAGTACGTAGGATAATATAAGGGTACCTAGGGATCGACCAGGGTTTGGGGAGGAAACCATAATTTGAGAAGGTGGAAAAAGAAAAAGAAAATGATAAAAATAAACGAGGAGGAGCGAGGTATGTGGGGAGAGTTGAGTCTGAGGGAGGCGTTATAGTAGTGTGGGTGAAATACCCCAAAAACCCTAACTTAGGAATTTTGGTAAAATAGGGATTTAGTAGGAAAAATTTAAGAGAAATAAATTAATTCACTAAATAAAGAGGAAATTAATTAAGGGAAATAAGGAGGAAATAACAAATAACTTATTTAGAAATTTTGGACATTTTACCAATTAAAATGAAAGTGGAGGAAAATTACCCAAAATAGCCAAAATTAATCTAAGAATAGAATTAAATTATTATCTAAATAATTTTTAAATATTCAAGAAAATAAATAAATATATATTTACATGTATAATAACCCAAATACATTCTAAATAAATTGTGCAAAAATTCAAAACCCTAAAGAAACCCTTTTTCTCCCTTTTTCCTTTTTCTTTCCTCCCTTTTTCTTCTTTTTCTTCTTCCGTCGGAATTGGGCCTCGTGCGGCCCAACTCCTTCCCCCTTCCTTCCCCTCCCACGCGGCCCAGCGCCGTTCGGCCCCCTTCCCATAATCGCGACGCAGCGTTTCGCCCCTCAATTTGCTGCGACGCCGCGTCGCGCTAAGTAACGAGATAGCCGTTGCCAGCCTTCGACGCGACACTGCGTTTTCCTCCCATAACCCCCAATACGCCGCGTTTCATTTACAGACCTTATAACCGTTGCCAAACCGGCCGGTTTCCCCCTGTTTTCTTTTCCTCCTGGACCGCCGGTCCAGGGGTCGTCTTCTTCCCCTTCCTCCCGCGCAGGCCTGCAACCTGCCGCCTGCCGTCCGACCGTCCTCCCCCTGGCATTCCGTCCCTTTCTTCCCCAATTCGACCCAGCACTCCCTCACGCGTCCTGCCGCCCCTTCCTTTTTTCAGAAAACAGCCAAACGTACCCTGCAAATCGCAGGGCACGTGACGCTGCCATCGCCGACCGGCCACCTGCCGCGCCTGCCCCGCGTGCCACCCCCTTCCTCTCGTCGTTTTCCTCCCCCATGGCCTATAAATACCCCCTCCCGAACGACCGCAACAAGTCCCTCCTTCTGGACCTTGCCAAAACCCTGCCTTGCCGCCGCCAGATCAGACGCCCTTTCCGCCGCCTCTAGCTACCGCCGCGACCACCGCCACGCACCAAAACCTCCCCTGCACCACCCTCCACACAACCAAACCGTCGCTGCCCCCGTTCCTACCCCGCACGAGCCACCACAATCGTGCGAAGGTGCCACCCCGAAAAACGCCACCGTCGCCTTGCGCCACCCTCTGCCGCCACCGCCGCCGTAATTAACCCCCGTTCCACCTCCCAAAGTGACCAGCAGGTCCTCCCCTACCTACCCATACCATCCTTACCCCCTGATTCCTTCTCCACCGGTCTCCACCTTTTTCCACCACCTTCTCCCTCCTTCAGCCACCGTCTCCACCACCGCGCGCCGCCGCCCTTCTCACGCCACCACCCTCATTCCCCTCCCCTCTCCCTGCTGTCTCCTCCCCACACTTAACTCCCCCTTTTCCCCTCCCATCTAACAACCACCTCCATCTTTTCCTCTCTTCTCCTCCCCCATCGCCGCCGCCACGCGCCGCCGCCGGACCACCACCCACCCTAGGTGGTCTTCTACTCATCCCAAGCCTTAAACTTTATTTCCATATAATTATTATTAAGTTAACTAATATTAATACCATTATGCTTATTATTATTATTATTATTATTATTCTTTTATTATTATTATTATTATTATTATTATTATTATTATTATTATTACTCTTATTATTATTATCGTTTCTAATATTGTGACTTCTGATATTAAAGTTATCATTTTTACCATACTAGCATCCCTTAGAACCCTAACTCCTATTATACTCAACTTTAGTTTTATTTTTATAAGTGCTAATATTAACAACCCTACTATTATTATTATTATCTCTATTATCTAACTAAGGTTATTATTATTAATACTTAACCATACCGGGTTATTGTTATTGCTATTATTATTGCTAGGGTTAATATGGTTATTGTTACTATTATTATCATCATTATTAGTATTATTATTATTATTATCATTATCACCCTTAGGAATAGTTACTTGTAATATTGTGACATTATAATATTACTATTTCAAATATAACGTCATTAATAGACTTGGCCTTAAAACGCTGGGGTTTCTATCACTAGACACTAGTGTCACTATTTTATTAATACTAACACTATTTTCCTATAGCTAGCATAAACCCTATTACTACAAGATTAGAACTAATGGGTTTAATAAAATAAGTGTAACAATAAGTATCAAAATAAATACATTTTGACTACTAATATTTAGTATGCTAATTCTAAGGTAAAAGCCCTAGTTTTTGTATAATACCCTCTTTAGTAATAAAAACTCTAATCCTAAACTAGAATAAGGAATTATGGTACTTATAAGGGAAACTAATACTTAGCATTTTCCCCCTTTTATAGGTAACCCCGACCAAAACCCTAAGGAGTTAGAGGAGCGTGCTCCAAGTCCGGCGTCGCCTTAGGTAAGGACGAAGCTAATGGCCTTGGGCTATGTGTGACATGGATGTGTTGAATGTTGTGTATGCCATGCTATGCCATGTATTATATGAATTGTGGATAACTTATCTTATGTGTAGCGCAGCTTGGAGATTGAGGTATGATATATGTGCTTCCGTGACATGAGCATGACATGTATATGTATGATGTTTATGATGTATTATGTTATGGCCCTCTAGGACATGCATGTTAGGGTAAATGGCAATATGAGTTGAGAATATAAGGATGACCGGAAATAAATGGGAAGTGAGACCATTAAGGGGGATATGAGGTTGACCTAAGTACCTCATGATCTATGAGAGACTGTTTAAGTGGGAGGAATGTCCGAAATAAATGAGAGTTGGAAACCATGCATGGGAGTCTTAAAGTTTGTATGGTGGTGTTATGGTTTGGTGGTATTAATATATGTATGGTGGTATTAGTGATTTCATGGTGGTATTAATGGCTTGTGGTGGCATTAATGTTTGTATGGTGGTATTTGCGATATTATGGAGGTATTAATGTTGTATGGTGGTATTAGGGTTCGTACGATGGTATTAATGATTGCATAGTGGTATTAATGGCTTACGGTGGTATTAGGGTTTGTATGGTGGTATTTGTAATTTTATGGAGGTATTAATGTTGTATGGTGGTATTAGGGTTTGTATGATGGTATTATGGTCGGTATGGTGGTATTAGGGTTTGCATGGTGGTATTAGGGTTTGTATGGTGGTATTAGTGATTTTATGGAGGTATTAATGTTGTATGGTGGTATTAGGGTTTGTATGGTAGTATTAATGTTCGTATGGTGGTATTAATGATTGCATAGTGGTATTAATGGCTTATGGTGGTATTAGGGTTTGCATGGTGGTGTTATGGTTTGTATGGTGGTATTAATGTTGGTATGGTGGTATTAGGGTTTGCATGATGGAGTTAGGGTTTTGCATGGGAGTTAATGATTATATGGGATTAGGGTTTAGAGTGATTAACTCTGGGACGCTGTGATTAAGTAGGGATGGAGTAACTAATTGTGATTGTTGAGGATAATTAAGGTTTGGGATGGCTAAGTACGGTTGTTATGGTAAAGTAGGGATGAGAGTGGTTAACCACGGGTTGGTGTGGACAATTAGGGTTGGTTACGACTGCTTAGAGTTGTTTGGCGTTATCATGTGTATTAATGATTTAAGTGTAGTTATGAATGTGGAATTTTATTGGTTATGATGTGTAAAGCATAAAGAGAATGATTTATGCATATCCATGGTGAAAACCTTTTGAATAAGATATGTTAAGACATTAACCACTTACAGAGAAAGATGTTGAGCCGGACCCAGACCGGTCCACCGGCAAACAATAGTGGCAGGGTATGTTACCCTCGTGACCGGTCCACCGGTTATAATAGTGACAGGGCATGGCCCTCGTGACCGTTCCACCGGCTATAATAGTGGGGGATTCCGTGCTTAACAAACTAATTAGAATGATGATAAGACATGGGAAAGATACTAATATTTACTGTGGAACACCTTGTGAGTCGGGGCTAGACCGATCCACCGGCAAATAATAGTGGCAGGGTATGTTACCCTCGTGACCGGTCCATCGACTATAATAGTGGCAGGGCATGGCCCTCGTGACCGTTCCACTGGCTATAATAGTGGGGTTCCCTCACTCACATGGACTGATAATGACGATGATGTGAACCGACTATAATTATCAAAGACTTGATGAGAAAGTTATCTGGTTCGTAACTTGAATTGTTTATCCGTGTTATTGCATGTTATCTACGTAATTATGCTATGTTTGCTATGTTGTGTATCTTGGTGTGTGCCTTAGCTCGTCTGTTACCTTGCTCAGTACGTAGCGTACTGATCATCCGTTTCATGGGTGCTGCTCATTCCCACGAGCAGAGGGCCCATCTGACCTTGTGCAGGTAGGAGACCTTGTGTTCGATGCCTACGATACCTATGAGGCATCGGGTGGGGCCGAGTGTTGAGCCCATCCTGGTTGGGGCCGAGAGCGAGTTGGCGGGACTCTTTTACGATCCTCGCTTTCATCTATCTTAGTTTTTCGTATTTATATTATGTTGTGTTCGTATTTTGGAAGTGGAACTTTTAAGTTGTAATCTTAACGACATTCTGACGATGGTTGATATCTTATTTTCATGGATGTTTTATGTCGACGATGCATTTATGTTTTAATGATTCTTATTTACGATTTCCTGGTTTAGCCTTAGCACTTAGCATCAGAACGGTAGGAGTGAACCGGTCCGGTGCCAAGTGTGGCGGTAACACTCCCAAGTTTATGGTTTTAATTATTTCGCTTCCGCTAAAACCTTTGTCTTCAACGAAATTTTTTAGTAGTAAATTTTGGGGTGTTACAGTGGGTTATGGGAGGCAGGAAAGGAAGGGCCACATAGGCCCAGATTAGGGTTTCTGGTGAAAACCCTAGGGTAAGGTGGTGAGTAGACCTTGGGGTATAAGGTGGTGGGCCCTGACCCACACACTTAGAAGTTGGGTTCCCGGTATGAGAAAGTGGGTTATGGGAAGGATGTCGAGGCAAGTTAGGAGGTGCAGAAGTCTCAAGATATGGGGCAGGCCCTCCTAGGAGGATAAGTGCGGGTATAGCTAGCCATGCATGTCAAGGGTGAAAATCTTTTGAATAAGATATGTTAAGACACTAATCACTTACAGAGAAAGATTTTGAGTCGGACCCAGACCGGTCCACCGGCAAATAATAGTGGTAGGGTATGTTACCCTCATGACCGGTCCACCGGCTAAAATAGTAGCAGGGCATGGCCCTCGTGACCGTTCCACTGGCTATAATAGTGAGGGATTCCATACTCAACAAACCAATCATAATAATGATAAGACATGGGAAAGATACGAATATTTACAGTGGAACACCTTGTGAGTCAGGGCCAGACCGGTCCACTGGTAAATAATAGTGGTAGGGTATGTTACCCTCGTGACCGGTCCACCGGCTAAAATAGTGGCAGGGCATGACCCTCGTGACCATTCCACCGGCTATAATAGTGAGGTTCCTGCACTCACATGGGTTGATAAAGACTATGATGTGAATCGATTATAATTATCAGAGATCTAATGAAAAAGTTATCTGGTTCATAATCGGTATTGTTTATCTGTGTTATTGCATGCTATCTACATAATTATGCCATGTCTGCTATGTCATGTCTCTCTGTGTATGTTGGCCTTAGTGTGTCTGTTACCTTACTCAGTACGTAGCGTACTGATCACCCGTTTCATGGGTGCTGCTCATTTCCATGAGCAGAAGACCCGTTTGAGTTTGTGTAGGTAGGGGGCGATGCCTACGATGCTTATGAGGCATCGGGCAGGACTGAGAGTTGAGCTTGGACCTAGCTTGGGGGTCGAGAGTGACGTGGCCAGAGTTCATCCCCTGTTTTGTTTCCCTGTATTATCATATTTCATTTTATTCCGCTGTATTATGTCCTCTAACATTTGGTACCTTATAATTGTGCTTTTGGATTGTAACTTTCGACTTTCGCACTCTGATTCTGTATGACTTGTGACCAGTGTTTTATCAATGATTTGTACTTGACGAGCAATCTTGTTTAGCCTTAGCACTTAGTATCGGGTCGGTAGGAGTGAACCGATCTGGTACTAAGTGTGGCAGTAATGCCCCCGAATTTACAATTTTATCTGTTCGTTTCCGCTAAACTCTTTTAAATTAAACAAAATTTTTTAGTAGTACATTTGGGGGCGTTACAAGTTACTAATTCCCTATACATTGCAGCTCTAACATTTAACCATTTTGATTTTCTATTAAAGAGTTGTAATGTGACCACTTTAAGCCCACAATTTCCATCGCCCAAAACATCAAACCAAGATTCCACCTATGAGAGCATGCCTAACTCAATATCATAAGACCACAAAAAATCATGGATGAGTCTACGACTCCTTCTAGTACTATGCCTCCCACTGCTACTTCTTCTTTGATTCGATCGACTAGGAAAATAACAACCTCTATTAGGAGGTGCATGTTCTGATCGACTTGGGGATGGTCTACCTCTGCCATGTCCTTAACTCGATTAACCTGGGCCCTTAGGTGATTCTAAATAAGTACGCTTTGTGTGCTCTCACTCTAATAGTTCCCTCTATGTGCTATTACTGGGGCATCCTTTATTTTGTTGCACATTCGGTTCTACCATACTTATCTGAGTGGGATCGAGCATCTAATTAATAATATTAGAATAGAAGCGTACATGTGATGGTGATTAGTCAAGAATCATTTGCGCCTTAGAAATAATGTTAAAAGCAAATGGATGTACGGTTTGATCAACAATTGAATCATCAAATGCAAACCTTTCTTCTTGTGGTTTGACAAAAGTGAAATCCTTCTAGAATTTATGCATTGCCGATACGGGAATAGGTTGATGATTTTGTTTGTAATGAAAAATCTCGTGTGCACATGGTAGACCATGTGTCAACCTTAGGTAACACCCACATTCGAAGGATTCAGGACCAACCATATTGAACCTCTTACTCTCCTTTGCTATTAAGTCTAATACTCTACGACATACAACAAACGTGAGCTCCTCGAATAATAGGTCATTTGTAGAGTAATGTGGAATAATTACCCATGATTGCTCTAGATCTTTTTTCACCTCATTAATTTAGAGTATTATCAGTGTATCAATCTTCGGGCATAATGTGTCAAAACTCATATGTGATGATGCTATATATTTCTTTAGCTTACCATGTTCATTTTCCACCCTACAATATAAATTTCAAAAAATAAGTAATGGTTAATTGTTAAACACTTAATAAGTTAATAAAAATTGAATATTTACCACAAATATGCTATACATGTTGGTCATATGAGTGCCAAAGTGAATAATTTTATCGATCCACATTGAAACAAACCTCTCCCTATATGGATTCAACAAGGTCTTGTACACATATTGTAAAAGATGTGAAAATCTGTCCTATTTGTCACCCATCAGTAGAAGCTCATTCTCATATGTCTCAATTGTAGTAGCTTGTACAATCTTCCTCCAACATCCTAAGAAACTTTATCCTACTATTATACTTCCCAACTTCTTTATAGCATGTGACAAAACTTTCTTACTAATTTGTCATCTACATAAGAAGGGTGCTGCATTAGGAAAGACTTTTGGTATAGTTTGTGTCAGTCGTAGTTCCTTATCAGTGATAATCACATTTGGTTCATGGGGCTTCGTCAATCTCTTTATGTTATCAAGCACCCATTCATAGTTATCTTCCTTTTCCTTCTTCATAAATGCTAATGCAATGGTAACATTCTTACCACTAGACACACAACTAACAACCTCCAAGAAAGGAATGTTGTAGTTATTGGTTTTGTATGCGAAATCCAAAAAAATAACATATGGAAATGCATGCAACAAAGTAATAGAATCTAGGTGCACAAATACAATATCATTAACCATATCAGAGTCAGAAAACCGACAATACCATGAATGATATTCGTTTATTTTCATAAAATACAATAACTATTGCATAACTGTACACCCCATCAAACTATGTTCCTTGAACTTATGTCTAAAATTATAGATTGTTCTAAGTATTGCGGTATTATCACCATCACTCTGTTTCAACTTGTCTATAATCTCCCTTATTTTGACATTTATTTGTGTTAGCTTAGCCACCAACATGTATTATTCTAAAGATAATCAACAAGAAAATGAATGCCCCTGCTAATATGTACCCAATCTATGATTATGCATTCCACATTCTACTACTAGTTTCTAACCACCACAAACATCTTCCCTTCCATGAATCCTGAATTCACAACCACACTTTTTGGTCTCAGTAGATTGAATACTTTCTAGATTCACTAAATATTTTCTTCTATAAACCCCTCCTCTTTGACAACGAATCCATACCCTATATTTTTCTTGATCTCTCGATACCAAAAACCATATTATGTGGCCTTCTAATTTCTTTAACCCAACCAATTAATGACTCTCGATCATTAAAAATCTCGTCCGTTGCAAATAATTTGCTCCAATTAGTATTAATTACATCTAGATTTTATAAATAATATTCAAAATATGACATTCTTATTACATAAATATAAAAATTAAATAAAGATAATTTTTGAAAAAGGGTAAGTTAACGGGTTAGTTGCCCGTCACTAAGCCTCTCTGGCAAGTAACTTGCCCGTCAAGTATTATTTTTGGCAGGTGACTTTCTCCATCAATCATCACTTATGACAGGTGAATTACCCGTTCATGAGCCTTTGTGATGGGTGAGTAGCCTGTCATATATGATATCAAACGGATAAATTACTAGTTAGGTGGAAAAATTACATAAAAAAATCGGCTTACCATTATTTCTTCTAATTTATTTTTACTAAAAAAAATTATTAGAATCATAATATTCATCCCTATTCATTGTATTCAATGTTATCAAATTTTAATTTTGTGTAATTTTTGAGAAGAGAACAAAAATAGAGAGAATATAGTTTGCTAATATGTAGTTATGAAAAGGGTATCATGGTAAAAAATAAAAAATTCTGCATCTTAATGGGTGCTAACTTAGAAGAAATGATGTGTAGATAACAACACCCTTTAAGGAGTTGTTATATGTACATCTCAAATGTTGAGTTCACACCCTTCAAAATTTTAATTTTTGTGTTATTGACTAATTTGACCTTTTCATTTGTACATACATCCTCTTAGCATCTCACCACACTTTCCCCCCTATTCTCCTCAATTAATCACATAATATTTAATTCTTTCATACTTAAATTTAATAAGTGTGAAAGAAGATAATGAATATTGCATTCTTTTTTAGCCAATATGAGCTCGACGAAATAATAATAAGGCAAATTTTTTTTTTTCAAAAATTTTGGGCCTGACAAGTAGGTGACCCTTTAGAACGTATAGCTGTTAGGTGAATCACTTGTTTGAAGGTAAGCCTAACATGCATATCAACTATCTGAAGGTTAGTCTGACAGTAACTCACCCGAAAGATCTTAATATTGACTTGTGATTTACCTGGAAGTGAATATGATCTTGTAAGACATTTATTCATCCATAAATTTTTATTATTCATTTTTATATTTATGTATTACTTATAATTTTATATTTTTAATATTAATTATAGAATCAATATCCATTTAATATTGATTGGAGTGGATTATTTGTTATGGATGATATGTTTAATGATCGTGAGCCATTAATTGGGTGTGTTAAAGAAATTGAAAGGCTACATAATATGAATTTAGGTTTTAAGAGGCCAAAAAAGGCAGGATTTGGATGTGCTATGAGAGAAGTGGTGCTTATAGAAGACAACTAGGGCTGTAAACGAGTCGAGCCCAGCCGAATACCCCTAGGCTTGGGTTCAGCTCATTTAACTAAACAAGTCTAAAATGATGTTTGGGATCGACTCGTTTAACTAAACGAATGAGTCGAACCGAGCCGAGTTTTTTTCGAGCTCGGGCTTGGCTCGTTTAATAAACTAACGAGCCGAACCGAGCTTTTAACTAGCCGAGCCAAGCTGAATACTGAACTAGCTTAGCTCATTTGCAGCCCTAAAGACAACCTTTAGTAAATCAAAAAAATGTTAGATCTATCGGGACTATAACACTCCCAAACCATCCTCAGTCAGAAGATGTTACATAATACTATCTACACGAGAAATCCACATAACTAACAAGGCTAAAGCCCAACAATTCTGAAGAATCAATAATAGAAATAACCAATGGTGACAAAATAGATATACAAACAATTGCAACTCTACTAGCAAAAGCAACAGAAGTTATGATGTCTAACAGACAAAAATACCATCGAATAATTAGCTAAATGATGAACTCATACTACCAATATCAAGACTATGCTCTTGATCTCGATCTTTTTGACTAAGCCTCGTAATCTTCATCTAAAATGTTAGCAAAGTAATGAGCACAACTACAACTAAGAAAGTAACCATGCCATTAGCCAAAAATAGAGACACTTTAAGAAAAATAAATTATTAAGCTTTTAAAATAAATAAATAAATAAATGTGAGAATATTCTATCAACAACGAAGATAAACAGTTTATAACAAATGATCAAAAATTTAGGTACGATAAATAATCAATCAAATGATTACTCAAATAAATATAAAAAGGTTAGTATGACTCAATAATAAATTCCATTATAATGATAACAATCAATACTAATTAAAATAAAATTTTCAAAATGTTTGAGACCACTAGGTATGGATATAGCAATTAGAGGTGACAATCGGGTTGGGTGGGTCGGGTTCGGGTCGAGTCATAGCGGTTGGGTCATTTGACTTTTGCGGGTCGGTTGTGGGTTGGGTCAAGTCATTTTGGGTTCGGGTCATTTCAGATCATTGCTTTGTTTGGGTCAGGTTGGTTTCGGGTCAGGTCATTTCGGTTTCGGGTCATTTCAGGTTAATTTTTCTAGTCAGATTCGGGTTAAACAAACTCAGGTTCGGGTCATTTTGGGTTAACTTGACTGGTAGGGTTGGGTTAGTTTCGGGTCATTTTTTGGTTCACATGACTAGGTGGCTTCGGCCCGTTCGGGGTCATTTTGTGCAATATAATGGGCTGGTCCCGTTGGCCCTGAGTTGTTTTGAGTTAACTTGATGGGTCGGGTCATTTCATGTAATTTGACAGGTTGGATTTGAGTAGTTATAGGTTAACTTTATGGGTCAGGTCGGGTTGAGTTTTGACGGGTTGAGTCAAATTCAGGTCTAGGTAATTATCATTTATTATATTGTAAATATTAGAGACAATCATAAAGTTATTATTACAGATAAATAAATTAAGAATATTAGATACACTTTATTTTCACAAGTAAATAGTAAAAATATTTATAAATTTTAATAATAAAAAACATTGCATGATTGAATCTAACAAAGATATTTATTATTTATTCTAATTTATTTGATTATTTAAAATATTTAATTACTTAAAAAAGATAATTTTAGAAAATAAAGGTGATCATAACATGACTATACAATGTATAATTATCATTTATTACATTGTAAATATTAGAAATAGTTATGAGATTACTAGTACAGATAAATGAAATAAGAATATTATATGTGTTTTATTTTTACAAGTAAATAATAAGGATATTTATAAGTTTTCACAATATTATATTTTATTACTTAAAATATTTATAAATTTTACAAGTAAAAATATTAGATAATTATCATATATTATATTTATTTGATTACTTAAAAAAAGATAATTTTATAAAATAAAGGTGAGCATAAGCAGGACTATATAACGTATAATTATTATTTATTACATTGTAAATATTAGAGACAATCATAAGATTACCAATACATATAAATAAAATAAGAATATTATATGTGCTTTATTTTTACAAGTAAATAATAAAGATTTTTTACTCGGTTATGTTCGGATTTATCGGATTCGTTCGATTAAGCTATTTTGGATAAATTGATTATGCAATATATTTTGAAATGTACTTAATTTTATGTTGGTATTGTCAAATTGGGAAAATAGTATTGAAATATATCTATAACACCCTAAAATTTACAATTTTTTTTACGGAAGCAATTAAATTAAAACTCATGAATTCAAGGGATGTTACTGCCACACTTAGTACCAGACCGGTTCACTCTGACTGTTCCAGTACCAAGTGATAAGGCTAAAACGATTATCTTCAAACTTAAACCAAGAGTTCATAAAAATGAATTAAGAAGATCATAACATAGAAATCAGAGTACGCATAAAAGTTTATAATCAATAATAAGATAAAAATCAGAGTGCGAAATCAAAATTCCTCGAAGGGAATAATCTTACAATCAATAGAAGGTTTAATTGAAATACTCAATACAAGGTAATAAATCATAAAAGGGTAAATAAGATATAAAAGAAATACAGAAGGAATAAATCGCATAAAGAGTAAATACGGCCACGAGACTCTCGAACTTTGAGCCAACCATAAGCTCAACACTCAGCCCTGCCTGATGTCTCAACCACCTGCACAAAGTTAGAAGGGTCTACTACTCGTGGAAATGAGCAGCACCTGTGAAAAGAGTGATCATTACGCTACGTATTGAGTAAGGTAACCGTGCACTAAGGCCATCACATAAAATCACATAAATAATGCCGAAGAAATAAATGAACATATAGTCCATCATGATAATATAATATCATACAATCCTTCGAGTAGATACATAAAAGGCCTATTTACAGTCCGGATTAATTAATTAATTAATCTCTGATCGAAAATCGATTCAAACCATGATTTTTATCAAGTCCACACAAGTACGGGAACCTCACTATTTTAGCCGGTGGATCAGTCTCCAGGGCACTTCGACACCTGGCCACTATTCTAGCTGGTGGATCGATCACTTAGGGTATATGCCCTACCACTATTATATGCCGGTGGATCGGTCTGGCCCCTGCTCGCATGGTGTTCCACTGTAAGTAATTAGTGTCTTTTCCATATCTTAGCAACTTGTAGGGTTTCGTTTATTGAGCTTGGGATCCCCCACTATTATAGTCGGTGGATCAGCCACTTAGGGTAACATACCCTACCACTTAGATTCTCCCATATGAAACCATAGATTTGATTCTCCCATGCAATACCATATATAGATTAAACTCTCCCATATAAAACCATAGATTAGATTTTCCCATATGACACCATATGTTAGGTTCTCCCACACAAAACCCTAAATTTTCCATTTTATTCTTCCACTCATAGATCATTAAAATACTTAGGTCAACTCACATCCATTGGTCAACTTATTCCCCTAGGTCAACCTCTTTCCCTTTTAGTCAACTTACTTCCTTTAGTCAACTTCTTTCCCCCATTCTCCTTTTTCATCCTTTCCCCCACACAAACCACATTAACATCCTCACATGCATGTCTTACGAGGTCACAACACATAACATCACATACACATAGCACACATGTCATGTAAATACACAAAAACATATTTCAACTCTACATCATACCACATACGAAATAATTATAATGATAAACATAGAAAACATGGCATACGAAACATATAATGCACATAAACACATATAAGGCCTTAGTAACACCCTTACCTAAAAATAATTAATTTAATTAATTTTCCTAATAAAATCTTATTTAAACATAAAACTTAAAATTACAAATTTCGGGGCAGTTCAATATCGAAATTGGATTGTTAGGTTAAAACTCTTGCGGATTTAAATTGGATTGTATAATTGGGTTATTTTATTAAATTAATTATACAATATGTTTTAGAATATGTCTAATTTCAATTTTGAAATGTCAATTTAATTATTTGAATAAGATTTGACCGGATTTATTGTTCGGGCTCAAAAACCCTAATTATGTTAAATTGGGTAGTTTCTTAATAGTTTTTAATCAATTGAGTATATAATATGTTTTATAATATGTATAATTTCAATTTTAAACCATCAATTTAAATATTTGAATAATATTTGACTGAATTTGTAGTTCATGCTCAAACCCTAATTATGTTAAATTGGGTAACTTCTTAATAGTTTTTAATCAATTGAGTATACAATATGTTTTAAAATATAACTAATTTCATATTTGAATCGTCACTTTAAATATTTGAATTAGATTTGATCGAATTTGCAATTCGGGCTCAAAAACCATAATTATGTTAAATTGGGTAATTTCTGAATAGTTTTTAATCAATTGAATATATGATATGTTTTAGAATATGTCTAATTTCAATTTTGAATTGTCAATTTAAATATTTGAATAAGATTTGACTGGATTTGCATTTCAGACTAAAAACCCTAGTTATGTTAAATCGGGCAATTCCTTAATAGTTTTTAATCAATTGAGTATACAATATATTTTAGAATATGTCTAATTTCAATTTTAAACCATCAATTTAAATATTTGAATAAGATTTGATCTGATTTGTAGTTTTGGCTCAAAAACCCTAATTATATTAAATTGGATAATTCCTTAATAGTTTTTAATCAATTGAGTATACAATATATTTTAGAATATGTCTAATTTCAATTTCGAACCGTCAATTTAAATATTTGAATAATATTTGATCGAATTTGTTGTTCGGGCTCAAAAACCCTAATTGTGTTAAATTGGGTAATTCCTTAATAGTTTTTAATCAATTGAGTATACAATACGTTATAAAATAGATCGCATTTATAGAATGATGGTATTAAGAGTTAGTAATTTTCAATTGATAACAATTGTAATTACAATTTCATTAGGTAACCATTAACCACTATAATTACATTTTCAGAATCTGAGTTTGATTTTCCATTTGTTATAAACTTATAATCTTTGTACTCTGTGTAAATTAATATAATATTTGTTGTTTTAAAAATATGCGTCAAAAGTTGGAGCTATGAGAATTTTTTTATTCTAAATGATATCGTATAGAATCTCTAGGGTAAAAGTATAAAAAATAAGTACAATTTATAAAATATTATATTTTTAAAAGCTTTAAATGAAAAATAAAATATGTGTAATTTATTATTATTATTATTATAACAGATTCTAATGTCTGGTTGGGTCAATGTCGGGTCGGATCGGGTGAATGTCGAGTCGGGTTGATTTTTATCGGGTCAATGTCGACTTGGGTTAATGTCGAGTTGGGTTGCTAAAATTTTCGGTTCTTATCGGGTCAGGTTTTCTTCAGGTTGGGTCGGATCGGGTCAACTTTTGTCATCTCTAATAACAATACCATAATAAAGGTCCCTCGCAGCTAGATAAAAAAATGATAGACTAATTGATGGGTCTGTCGGTCCCTAGTGGGGTCTAGAAGAACATCCTAAGTAGTAGAGTACGAATAGAAGCTGTAACACCCCAAAATTTACTATTAAAAATTTTATTTTTAGCAGAAGCACGATACTAAATTATTTGAATGTTACCGCCCTAATTGACATAAACCTGACTTACCATACTATTTTTATATCAATCACAAGGCAAACGATTGTAGTGTAAAACACGATAAATAGAAAAATGAGAGAAGCTTCATAAACATAGTTGAATATTAACTCCGAGTACAATATCAAAATACAGACAAAAGGGATACCATGGATCTACGAGTCTAAAAAGATGTCCAGATAAAACAATCATCTAGATAACATGACTCTACACCCTAAATCCTAGTGTAGAAAATCACTTCACCCTATACAAAGTGTCATAGATAACAAAATTATCTAGCGGGTCCTCATCGACCTACATAAAAGCATCAGGATTGTCTGCTCACGGGAATAAGTAACACCCATAAAAAGGATGATCGGTACATTACATATTGAGTAAGGTGACAGTATTGTTGAGTAAGGGATATAGATAATTACATATATTCATAGTAGAAGTAAACACATGCGAAATAAATAAAGTATTATGGGATAGTTACTAATCTAGGTCTCATTTTTAGATATAACATAATCCATTCTTTTATTTATATTGAGTTCAGATACCCCACTATTCTCAACTAGTGAAACAATTATCAATATACAACCCTACGATAAAACACTCCCAGCCACTATTCTCTACAAGTAGAACGGTTATCATTACAGTCCTTGGACAAAATGCTCCACTATTCTCATATAGTGGAACAGATAGGTATAACTAGTTTTGAATCACATAGTCTTTCGCTTTAAGTGATTAGTATCGTATCGATGATTATGATTATTCTCGTAATTTATTTTAGATTAAGTTTAGGGACCCTACTATTATCAACCGGTGGAACGCTTACCAAAATACAACCCCAAGATAAAACACTCCTAGATACTATTCTCTACTGGTGGAATGATTATCAAAATACAACCCCAAAATAAAACATTCCTGGATACTATTCACATCCAATGAAATAGATAAGTACAACTGGTCTTGACTCATTTGATCTTTCACTTTAAATGGTTAATGACTTATTCATAATTTATGTGATAGGTACAAAACATAATTTTAAGGCAATACACAAAAATATAGATAATAAGTCCACTCTCAAAGGTTAAGATCCTTATACTTTCCCAGAAACCCTAATTTGACATTTTAGGCACAACTTATTCTATATTTATCTTTTATTAACCAAATTTATCAGCTATTAATCTAATAATAATATTATTAACATACCCTAAATTCACGTTTAAATCTCATGTCTTACACATGCGATAATAGTCTTATATCAAAAGTTACAATTTATGATGCTTATAAAACCCTAATTCCACAATTAAATAATAAATTTTCTCATAAGTATCATATGATTACCAAATTAAATATAAATACCTAAAATAATAGTATTAAAAACATATAAAAAATCATGGTCTGAATCTAACGTATCACACATGTGATAATAACACCCCCGTTTTAGGATCACCATTTCCAAATTAAGAATCTTTCTCATTTTGTGGGACTTATGCCATTCAAGATTACTCCAAAAAATTTATATGATTTTCCTTAGTATATCTTAAATCATCTAACACATTAAAATACTAGAAATTCCATATTAAATCCATAATGTCCAAAATGTCCTTATAGGTAACCAAAAGCCCTTATCTCCCAAAACCTTATATATATTCAGTATCATTATTCCCAAAACATCCATTTATCATCATACTTCTTAATATACTTAATTTTCACTTATCATACATTATTAAATCCATATCACGTTGAGGTTTTTCCACATAGAATATTATTGTAACTATATCAATTAGCTCTCAACTCACTTTTTTTAATTGCATAATATCACATGCTCATATCATAGCATTAAAACACATATGTTTAAATAAAAACAACATGGTATTTCACACAATCATACATAACACTTAGTATAAAATTCCTAGACTATGACTAGTATCCTTCCAAAAAAAAAGGCTCTAGTCTTTAAGTATGGTTATCCTATCCTATTTCTTCTGAATCTTCTAATAAATAATCTAATAAATAATTAAAAAAATACCATTAGGAATTAATGATATAATTAAGGAAATATACAAGGTAAATTTGGGTGGAAGAAAGGGGGAAAACCGAACCAAGGTTCGAAGGAAGTCTTAGCCAAAACTTGTACAATAAGGAGGGGGATTGGTTAGGGTTTTCTAAAGAGGGAGGGCTTGCAATGGCACAAATTGCCATTTCTAAGGGTGGTTCAATGTTGAGGGAGTCCGAAGCAAGGGGTGGCACTGGTGGAAGTGAACAAATGGGGGAAGATGAGCAAAGATGCTTATGGTTGAATGTGATGGGTGTGGTTTTGTCAGTTTTGTTGCATCAAGGGTGTGGGTTGCTGTTGATTTTGGGTGAGAAAGTTAGAGATAAGATGGGGAAGGCTATGGTGGTATTTTTTGAAAGGAGAGGGTCAGGGATGACAATGTTGGCCAACATTTAGGGGTGGTTTCGGTGTGGATCACTGATGCTCAAGAGAGAAAGGAAAATTAGGGTGTTTTGCTAGAGTTTTCTGAAAGTGGAGGATGCTGGTGTTTGGGGTGAGGGATTGGAAATGATGCTGATGGGGGTGTTGGTGGGTTGTTTTGGCGATAGTGAGGAGGAGGGAAATAAGGAGAAGAGTTGGTGGTGTAAGTCTTCAATATAAATATGGAGGAAGGGAGAGGGTGGTTAAGAATCTAATGTGGCATATATATAGAGATATAAATAGGGGTGAGATGGGAATAGAGGAAGCACACATGAACTATAGGGGTTGCAAAAGGCAAAAACACACAAGGAATGAGAGGAGTGATAGTTGACACGTGATTATGTATGATCTAGTAGAGGCATGATTGGGATATGGAAGAAATCACACGCAAGGAGAAAGGAAGCAGGAGAAGAAAAATAATTCGACCGACAATGGAAAAAGGAAAAAAGATAAGTAAAGGAAACAAGAAAGAAAATAAATAAAGAGGAAGGAAATAAGTTTAGGGGTTAGGATTTAGAATTAGGTTTAAATAATTTAGGTTAGGATATTATGATGATTTAATTGATAGATTACCCAGAATTTAGTTTAGGATTACATTAAGGTTTAGGCTATAAAAATTAGGGTAAGATAAAACTATAATTTTTTGAGATTAGAATTAGGTTATGACATTAATTACTTAGGATTATGTTTAGCTAAAATTTGGGGTATTATAGAAGCGGTATCAATCAATTACCCCTTATTGCCAAATGAGCCAAAAAAGGTTTACCCCACCTGTAGCATGCATAGTCACAAAGCATTTTAGATGATCTTCTGTGGACAAATGATAAAATAATTTATCAAATAATAAAATAACAACATTAAATTAATCAAATATCAATAAAAGCTTGATCTCATGTTTTTTCAAAAAACAGAGTGTAAAATTTTGATATTTTATGACTTAAAATGGGTATAGTTTATAATATAATATTTAAAAATAAATAAATAATGAAAAATAATTACAATAAACATATTTTTTATAATACCCCATATTTTTGTAAATGGTTGAATAAAAATTATGCCAACATTTAGGCCTTTGATTTTGATTTAATGTTATTATTTGGTTTGGGGTAAAGCTTGATTTGAAATCATGTTGAAAATAGAGTTTATTAAGTTTTGCAGGCAAAGCGATTGACTAGTTTGTCATTTTAGTAAATTGGATTTTCTTAACTAAATCGATTGACTAGTTTGTCGAGCTAGTCATATTTTTTAATCTTTATTTTTTGAAAAATTCCTTACACTAAAATGGAACCTTACCAACCCATGTTAATTTGTTCCTAAGAGATTTCTAACCATTTTCATGATGTATTTAACCAAAAATATTACCTCAAATAGATCTGGAATTTGATTGATACATTTAAGGGGAGAGATGACCTTAGTATTGTCATCTTCCGCCTCTCTCCTTTGCATATTTTTGAGATCAGTGCTTCAATCTCATGACTTTGAGCAGCTGGAAGATTGCTTCTATGTTGACCTTCCATTACTTCATTCGTGTATGCTAATTTTAGCCTAATTGACTTGCATTCTCGAAAGATACTATTTGAGCTCTGCAGAATTGGTCAGCAAATCCTAGATGCAATCGATCTGTTTAGCTCAAATTCATACTGTCAATTATAGGGTTTTGAGTTAATTCTTGAGCCCTATGTATTTTCCTTCGATTGGTTGGCTATAAATAGCCTCAATTATCCCTTATATGCACCTTTTCTTTCAGCCACCAAATTCTCTAATTCTAATATTTACTCTCTCTTTTCTACACTTTGAGTCTTGCTAATTAATTTTCTTATACTCTTTTGATCATCTCTCTAGCTCTCTCTTGTTTCAATTGTTAAGCAATGAAGATTCAGATTCTATAAAAAAAGGTTGAGTGGTCCAGCTACGCTTATCCTTTTTTTTTGGCCTTAAGTTGATATATTCTTCTTTCCTTCTATTTTAAGTTCAAAATTTTGATAAGATTTTGGTGTAAACTTTTGAGTTTAATATTTTGGTTTTTAAGGTTTTAAAATTTGAGAACTTTATAGTTGGAATTTATGGGTTTAAAATGGATTTTCCTTGCATCAAGTAAGTGATTCTTACCTTTAAAATATTTAGTAAGTACTCCTACATGTTATATGTTATCTTAAGTTGATTTCTACATGTCATCATGAATGAATATAGCTTGTATAAGTGGTTTGGATGGTTAGAGGGCATGATTTGAGTAAAAAGCATGAAGTTTGGTAAAAATAGGATATGATAATTCTATGTTGTGAAATGCAAGTTAATTCGGTTGAAAATATGTTAGACTATGTTGATACATTTTTTTAATGTGGTTAAGGATGATTTATATGTAAGAATCTACATTAAATTTAATGGTTTGGTGCTGTATTAGGGAAAATCGATCGACTGGTTAGGTCAAACTGATCGACTAGTTCCTATAACAGTCGACTAGTTGACCTAACCCATCGACTAGTAAGCTTAGAGAGACCTTGGTCTTGCTCTATATTTAAACCCATGGACTGGTTTGGTAGAACCGGTCAATTAGTTTATAAATAGTGGATTGGTTTGTCCAAACTGATAGACTGGTTTAACAAAAAGTATGATCTGGTTGAGTCAAACCAATCAACTAGTTGACCCAAACTGATCTAGTGGTTGAGCCACCCCAATCGACTGGTTCGATTAGTGTACATAATTTGTTTCCTTTCGTTTGGTTATGCTTTTAGGCTATGTTTGGAAATCTACCATGATTATTAATGGGATAAAATATAGATTTTATCATGGATTATTGGCATAATGAAAGAATTAAATGGATTATAATTTATGATACACTCTATGAGTAAAGGCTAAATAGGTATTTCACTTATGATAAGTGATGATTTTGAGAAAAGAGTAATGAAACCTAGTATGGACTTAGACAAAGTGATAAGATGGATAAGAGTAATATGTTACAATGATAAATGGAAACCCACTTAGTTGGGAAAATGGAAAGAAAAGGATTGATATGGGATAAACATTAAAATTTTCCTTGCTTGCTTATATGGGCATTGTATGATCACCCATATTTATGAATAAAATAATAATCATATAAAGCAAAAGACAATTGAGTTGAGTATAAGTCTAGGTTACCTGATCCTCGATTAGCTACTTAGGTTAGTCTGCCTTCAAGGATTTTGGTGCCTTCAGGCATGATCCTGAGAGGTCTTGGTGCCTTACCTACTCTAGATATTGATGATGTACTAAGGGGTATCGATACTAAAGGGTTTGGTTACCTAGGTGGTCGGCTTCAGCTTAAACTTATGTCCATTCTAGTTATTGACTTCGTCTTGGACTTTATGTCACTTATTTGGATAGGCTTCCATGGTATGTGAGACCATGGGGTGGTGCACAGTCTATCGCTTAATGATAATAAAATATGGATGATAAGTAAATGGGTTGATCAAATATGAATGATAACTAAGTGAATGATTAATAATTGGATAAGGTTGGAAGTAATATCATAGATGATTAAAAAGGAATAAAAGTTGATTTATGCACTTGGCTAATGGTCGAATGACTAATTAGTTATGGAATAGAATATTGATTGGATGATTGACCTACTTCATATATGGAAAATTAAATGGTATATCCTAAAGGATTGAGTAATTGGAAATAAACCCTAGAGGTTGTTTGGATTCTCTCTGCTATTACTTTGTGAGTGTTGATGTGATGAGGATGTGAAACCAAGCATGGTATATTCTACCTTGCGGAGGTGTGCACGATTGCATTTCCTTATACACTTTTACTGTTATATATAGATTTATCATAATGCCTGTTGTATTTCATATCCACGTATGATAGATTTGCATAATTATATTTGCATTGAAAGAGCTACTTAGCTTACTTAGTACGTAGAGTACTGATGTGCTTGTTTGCTCGATCACCTGCTCATTCCCACTAGCAAAGGGTTATGTGTATATCTTTGGGGATAACCAGTGGAGGGTCTACCTCATTGGGTTAGGGATTGAGAGCAAGGACATTCGGAGATTTTTGGTGGGGTTTGTAGTGGATTGAGATTTTAAGTTGGTTTTCACGCACTAACCTTATTTTATTATAGCCCCGTATTTCTACCTACATGTATTTTGTAATGATTTGGTCGAAACCGTTATGGCCCTCCGATGTAAATTCTCTTTTAAGTTGTTTATTTAATATGTTATTTCACACACTTCGTCATTTTTAATGTTTTGGTTGGTTTTAGCCTTATATCTGATATGGAGTAGGCGACATATGTCTATTATGTGTCAGGTACTGTGGTAACACTCCATTTTTTCCTAGGTGTGTTTTAAGATTCCGTAATATTTTAAAATAAAACTTTTCGATTGTGAAAAACTAAGGGTGTTACATGTTTAAGCATAGAATGGTTAATGGACAAATTACTTACCATGCTAACTAGATTGATGTTAATTACTTTGTTAATTATCCTATATTAAAAGTTAATACATACTATTAATATAAAAGAGCTAATTAAAAATGATATTTGTACTAAGTGCATATAATGTTTAAGTTAGGATCATCAAATAATAATTATTATACCCCCAAGCAATTATACTAAAATATATAGATAAGTTTTTATCTAATCTTAATATTTATTCACTTGTACAAAGCCAATATTTAATTATAACTATCATTATAAGGATCGTATTTAAAAAATAAATAAAATATTACATGTAATATGAGTGAAACAAACCACGACTCAAAGACTAGTGCCGAGATTAACCAGTCATGGTAGCAGGAATCCAAAAAAATAATAATTTATCATTCAATAGGTAATCTATGCAACAATTAATTATAGATAGCTTTATATTTTATTTCTCATCTTCATTTTTATTTTCTTTCACTTTGTTTCAAACATAGTTAATACACACTACCCTTTATGATTAGTATCCCTTCATTAGACTACAATATTATATGAAAATATAATATGGCTATTCCACTCCTAATTAATGACTCTTCTAAGTAGAACTAATACTAAGTAGAAACTACTATAGCATAAATGAAGAATTCTCACTCCTTTTTGGCTGATTTTAAAATTTTATTTAAAAAAGATTGATTCTCAAACAAGTTAGTGATTATAAATTTGAAGCTTCTCTAATTAGCAAGCATCTATAGTAATCTAATTCTGTAACTTCTATCCATAGACATAAGAAGTCTAAGATTCATTCAATTAATTTAGAGAATGAAATTACAGAGATAATATAGTTGATAGTCTACCTTGAATGTTTGCTAGATAGAGTTGCTACCCGTGATCTTCCTCCCTTCTTCCTCTCTTACTATGCCTAAATCGTAATAGAGTGGGTGCTTTTTTTAGCTCTCTTGTTAGGTTTTTAATGACCTATTTGGAATACACACACACACACGCACACACACACACTAATGGTGGTTAAGGTTTAAGGAAACTGATTTCTAATCTACTAGTATCGAATAATTGACTAAAGGTAAATTATCAAAATTAAAAATAAAAAGCATCACCCAAAAATACAGATTTTATTGAAATTATTTATTTATTTACCAACCTGTTCTAGTTCCCTTATCAGTCAAGATTTAGTTACCACAAATCTTTCCATTGAGTAGATACCGTAATAATTGATAGTGAGCTTTGTTTATAGAAAATCTTGTAATAAGTCATTTACTGTCATTACTATTACTAATACTTTTCACATATTGGTTAGGTATTATTATTATTATTATTATTATTATTATTATTAATTTAGGTTATCACAAGGACCAAAAAGTTTGATTGTAAATTCAAGATTCGTGGAAGGAATGGTACTTTCAATAGTATGCAAAATTATATATTAGGTAAGTATTTATAGGGGTATTGATTTACTTGTCTATTATCTCCAAAAGAATGCAAGTTGGTTCACAAATTAACCTAAATAAATTTCAAACTAAGGGATATTATCAACAAGTCGAAATGGGGTGATGAGGATAATACTGTAATGCTTAGGACACTCTACAATGCTAGACATAAGTTTAAGGTGCAAAGTTTGATGGGATTTATAGTCATGAAACAATTATTGTACTTCATGGAAACCAATGAATATCACTCATGGCCTCGTTGGTTACCTAACTTTGATGTGGTTAGTGATATTGTATTTGTGTGCCTAGATTCTATTGCTTTGTTCTATGTGTTTCCATATTCCATTTGTTTGGATTGTACATACAACACTAGTAAGTACAACCTTCCTTTCTTGGAGGCTGTTGGTTGTGTTTCTAGTGGTAAGAATTTTACTATTTCTTTAGTATTTATGAAAAAGGAAGTGAAGATAACTATAAATAGGTGTTTGGTAAGGTAAAGAGATTGATGGAGCCTCATGAACCAAATGCGGTGATCACTAAAAGGAAACTGATACTAACACAAACAATGCCCAAAGTCTTTCTTAATACAATACCTTCTTATGTAGATGACACATTAGTAAGAATGTTCTTTCTCATGCTATTAAAAAGTTAGAAATTATAGCAGAGTGAGAAAATTTCCTAGGAAAATAGAGAGAGATTGTACAAGCAACTATAATTTAGATATATGAGAACAAGCTTCTACTTATACATGACAAATGGGGTAGATTTTCACACCTATTACAATATATATACAAGACCTAGTTGAATCCATATAAGGGGAGGTTTATTTCAATATGAGTTGAAAAAATTCATACGGCATGTATAATGTTTTTATTGTAAATATTCAATGTCATTTAACTTATTACTAAATAAAAATTAACTATTACTTATATTTTGAAATTCTAATTATAGGGTGAAAAGATGAAGAAATATATATTGTCATCAAATATGAATTTTAAAAAATTATGCTTGAAGACCGATACATTGATAAGACTTCAAATTAATAAGATAAAAAAATATCTAAGTAATTATGAGTTATTACTCCACATTATTCTACATATGACACATTATTCAAGGAGATCAAGTTTGTTATATTTCATAGTGTTGGAGTTGATTGAAGAGGATAGTAAGATGTCCCATATGGTTGATCCTAAATCCTTGGGATATGGGTGTTACTTGAAGTTGATACACGGTCTACTGTGTGCACATGAGATATTTCATTATAAATAAGATCATCAATTGTAATATTCCAAATTTTTATCTATTAATCCCGATTATTTTATATTTTAACCTAATCTTAATGTTGGATAATATATAATTTTATCTTATCCAAATTATTTAACCTTTAATCTAATCCTAACCCTAATCCAGATCATTTATATTTTTACCTAACCCTAATCCTAATTCCCTAATCTAACATCTAAACTAAACTCTAAAACTAACTTAAAGGTTATTCTCTTTCTTTTTTCCCTTTTTATTTTCTTTTTCTTTCTACCCCAATTGGTCCCTTTACCTCCTTCCCCCTTTTGGACATGCAAGACCTTCCCCACATGGTTCACGTCCCTTTCCTCCTTACCCTTCCCTGCTATGCACTACCACCTTTGCACCAACATTGTCTATGCACTAACTACCTTCTCCTTTCAATCCTGCACCACCAACCCATCCCTTTATATATCGTAGAACCAACCTACACCAAATTCCTTCCCCAACCCTCAACCCTTAAACCTTCATATGTCTAAGCCCCTTCTATAAATACATCCTCATTGCCTCCACTTCATCTCTTTTAATGTACACACAAGCCATACCTCTCATTTACCTTCTCTCATGCCCATTTCCCTATTAATGAGAATCCTTCTTCCTTCCTTACTTCTCTTCCCTTCTCCTTGCCTCATCGTCAGAAGAGCTCCATACTAGCCTAGAAAGGACTCTTATTCCATTCACACCCCTAACCAATGACCATAACCACCGCAGCTCACCCCCACCACCAGCCATCAGTATAGTTGCCTTCCCCCAAGATTCGGCCCTACTCACCAATCCTTACTCAAAAGCTTTGGAATTCACCACTATTTCCTCCCCCTTTCCACAGGATTCACCACTAACCCCCTATTTACAACCCTCCTTATCCTTTCCCCTTCCATAGCAATGGCAAAAAAATGTCAATGCTCCCTCTATTTGTGTGCACCATTTCCACCAAAGTCATTTACTTGGTTTGGCTCAATTTTTTCTCCACTTTTCCACTTTCCTATTTCATTATATTTTCCTTATTTATTCCATGAGTTCTAAAGTTATATTTTTATTAATTTTTAGGTGTTATTCCCATGGTCTCAGTAGAGGTACCTTAAGATAAACATGCATAGAGTTTGGAGACGCTTTAGTAAGTTTATACATCGTAACTAGGATTTTTGTATGTAATGTGTGCTGTGTATGATATCTCATATTGGATATTATTATGGTAATAATTTTATGTTGAAATTTTTATGGCATTATGATATGGCATCAAATCTATGTAAATAAGAATATGTGAAAAACATGACCTTAAATATTGTTGTTGCGGTAATCTCGCTTTGAAAACCTAAGTGTGATCATAGGACCTATGGTATTTTAATATGATTTGTATAGGTGTGGAATGATGACTAAAAATGAGTTAATAAATATCATGATGATATAATGGGAGTTGGGAACCATCCATATTGGGACCTATTGGTTTTTGTGAAAATGGGTGTTTTGGTTAGTTTAAAGGTATCTTGGTTAAAATGGGTAAAATGAGATATTTTGTATTTTAATGGGCTACATATTTATAAATATACTAAATACCTCTTATGGAATATTTGGAGTGATTATAAATTATCTAAGGTCAATAAATGAGAAAAATGACTAAAGTGGGAATAGTAATCCTAAAGGCGGGTTCATTATTATATGTATAAAATGTCATAGTTAAACCTTCAATTTTGTATATGTTGTTTTTATTGACATTTTTGGATTTTTTATCCAATTTTGTGGTCATATGAGTCTTATGATAATATTTTGGCTTAATTTGTGAAATTGCAATTTTATGGGAATTATGAATAATTACTCTAAGGGTAGGCTATTATCGAATGTGTAAGAGGTTGGATTTAGGCCATGATTGTTGGGTATACTATTAATTATAATATTTTAATTATGAGTATTGAAAATTGTGATAAAATGAGTACCAAGAAAGAATTTATGGTTGGCTTATGAAAATTAGGGTTTCTTAAGAGGGGTGTGACCTTTTCTTTAGAGAAGTGTATCAGTATTCATGTAGTTATCTTTCGTGTGTTTTGAATGCTAATGTGTAGAATCTTTATTTATTTATTTTTTACTTTCCTACATATGAATATGTATGAGTACCTTTAGAAATACTATCTTGAATAAGATATTAATCATTTAAATAGAAATATTAAGTGAGTCGGGCCTGAGGTGTTGTATCCATTCCATCGGATGATTATAGCGATGTGGGAGTGTTTTTTTCTTAGAGGTAATCCAAATCATTCCATCGGTTTGAGAATATTGGGGTTTCTAAGCTCAACATAAACTAGAACATGATCTTGAGATAAAAATAATGAATACGATATTAATCACTTAAAGTAAAAGATTACATGAGTCAATACCTAGGTTTATTCCACTGAATGATAATAATGGCTTAGGTGTATTTTTTCTTGAGATGTATTTTAGACCTTTCCACTAGTTTAAGGTGTGTTTTTCCTAAGAGGTGTTGGATCCATTCCATATCTAGGGAGAACACATTGGCTATCGTCAAACATCACCTCAGGTGAGCTCAAGGAAGAATGGAGAAGTGGGCAAATGAGCATAGGAGTGAAAGAGTCTTTGACATTGGAGATTGGGTGTATGTTAAATTACAACCCTATAGGAAAGTTTCCCTAGCTAACATAACCGTACACAAGTTTTCTCCCACATATTAAGGTCCCTACAGAGTAGTGGACAAGGTGGGGGCAGTGGCATACAAGTTGGAACTTCCTCCTTCCACATCGGTTCACCCGATGTTCCATGTATCATTGCGACGTTACTGAAGAAGGGTTATCAGCGAAAGATAGCTAGCCAATTTCTAGCTTCTTATAAAATTAATCCTAACCTCAACTATGAAATATTTGTCATAATAGATGGGTAGACGGTTAAGAGAAGTAATCAAGCTACAACCAAAGTCTTAGTACAATGGTCCAATAGGAATGAGGATGATGCTACATGGGATTATTACTATAACCTTCTTAGAAGCTTCCCAAATTTTAACCCTTGTGGACAAGGGTCAATTAAAGTGGGGTATTGTTATGCACCCTACTATTGAAGGAGAAAAATTAGAGGATAAGGAGTCAGGTAAAGAAGATGGCATCAAAGCAACAACAATAGAGGAAGCATAGCAGAGCATCAACTCATTACTTAGCTCCCTTCAATCCAATTTTTCAATTCAATATATACATTAGTAAAATGTAGTGTTTGGGTAATATTTGTAATAAAACATCATGTGGAGTTAGTCATAGTGTAAGGCCATTGGGCCATATGTAGATAATCCTAGCTGGAACTAATATGTATCTGTTGCAACAGATTTTGGAGGTATCGGACAACAGAATTCTAGCTCAAACTTCCTTCCCTTTCCGTTTTCTCTCAATTCCTCTCTAGTTCTCCATTGCTACCTCGAGTTTTATTGATTGAATTTATAGAAGTAACATTGGTATCAAAGCCATCTCAATCAGCCATGGTCGATAGAACCAACGTTGCTAAGATGAGGTGGGAGATGGATAACCTCTGATCATTAATGGAAGAGATGAAAAATACCTTCCAAACCCAACTTTGAGAATCTCAGTAGGAACCATTAGTGGTTCTGCAAGACATCCTTCCACAAATGCAAACACTTCAGTTGGGACCTTCATCTAGCAGGATACCAAATGGAAATGGTTCCACAACACTCGAATTTAATCAACCTAAAAACCAAACTAGCCTACTTGATGTGGGAGTCACCCACGACACATTTCACCTTGCTTACACCCACTCATTAGAATTCAAATGTTCACCATATTCTATACCCTGTAGCTAGAATAAAAATTTTGAGGTTTGATGAGAATAATGTGGAGGGGTGGATTTACACGGCATCAATTTTTTTTCCATTAACAAAACACCAGAGAATAGTAAGGTGTGAAGGGCTTCAATTACTCTGGAGGATCTAGCATTGCAATGGCATCAAGGGTATATGAAGACCAGGCCTCACCCCATGTACATCTCCTAGCAAGAATATGTAGAGGTGATCATTGTCTGCTTATGTTCCTCCTTATTTGATGATCTTATGGCTGAGCTAACTAATCTTAAGTAGGGAGATAATCTAGTAGAGTATCAAAATAAGTTTGATGCATTGTTGAATCAGGTGAATCTACCAAAAGAGTACGTTGTGAGTTGCTTTTTAGGTGGCCTACAACCCACCGTCCAACATAGCATCAGGATGTTTAAGACATCCACCCTCTAAGAGGCATATGAACTAGATAAGTTACAAATTATAGTGATCTAGAGCCAAAAGAACCAGCACAAGCCACCTCTATTACCAACTCCTCAAGCATACTAGAAAATTCAAGGTCATAAAAATAATGGTAGGGCCTTATTAGAAAGGTAAATGAGATAGAAACGAAGAGAGCTAAGGGGGAATGTTTCTAGTGTGGTGACAAATTCACCCCGGCCATAGATGCAGCCGAAGACAAATCTTCATGATGGATGCAGTAGATGAAGAAGATGGAATTATAGGGGAACAACTGGGAGAGGAAGAAGGAATGAAGGAGTTAGCAAGGGATGAAATTACTCAAATATCAATGCATGTCTTGAATGGAATGGCCACTTACCAAACCATTCATATGACAGGGTACATTAAAATGAGGGATGTTAATATGTTAATTAACACAGGAAGCACACACAACTTCCTAGATATGAAGACAACAAGGTAGTTAGACTGTCAGTTGATAGCCACTTAGGTAATGATAGTTGTTGTGGCCGATGGAAGGGCTCTTCAAAGCTGATTTATATGCAGAGGATTAGTGGAAAATTGCAGGGCATGAGTTTACTAATGATGTGGTGGTGATTCCATTAGGATTGTGTGACATGATATTGGAAGTGCAATGGCTCAGCACCTTGAGGAGGATCACTTTGGATTAAAAAAACTTAAGTGTTGAAGTTTGGGTCAACAATCATAGGGTTAAGCTGAGAGGGGCTCAAGGGGTCAAATCGAAGGAAATCAAGACCAAGGAGATAAACAAGATGATGAATAAGGTGACTGCTCAAAATAGCTTATAGCTCTATACCCTATAGTTGTGTGAAGGAAACTAGAAGGAAGAAACAAGTGTTAAATTATCAAGGGTTGAGAGTTTGGAAGCTAGGAAAAGGGAAATCTATGCCATCCTCTAGAAATACCCTACTATTTTTACAGTACCAAAGGAGTGCCACCATCCAAAACACATGAATATCACATTGATCTCAAACCAGGGTCAGATCCCATAGATTTAAAACAGTATAGATATTCTACTCTTTAGAAGAATGTCATTGAGTCACTGGTGAAGGAGATGTTGTAGAGAGGGATTATACAACATAGTACAAGTCCATACTCCTCACCAGTTGTGTTGGCTAGGAAAAAAGATGGGAGTTAGAGACTTTGTATTGACTATAGGGAATTGAATAAATAGAAAATGAGAAGGAATTTTCCCATTTCGGTCATTAAGGAGCTATTAGAAGAGTTCATGGAGCTTAATATTTCTCAAAAATTGACCTTCGCTCTGGTTATCATCAAATAAAGATGGCCACGGAGGATATTCAGAAAATGACATTTAAGACACATGAAGGGCATTATGAATACTTGGTGATGCCCTTTGGATTAGCCAATGCTCCATCCACCTTCCAAGGATTAATGGATGAGGTGTTAAGGCCATACCTCAGAAGGTTTATTTTGTTATTTTTTTATGATATCTTAATATATAGTAGTGATTAGCCATCACACTTGAATCACTTGGAAGCTGCGTTGGAAGTGCTCAATAGCAACCATATATATGCCAAAGAGAGTAAGTGTTCATTTAGGGCCACATAGATTGAGTACATAGGGCATGTAATATCAGAACAAGGAGTAGCTACTGACCTTAGAAAAATAGAAGCAATTAAGCAATGGCCCCAGCCTAAGACTCTCATGCAACTTAGGGGGTTCTTAGTATTACCTAGCTATGATAGGGGGTTTGTGAGGAACTATAGCACTATTAGCAATCCCTTAACGGATCTACTTAAAAAAATATTCTAGGGATGGACGAGTAGGGTGCAAGAAGCATTTGAGAAGCTCAAGGTTGCACTCACCACTACACTTGTATTGTCATTGATAGACTTAAACAAGGAATTTTTTGTGGAAAGTGATGTATCTAGAGGAGGAATGGGAGTTGTTCTCATGCAAGAAGGACACCCCATTGCGTACATTAGCAAGGCCTTCTCCCAAAGATAGAAAGCTCTATCTTTCTATCTTATTTGTAATGAAAAACTGGAAACATTATTTGATGGGTAGACATTTCAAGATTAAATTTGACCATCAAACCCTAAAGTACCTCCTTAGCCAACGAATAATCAATGATTTACAATAGATGTGGCTTGCTAAGCTAATGGCATATGGCTATGAAATCATAAATAAAAAGGGGAAGGAAAATTTAGAAATAGACTCATTATCTATGGTTAAGGGAGGGGAACTCATAACTACCTCCCTATCCACATTACATTCAAATCTTCTAGAGAAGCTTCAAAGGATTTGGAGTAATGATGATAGACTCAAAGAATTGAAGCTATAGTTATAATGAAACATTTCGGCATTTGCTAAGTATAGATACTCTCAGCAGTTACTCAAGAGGAAGGACAAGTTGATGGTAGGTAATGATCCACAACTGTATCAACAACTACTAGATATATATCATGCCTCTCCTTTAAGGGGCAACTCAGGGATTCAAGTGACTTATCAAAGGGTGGATAGACTCTTTTATCATAAAGGATTAAAAAAGGAGGTGAGGGAGTATGTTAGAAGGTGTGATACATGTCAAAGGAATAAGTATGATACCTCAGCTTATTTAGGGAAGATGTAACCATTGCCAATTACCCAGACCATTTGGTTCAACATTAACATGGATTTCATTGTGGGATTAACTAAGTTACATGGGAAGAAATTCATATCATTGATCGACTTAGCAAATATGCACACTTTGTACACCCAGGCACCTCTACAAAGCCTCACAAGTAGCTCAAGAGTTTGTGGATCATGTATATAAAATCCATAGCTTACCCCAAACAATCACTAGCAATCGTGAATCCATATTCTTAAGCAAGTTCTGGTAGGAATTATTTTAACGTCAAGGTGTTAAGCTATAGATGTCCACAACCTATCACCCCTAGACTGATGGGTAGTCAAATGTCCTCAATAGACGCTTAGAAAAGTATTTGAGGTGCATGGCAGGTGAAACCCCTAAAGACTAGACCAACTGGCTGTCATTAGCTGAATATTAGTATAACACTACATACCATTTAGCTATACAAATGACCCTTTTTAAAGTTATGTATGGATATCCTCCTCCCATACACTTACCATATTTTCCAAGGGATTCATTGTTTGAGCAAATGGATAGAACCCTCACAGCTAGGGAGAACACATTGGATATCCACAAACATTACCTCAGGCGAGCTCAAGAAAGAATGGAGAAGTAGGCCAATGAGCATAGGAGTGAAAGATTCTTCGACATTGGAGACTCGTTGTATGTTAAATTACAGCCCTATAGGCAATTTTCCCTGGCTAACATAACCGTGCACAAGCTATCTCCTAAATATTATGGTCCCTACAGAGTAATGGACAAGGTGGGGTAGTGGCATACAAGTTAGAACTTCCTCCTTCCACATCGGTTCACCCGGTGTTCCATGTATCATTGTTGAAGAAGGGTTATCAAGGGAAGATAGCTAGCCAATTTCTAGCTTCTTAAAACACTAATCCTAACCTCAACTATGAACCAGTTTCCATAATATATTGGAAAATGGTCAAGAGAGGCAATCAAGCTACAACCAAAGTCTTGGTACAGTGGTCCAACAGGAATGAGGATGATGCTACATGGGATTGTTACTATAACCTTCTTAGAAGCTTCCCTAATTTCAACCCTTGTGGACAAGGGTTAATTAAAGGGGGATATTATTATGCACCCTACTATGGAAGGAGAAGAAGTATCAGATAAGGATTTTGGTGAAGATGATGACATCAAAGCAACAACAATAGAGGAAGCATAGTAGAGCAGCAGATCATCACTTAGCTCCCTTCAATCCAAATTTTCAGTTCAGTTTATACATTAGTAAAATGTAGTGTTTGGGTAATATTTGTAATGAAGCATCATGTGGAGTCATTCGTAGTGTAAGGCCATAGGGTCATATGCAAATAATCCTAATTGAAACTAATATGTATCTGTTGCAATGGATTTTAGAGGTATCAAACAATAAAATTCCATCTCAACATTCCTTCCCTTTCTATTTTCTCTCAATTCTTCTCTGGTTCTCCATTGCTACCTTGAGTTCTATAGATCGAATTCCTGTAAGTAACATCGACTTCTACTCAGTTCTCAGCTTCTTGTCGCCAACCTACTATAGTTGTTTGCCGTCCATTTTCCTAAGAATTAGTATTTGATCCTCCTCACTATTGTTCAGTTTGAGCTACCATGTGGTTTTGGGTCTCATCTAGTCTCATTTGCTTTAAGCTTCCATCAATTAGCTTACAACAATAATCCATTTGTTGTTAAGGTATTATGCTAATTATTTCAGTAATTTTGCTTATTATTTCTATCCTCTGTATCAGTGTCCAATTCTCCTCATTCTTGTTCAGTTTAAACTATTGGGTTATTTAGGGTCTTATTGCTTCAGGATTTCATCAGTGAGCCCATTACAACACTTGACCTCGTTAGCTCACCATGATCAACTCCATTTGTTGTTAAGGTATAATGCTATTATTTTAGTAATCTTTCTTATTATTTCTTCACTCTTATCATCTTTGGTCAATTATCGTGCATTTTGTACGATGGAGACATTTAATGGATTATGTGTATTTAATGGGTATGGACGAAAATTAGTTTATTGTTGTTTTGTTTCAAGTTTTGTGTATTTTGTTATAGGAAATGGTTTTGTGTCAAGTCTCTGAGTTACTATTATTCTTTTTCCACTTATGATTGATTACAAACATTATATTTTCGTTTTTGATTTTAGATTTTTTTGTGTACCAATTGCCTTAGGCCCATATTTATCTATGAAGAGAAGAGTTTTCTATTATTCAAGTTAATTTTTTTGTAGTTATAGTGATTAGGCATATATAATACCCAAATAGGCTAATAGCCTTAATAACTAATCTAACTAAAAACGATCAACTCATTAACTAATCGTATATGGAATATAATACGTATATTATATTTCTACACTATAATACTTATATTTCTACACCCCCTCCTGGTCAAGTTGGGCTTGGTGGATCAAGGAAAAGTCTTAACTTGGAGATGAAGAATTTGTTTTGAACTTCCTTGAGTGCTTTGGTGAACAAATTTGCTAATTGAAGAGAGGTCTTGATATAAGGTGTGTGAATGAAGCCAAAGATTAAATTTTCTTTGATATAGTGGCAATAGATTCTCAAATGTTCTGTATGTTCATGGTTGACAAGATTTATTACAATTTGAATAGTAGATTTATTATCACAATGGAGAGGAATTGGTTGAGGAATATGAAACTTTAAGTCCACAAGAAGACCCTATAACCAAACTAGAGCACTTATGCCATGAGACATACTACAATATTCTAATTCACAAGAGGATTTGGAAACAATTTTTTGCCTTTTTGTCTTCCATGAAGCAAGTAAAGTCCCTAGTAACATGCAATACTCGGTCAGATATTTGCCAATGAATTCACATGCTCCCTAGTCTACATCAAAGTATGCTTGAAGTGAAAGATAGGCATTAGTTGCGTATAATAAACTGAGGTTGATAGTTCCTTTGAGGTATCAAACCACATGTACAGTTGTTTGCATCTGAGGAAGTCTTGGGGGGGGGGGTCAACAAACTAACTTGGTTTCTAGACAGTACAAGAAATGTATGGTCAAGTAATATTGAGAGATATAAAAGCCTTCCAACTAATCGACTATATGATTTAGGATCTGACAGTGCATCCCCATCTACATATTCAACTTTGTGCCTTTAGAAAATGGCACTAAGGTTAGGGTACAGTCTGTGAGACCAGTGTCCAAGAGAATATTAGTTATTTACTTTCTTTGATTAAAGATGGTACCCTCTGAACTTCTAGCAACTTAAATGTCTAAGAAGTAATGAATTAGACCAATCTCTTTAATAGATAATGTTATGTGAAGAGTAACTTTGATGTGAGAGATATGAACCTCATTATTTCCATCAACTAATAGATCATCTACATAAACAAGAATGATTGTAAACAAACCACCATTTGCTCTTATGAAAAAGGAATAATCTTATGCAGATTGCTAAAAATCTTCACTGAGCAAAAATTTAGTTAACTCCTTATTCCATTGGTGTGAAGCCTGTTTAAGGCTATACAATGACCTATGTAGTTTGCACACATATCCAGGAGGAACTTCATAGCCTCTAGGAGGTTTCATGTATATCTCCTCATCAATGAAACCATGCAAGAATGCATTATAAATATCAATTTGATTAATTGGCTAAGAATTAATGGTGGTTAATGCCATGAGAACTCTAACAGTGGTAAATTTCACCATAAGGAAAAGTATGTTTATAATCCCTTTACTTGCTTGTATATACCCTTTTTCAACTAACCGGGCCTTGAATCTTTCAACTGATCCATCAGGTTTGTATTTGATCTTATAAACCCATTTTGAGACTATAGGCTTAGCATGTGAAGGTAGTGGTGTGAGCTCCCAGGTCTTGTTAGCTTCCAATAATGAAATTTCCTTTTGCTTGGAAGATATCCAATTTGGATCTTTGGATAAGATGTGGGTTCATACATTTGCATAGTGTTATGAAGAGAAACTAAATATTCAGGTGAATAGATAGATAAATTAGAATATGTAGCAGGTAAAGTGGGAGAAATGAAGTCATACAGTTTATTAGGAATACTATTTAAGATTTGCAACAAGGAGAAGGGTGAAGTTGTGGTGTTGAAGATGATGATTGTGTAGGCGGTAATGGAGAATACGATGGCTTAGGAAGTAGGTAATTAAGCAGAGGAGAAGAAGTATTTAGGGACTATAAAGGTTGTGTAGTTTATGAATCGTAACTTAGCAGGGGAATATTTTGTGGTGGATTTGGAGGCGTATTAAAATTGATAAAAGGAAGAGATTGTTGTGGAGGTGAACCAGTTTGAGAATCCTCAAAGGGAAAAATATTCTCATAGAAAGTAACAACTCTGCTGACAAATGTTGTGTGAGATTCGATATCATATAATTTGTATCCTTTTTTAGCATAAGGATACCCAATTAATACACATTTTCTTGCCTGGGAGATAAATTTATCTTGATATAGACTTTGTAAACCATAGCATAAAGAACCAATTATTCTAAGATGATCATAAGAAGGAAGCTTACTAAAAAGAGATTCATAAGGTGTCTTCCATTGTAAGGAAATAAAGGGCAAGAGGTCAATGAGGTGTGATGCTGATAGGATCATATATCCCCCAAAATTTGATGGCTATTTGAGCATGAAATCTCAGAGCTTAAGCTATCTCAATTAAATGCTTGTGTTTCCTTTCAACCTTTCCACTTTGTTGGGGTGTTCTAGGAATGGACCTTTAATGTATGATTTCTTTCTACTTAAACAAATTAATACATTGTTGTTGTAGAATTGATGTTCCATTATCACTACAGATCACTTTAATATGCTTATTTAATTGATTCTCAATAAGGTTGATAAAGTTGGAAATAATGGAAGGCACTTATTGTTTGTTTTGCAACAAAAAATTCCAAATCACCCCGAGAATGATCATTCACTATGGTGTAAAAATATAGTGCTCTAGAAATGCATGGTTGTTTGTAAGGCCCCCACAATTCCATTTGAAAAAGATCAAAGGGAAAATCAGCATGTGGAGAAATTAGAGGAAAAGGTAAATGATAATATTTAGCATGCAAACAAGTGTCACAAACAAAATAAGAGATTTACTACAAAAGGATGGATCAATATGTTTCAAAGTAGACGTAGAACTATGTCCTAATCTATCATGAATTACATTTAACTCATCCACAGAATAAGACTTTAAACTATCATCATCATTTACACTAAAAATTGGATCTAAAAAAATTCTTATACAAATCTAAATTATTAGACGTCTTCTGTTAGTTTGTATGCAATTTATATAGCCCAGCAACCTTTTGTGCAACTGTAAGCACTGAGTTAGTTGTAGGGTCTTGTGATGGTTTTGGTCAATCAACTTACTGATCAATAGGAGATTATGTTTAAATTCAAGAATGTAAAGCACCTTATGTAAGATAAAATTGGACTTAAGAGGAATAATACCAATGTGATTACTAGTTTTAAGTCCACCATCAGTTAAAGCAACTAGGATTAGATGATGTCATGGTTCAAGTTTGCTAAATAGGGCTTTATCATTACACATAGGGTCAATTGATCTAGAATCCATAATCCAGCTAGGTTTATTTCAAATAAATTAAGGTAACCATGATTAAAACTAACAATCATACATGACATGTTGGTCGTGAAAGTAAATATATTTGAAGTGCTAATGTGATGTTATTTAATGAGTTTGATTAATTCTTGACACACCACATTAACTAATTAAGATTAATGTGTATATTACCAAGAGCAAGTGTTCCAAGAAATGATTCATTTAAGGGAGATTCCATTAGTGGATCCTTCTATTCTGATATGTTTGCAAATCTTATATTGAGCTTTTGATTTGGGCCTTTGTCCTACTATGGATATCCATGGATCTTGAAATATTTATCCATAATATGTCCAAGTCTTTTGTAGTGATCACACCTTACATCACTCTTGGCTTGCTTATTGTCTTTCTTTGAGTAATAATTTTGTTGCCTCCTAATAGTAAAGGCACTGATATCTTGGTCTGTATTGTTGGATTTAGTAACTTATTTCTGCATCTTATTTTGTGTTATGAGATAGAATGCCTCACTCATATGAGGTAAAGGATCATGAGACAGTATGTTACTTCTAATTGTGTCATAGTCATTGTGAAGTCTCATTAAGAACTGAGTTAGTTGTCTTCGGTTTTCTTTCTCCAACATACTCTTATGTATGCCACAATTGCAATGTTCAACTCTACCACACATAAAAATCGGTATTTCTCCTTAAGCTCCTCCAATAGATTATTTATGTTTTTTTCATAATAATTGATTACTGTCATGTTATCTTGAAACATATTATGTAACTTTTTTTCCAGTTTATTCAAAAGAAAGATATTCATACAGCCATGGTGAGTTGTAATCTCACTCCACATCTATCTTCTAGAATGACAGTAAGTAAAATTCTCAACCATATTGCTAGCCATACAATTAATAATCCAATAGCGTATCATGTAATCGCAAAAAATCCATCATTGAAGATCTAGAGAGTTTGAAATAGGCTTTAGCATGCTTCCATCGATAAATAAAAATTTTGTTTTGGCTCCAAATGTGAGTTTCATAGCTCAGATCCAGTTTAGATAATTCATATTGTTGACTATGATTTTCACAATATTTACCCTAGGATGATCCAAAGGGGAGAGGTAATATGGATCCTCAATTGATTTATCTTTTTTATTATTCGTAGGCATAATAACAGAGACCGATCGAAAAAAAGGAAAAGAAGCTCAAATGGAAATTCTTGATCAAATCGAAAAGAGAAAACTAAAAATATTATAGTACCCCAAAATTTTGCTAAACCTAACCTGTATCATAGATACCTTAATCTGATTCTAATCTCAAGAAAATGTTATTATAGCCTTATCCAAAGTTTGTGATCCTAAAATCTTAACCTAATCTTTGACCCTAGAAATTATATTCTTAACCCAACCTTAATCCCAATTGATTTGTATATTTAATCTTACCTAATTTTAGCTAATCAAATTTAATTTAATCCCTAACTTAACCCTTTTCTTCCCTTTTTATTTTCTTCCTTTCTTTCTTTTAGGAATTTATTTCTTCTCCTCCTTCTCTTGTGTGTGTTTCTCTTATGACCTACCACACACAACTATAACCTCACCTTACCTCTGTTGAATTTTACTCCTGCAATCCCTCACCCTTGCCATGTTTTTCTTCTTTCTTTGCCATGCCCATCATTAGCACCCTCTGCCGATCCATCCATTCCCTTGCACCTTCTCCCTACACCACCAGTTTGCATGTCACCATGCATAAATGTATACACACTACTCCACCTCTCTTCCTTTCTCTTTTTTTTTTTCCATTTATTACCCAAAAAAGTTTGTTAACACCATTATCTAACCCCTTTCTTCTTTCTTCTTATTTTCCTTCTTTCTTCTTCTTCTTCCTTCCTTCCCCTACTCTGTTTTCGATGCTTGAACCACCACCTCCATCATCATGCACCACCACAGCCACCAAGCATCACCTTGAGCTCAGTAGATCAACCATCAAGACCATCATGTTGCTCCCCCTCGTTATCGCCGACCACTTCCATTTTTTCCTCTTCTTTTCTTTTGTTTGTTGTATTTTTGTGAGGCACACTATTAGCACATGGTCTCTATCATGGTCGTGTACCTCTATTTTTCCTTATCATACACCTATGCAAACCAGCATGGTTTACCTGTGCACACTCTCACGGCTCGCACACAACCTCTACATGCTCATGCGCACCTATTCATTATTTCTTGGGTAATTCATTGCTCAAGTACGATCATGCCTCTTTGCATAGCCTGCTCATGTAGGATATCAGCTCATGACCTAGGTATGCATCACCTGTAGCACACCTGTGTATCCCTTTATTTTTAGCCGTGCACCCTTTTTTCACACCCAAACCTTACACAAACACCACTAAAATTTTACTATAGCACCACCAGACATTCCACCATACTTTCACACAACTCAAGCTTTCCTTTGACTCTGATTATTTCCATTTTTACCCTCCCTTAACTTTCCCCTCAATTTTATTCTTTGATTCTAATCGTATATTATTTCGTTTTCATAGGTTATATTGCAGTGATCTCAGAGGATGAAGTCTAGGATTTACGTGCTTAAAGTTGAGTATTCGTGCTATGTGTATTATCATGATATTGTTTTTATATGATGGAATGTATGTTGTTAATGATACGTTGTAATAATGTGGATTTATATGATATAAAGGAAGTAAGAATGGGCAAGATGTGTTAATATAATTTTGTTATGCTAAATCGTATATGTGGAAAAATATAAATTATGGAATATTAATATAGGCCAAATAAATTATGATAAGTGGAAATTTTGTATATTTAAGAGATATGATGATAAATGGAAGATTTGGAAAATAATAGTTGTTGAAGATACAAGACTTTCATAAATAAGAGCATTTTGGTCAATATAGGTTAATATAAAATTTTTGGTATTTTCATGTATTAGGGGGATTAAATATGACAATGATATCAGGATAAGTGTTTGGAGTGATTACTAAATGTCGTAGGTTTCTCAAAATGAGATAATGACCTAATTAGGATATAGTAACCTTAAAATGGTAATATTATTATCCCATAGGTAAAGTCTTTGAGTTAAACCACAAATTTTGGATGTATTGTTAATATTGATATTTTAGAAATTTTTATTGAATTTGTGTAATTATATGAGTCTTATGGGAAGAGTTATGACTAACCTGTGAAATTAAGGTTTTGAGAGCTCTATAAATAGTAATTTTGGAGATAGGGTTATTATTGTACGTGTGAAATGTGAGCGTTAGACCATGAATTTCAGTATGTTAACAATGATAATATTTGAGAATGATATACTATATTTGGTGGTTGAATGATCAATATAATAGAAGTTATGCTAGGAGTGTAAAATTAGGGTTTGAGGAAATCAAGGATATTAACTCTAGAGATCAGCCTTATGGCCTCCGTGATGTGCTTATATGCCTTAATGTGTTCGGTACCTATAAATCAATCATGAATAAGACATTAATCATTTAAAGTAAAAGATTACATGAGTAGGGCCAAGGTGATGTTTTATATCTGTTTCATCAGATGATAATAGTAGCTCGGGAGCATTTTGCCCCGAGAAGGTGACGCTTTTATATCTATTCCACCGGATGATAATAGTGGTTCGGGCGTGTCATCTCTAAGAAGGTGCTTCAGATTGTTCCATTAGTTTAAGAATAGTAGGGTTCCCGAACTCAACGTATATAAAAGAATAAGAATGGTTATAACTAATAAAGAGGTATGGAACAGTATTTTATCTTATGAGGTTTTTCATAGATTGAATATGTACTCATTATAAGTTGTGAATGCATGTTTTTATCTATACCCCTAATTTGATAGTATTGTTACTTCATTCAGTACGTAGCATACTGACTATCCTTTTCATCGGTAATTTCCATTTCCACAAATAGGAGATCCTAATTCTTCTGTGTAGGTATTTAAAGACCCGCTAGATGACTTTGCTGCTTTTGATGTACTATGTGGGTTTTATCTGTACTGGGTGTTTGGGCGAAGAATTATGTTATTCGGTTAATGTATTTACCCGGATATCTTTCTAGACTATTTGATCCATGGTATCCCTTAGTTTGTATTTTGTTATTGTAATTCGAAGTTAACCTCCAAACTAGTATTGTATTTATAACATATTCTTCCATTTCTAATTACTCGGTTTTATTATGAATGGTTTTAACCTTGTGATTGATATAAGGATGGTTTGGCAAATCAGACTTATGTCAATTATGACATTAACGTCTAATATTTTGCTTATATACTTCTGCTATAAAATAAAATTTTTTTAATAATAAAATTTGGGATGTTACAAATATAGAGTCATGTTTTGATACCATGAGAAGAAGATGAAGACAAGATCGAAGACGAAGAGAAGAGTTCTCTGTTATTCAAGTCAATTTTTTCAAAGTTATGGTGATTAGGTATATATAATACCCGAATAGGTTAACAACCTTAGCAACTAATCTAACTAAACAAGATCAATTCATTAACTTATCATATATATCATATAATACATATATTATATTTCTACACTATAATACATATATTTCTACACATCCCCTAACCCTCTTATACTATGTCATAAATGCATTAAAATATGTCAATGTTCACCATCATCATTGAAATTAGTTTTTCAAATTACAGTTGTTATCACCGAATTCATCAAGTTATACATTTTTTTATAATTTCTCACCACAAACATTAGACAATATTACTAATATGTTACATTGTGTTTGGGGATTATAGATTAGCTACAATGCATATATATATATATATATATATATATATATATATATATATATATATATATATATAAATGTGTGTGTGTGTGTGTGTTTGTTTAGGGATTTTGATGGGAAAGTTAAATCTATTTGTGTATATTAGTATAAATACATCTTGTGATGATTTATATTTGTCCATGAGTATTATTGTATTTTATTTTTGTTCATATATTATTAATGCACGGCATCGATGAATCCATAGATGATATAAAAAATGATGAGAGCTAGATTCTAGGTATTTTATCTTATAGACTTCATCTTTTTCTCGTTCTCCATTGTCCTCGTTAGCCCTTACTTCAAGTGATCAATTTAGAGCTTTTAAAGAATATAACAATGAGAGTAGGCATCTCCAATAAAGTTTAGATCACGGGGTTGAAGACTTGTTAATAGGACTTTGTTAGCTAGAAAATTATTTAATAGTTTAAATTATTTTAGAAATTTTGTTTGTATGAATTTTAGACTTTTGTTGCATCCGCTTTATGGACTTGGATGTATTTATTTTATAAACTCTGGACTAATCTATTATAATTGGTGCTTCTAAAATTCATTTTATTTAATTAAATAAGTTAAAATGTTTGAACCACTATTTATTGTGGATATTTAGATCATTTTGTGAACTTCAGAACTTTAAATATCCATCAAATACAAGAATTTTTTTATATTAAAAATAAGCATATTTTCAGACATTTAGATATATCAAATATATCTAATATCTACGACTAATTTTTCAGATATCCAACACTTCTAAATAAGAATACAGTGTATCCAATATTTAATCGGATTAGATATCTAAAGAAAATATCTAATTGAATACAAATATTTAATTTTACATCCTAATCATAGCCACATAAATAACATGTAACATATTAGTTTTTTTTTTTTTAATTCCAGTTGCATCCCTATCTTTTAACACAATTTATCATGAAACATAAAAAGAGTATATTAAGATATATATCAAAAAATGTCAGCATAAATGACTTTATATCATCTTCATTTCAGATAATATCCAGCTGTATGTTTGTTGGGGGGGGGGGGGGGGGAACTTGAATGGCTCAAACACAAAAAACCGCACGAGTCTTTCCGAAATATCATTTAGTTGGTTGCCATGTTCATTGAAAACCTACGATCCATCCCATCCCATCCCCTTTTCCACAAGGATCACAACCAAACCCAAAAAAAAAAAAAAAAAAAGCGACGCCCGTAAAAATGAATGGCAGGAACTAGTGATAAATTCTAAGATACAGAAAAGGGAATCCTATATCACCAAAAACAAGGTAGGCAGGCACTGGAAATCGAATTTCAGGAAATAAGTGCTCGACCACCGGGTATCTTGTAAAAAATTTGCAGATTCGCAGAAATGTCTTCCTTCTACTCAACCAAGATCCGAAATCAGAATACTTCAGCAACCTTACTGGCAAGCACTCGTTCTCGTCTCTCAACGTATTCAAAAGGGAACCAACCTGCTTTGCCTTTGCATTCACCTTCAGCCCAGCCATTGTTAGACACCTGTCAACGCATAGCATTTTACCAGACGCCATCAAATAATTTTGCAATACATTCTTATAATTCGAGGAGAAATTAAAACCCCACAGGGTTACAAGTTACTTTGATTCGATATATGTATCACAAACCCTGTGCAGTTCACAGGAAAATCAGGAAAGTTGTCTCGAGGCTTTCAGAAAAAACCCAAACTAGGGGGATGCCAATTTTGCAGATTACAAGAAGGCACATCTAGAGAAAAGGACGAGCATAGGAAGAAGATTTATCATAAGCTAGAACGGATGGCTTCACGGATATTCTGGCTGGTGGGGAAGGGGCGGGGCAAGTTTTGCATGTATGGCTAGAGATGACTTCTTCCATATTGTCACCACAATGCACTCACTTTTTCCCATAAGTGAAAATTTGGCCCTCTAAAAGCTTGGGATGTTCCATACACCAGAAACTAACGAAATACACAATTACAGTAGAACTTTGCCAATAAATTAACGAGGATTAAATCAAAGCTGCAAACCTTTCGAACAACAACATAGTCACCAATTTTCAAGCTCAATTCCACATCAGATTCAGCATGATACGGATACACAGCCTGCAGAAACAGGAATAATAAAACCTTAGACATATAAACACTTTGTCTTTGCTAGGTAGCATATAAGCAATACATACAGCCCATACCAATCTCCATTTCATGAACCAATTATTAAAGTTCAGAAATAAAGTTCAATCTTGTTTGCAATTGTAGAAGGCTAAAGCATCATTTGGTAACTAGATTATAAAGTTCAGCAAACATGATATGCTTTTCAAATTTATTTGCTAAGAAATATGAATATAAGAAATAGGAAATATAAATCAATAAAAATTGTGTTTGTATCCTTATTGCCTTTGTTAATGACCACAAACCCAAGCCTTCCCAACTCATGAGAATTGGGGATAAGCCTATTATCATTATGAACATAGTCATGTCGTATCCTCCTACCCTAGTGGAGACTGGAGATCATACAATTTAATATCAGTCTTGATACACAATATCGGCTGATATAAATCAGTTTTTGAATTGGCTAATACGCGAAATTGACAATGCACGACGTTTTTAGAATTTTATGTACTTATCAGCGATATATCGGTTATCAGCTAATATTTACCAATATTTTACCGATATTTACCAATATTTGCTAGTATTTGCTGATATTTACTAATATTTGTTGTGAAAAAAATAAAAATACGCCGCGACATAATATATTATTTGCAATATCCCGATTCCGCGACACTGCAACCGCTATTTTATTATGTATTTACGAGTCCACAGGAAGTAATTCCAACTATTGCCATCTGCATCTATAAGGCATCATTCATATCTTAATTCAGTCGAGACATATTAAAGACCAAAGAAGGGCTGACCACATTTGGTATCAGCAGACAGACAGTATGTATTGCGTTGACTACACAATTAATCTATAGACCACATTTCCTTCAAAGATACTGCAATGTCTATGATGACTAAGGCAACCTGATTGTCCTTCTCAGGATTCAGGAAGCAGGCAAGGGGAGGTTTTCCACAGGATGGACAACAGTGCTCACATTACACAAACAGAACTTTCTGTTGGTGTCTTTTCCTTATTGATAGATGGAATAGCAGAATTTTCCAGAAGAAAGCAAATAAAGTAGGAAAATTAGAGATGCAGATCACTTATGACTTGTATGTGTTGGATATGAGGTACAATGCTACAAACAAGTACTGGGGTGATAAGCTAGATGACTTCATTCGGTAGGAGAATAATAATTGAACTCCAGAGCTCTGCATCTAGTATTTTGTATTGACTGGTAATTGAGTCATTTGCTCGCCAAATAATGAGAAAAGAAAATAGCGGCCTTTTACCACTGCTCTGATCAAAATCATCATCAAAATATAACCATCATTATATTAGCTAAGCATATGATCACTACTTCAACATACCTGACACCATAAACACAAGGGCCTCTTATCACTACCAGTAAGCAGCTGTCCACAATCTGACCAGCGAGCAACTGAGTGCCCCATTATGAGGCATCTACAGTATGATAACTATCAACCCTCCCATATGTGTTTGCTAAATATAACAATACTGGTCTATCCCCCTCCCCAAACCACCCACCATAAAAATAGGCCCCAACAAAGAACATGGAAAGAGATTTGAAAAAAGGAAGCACAAATGGAAAAACAAATTGAAAGAGATAACTATCAGTAAGCAGCTGTCTACCATCTGACTGGCAAGCAACTGAGTGCCCCATTATGAGGCATCTACAGTATGATAACCATCGATCCTCCCATATGTGTTTGCTAAATATAACAATACTGGTCTATCCCCTCCCCAACCCACCCACCGAAAAAAAAAAGACCCCAACAAAGAATATGTAGAGAGATTTGAGAAAAAAGAATGCACAAATGGACAAACAAATTGAAAAAACCATTACATTTTTATTCTTAATATCTTTGGTTGGGTGACATAAGACACTCTCTCAATGTGTAGTCACAACCACAATTTGAAAGACAAATGGGGGAAAATCCCACATGCTTGATAAAAACAAGTACTTTAATAGAGTTTCTGTTAGTGTCATTAGTATAATGTCTACATAAGGGATAAGTACGCATTTGTCCCTACGACAAGACATCAAAACTGTCATAAAAAATTCATGCACTGCAGTTTTCTTTTCCGTGACAACACTAAAGCAAGTCGGGGAATGCATGATAAGGGTGGAGATGTTAGAATGGCCAGAAATTCCATTTGGTTTCTTCATGAAACAGACAAACATAGCCATGACCGAAATATAATTTTGATTCATCAGACAGGCAACACGAGTTTAACTCACCTCACCCAAGAAGTAACCTAAATTATCAGTTGCACCGTTCTGGGTTTGAGGGGTAAATACACCATCAACTTCCTCATAAGATGGAGGTGGTGCCAAATCATTCTCAACAGCAGGAGGGGGAGCAGCTTCTATGCGTTGTCTCTCTGAAACCATCTATTATCACCACATAACCAAGGCATCAGGACTAAGGCAAAGTGTTATCAACTCAAGGCAGACTCATTTACCAGAATCAAAATGGAGGGATGCGTAAGGACTGCAGCAAAGTGTTATCAAATCAAGGCAGAACCATTTACCTCACTTTCAAGCTGTTCAAGAATCTGAAGGGCTCTCTGGTGATATGTACGTTCTGCCTCCACCTTATTTTGGTTAAAAAAGAAGAGCAGCACAGAAAGTGACCTTCAGAAGTACAATACATTGACACAAATAAACAGGATGTGAAATGGTGCATTACCAGTGCAATAAGTCGTTGAAGTGTCAGCCTCTGCTGTTGAGCTTCAACAGCGGCCATTGCAGCTGCAGCTTCTTTTCCCAATATTCTCATGTTAGACTTCAAATCTTGTAGCTTTGACTCTGCTGCTTCCAGTTTCATGACAATTTCCGGGTTTCCTTGAGATTCCCTAACTCTCGCTTGGCGTTTAGAAACTTCAATAGCCTGTCTAGGTTTTAAGGCAGAAAGCAAATGCAATTCAGCCACAACCTCTAACAAGATCCAATTAACTCTCAAATTATCTCTTCCAGCATGTTAACAAAAAAGATCAAACCAACACAAACCACAAAACATAATGAAAAAGTAACACAGATAAACAGAAATCCAAAGCACTAATGCTCCACAGCCTTTTACTGATTTTGTGAATACCTGAGCTTCAGCTTCTTGACGAATTCTATCATAGCGTTGAGCAAGATGTCGAGCATCCTCTAAGGGAGCACCCAAAACCATAGCTCTTAATGGCTCTGCAACCTAGTTCAAAGGCATCAGATTTTAGGGTTCTAAGAACAAAAGTCAAAACGACAAACATGAGGGGCACACATGCACGAACAAAAAAATAATAATAAATAAATAAAACATACATGAATCACATTAGTTTAGTATTTAAGATAAGCCATTGTGAACAATGAAGAAAGAAAAAGGAATTATTGAGAGATTCCTTGATCTCCTCCAACTATAATCTCAATTTTTACGTGGCAAACAAGGAAGAATACTCCATCATCTCATAAAATCACCATCAACTTTCAAACTAAGTTATAGAAACTCTTGATTCAAGTAGTAATATAAATAGCCTAAAAAGAAAAATAGTGAAACCCTTATGTTCCACTCTCATCCAAGCCTCAATGAGCCATGATCAAGTTTGATATGACAAGAGAAAACTCCATTGAAACCACCTGCTTTAAGGGAAGATTATCACTTCAACACTCATGAGAAAAAGCCTATTTCACCACTGGATGAGTTGTTTTGCTACCACTTTAATTCCCATATACGTATTATGCTAAGTTTTAATATCAACAGACCAAAATATTCTCACCTGACACAGAGGCAGCAAAGTGGTAGCATATTGATGTATTGATTGGTTATTAGGATATTTTTGTCAATGGGTGGTTGACATGATGTTTTGCTTCAATGGGTGAAGTTTTTATTCCAATGGGTAGTTGATAAATTTTCTGATGACTAGTCAATCAAAAAGGTATAATTGAAATTATATACTAAAATGACTACAATAACCACTCAATATGAATTGCACCGCTGACAGGTTCTGGATAGTCCAAGTATACGCAAGCCACCCTTCATTAGCTTGTGGGCTAGTAGTGTTGACATGATAGCAAAGTGGCTTGGTGGTGGTAAAATGGAGTTTATTGAACAGTAGTACATCAAGTGGTTAGTTTTTATGCACGGTCAAATAGACTTTACCCATATAATAAAGTAGACAATTACCAAAATAGAGGAATTCATTGCATGAGATAAGACTCACTGGCCTCTAATCTACTTTTATCAAGTTCTCTTCAGTATGCCTTCTATTCACATATAAAAGGCACAAAGAAGTTAGAAACAGAAAAATGTGACATCTCATAATGGACCATAGAGCTAGTTTTCAGCATTATACGATCTTGGAGCATACATTTTGCTATGAATCAAAAACTGGTTAATTTTTTAACAAACCTGTGTACCCAGAGATTTTGATAGGTTTGCACGCTCCTTTTCCATCTGAGCTCGAGCTCTTGAAAAATTAGCTGCTGCTCGAGACAATGTACTACCACTGGTACATGTATTTTCAGAACCATATTTCCTGCTATCTTCGGATAGCTTTGTCCCTGTTAAGAAAAATGTTGTGCTCAGCCGACCACACAATCAAGTCTAAGAAGAGGAAGTTGCATTCCAATTCCATAAAAGATTGTATAGCTTTACCAATTTCAACTTGTTTGGACCCAGTAACAATATAACCCTCTACTCCACGAACAATATCTCTTTGAAAATGCTGCAAGAGAAGAGATATTAGTCAAGTTAGCAATGGAACAGATTAAGCAAGTTCTGGAATAAGCAACAAGGAAACCAGGAAACCTTAGCAACTCGTGTTGATATGTAAAGCTTCTCAAGTTTCTGATGCTGCTGCAGTTCTCCCACATCTGCGAATACACTATCTGAACTATATCCTCCACCTCCAAATTGTTTAAGGACAGCCTGATATTAAGTCTCATAAATCAAAGAAATGAAAATGACTGGGCATATCTTCACAAGACACTTAAGCATTAAAGAGTGATCATGGGCAAAAAGAAAAGTTAGGTTCAAAAAATATGGGGCAAATGAAGAGTAAAAGTTTAGATAATCATTAGTCATTGCAAAGAAAAGCAGTTTCATTGTTACTATGTTCATTGTGGAAAGACGTGGCTATAATTTAAACTATTAGCAGATTTGTTGGACTTTTAGGCATATTCGTAGCTTTTTGACTCACATGGTTTAGATTAGCCTTTCCAAGTCATATTAGCTCTCCCATTTTACTTCTACTTTTCCCCCTAAGATATCTATGTGAAATTAAAGGCAATACCCACAAAGATACTATTCCCGTACTAACCACAAGGCTAAAAGAAATTTAACAATCATCATGATTCAGACTCAAAGCAAGGCTCTAGTAAAACAATAAAATAGTTATAGACAGAAATCAGAGTGCATGAGAAAGAGTTACAATCTAGAGTACCTAGTTAAAGTTCCTTAAAAGGTATAAGGTCTACAAACGATAAAAGTTAAGCTTGGGAAACCCAATACAAAATGGAAGAACATAAAAAAATAGAAGAACATAAAGAGGAAATCCTGCCACGCCACTCTCGATCTCCGAGCCAAGTCCATGCTCAAAGCTTTATTATGCAGTATAATGAGCTCACATAGTGTCGTAAGAGACAGTCCCTTAAACTTTGAAATTTCCTCATACCAAGCAGATACATCTATGTGTAAAAAAGAAGTTCATCAAATGTTAGAAGATGATGCGTCACATCTCATGAAGTGTCTTGGTCTATTAGAGTCGTCATATTGGGAAGCTAGAAGAGCTACCTTAATTTCATAACTTTATTTTGTTTATCACAAAAATAAGCATAGAAAGCACAACTTGTGGTATAGATTATAGCCCTAGCCCCTATTTCCTAAGCTGGATGGTTAGCCTCTCATTTTACAAAGTATACCCAAGGGCACGTACCAATGATGATAAAAACAACCAGAGCCTCCACATGGGGGGTGGTCAGACATCTTATTTTCTAATTTAGAGCCATGGCTCTGCCCTCAATACCCATAAACAATTCTGTTGGCTGCTCAAATAAAAGATGTTAAATTCCTCATCGCAGCTTCAATAACATGTTTCCCCTAAATTTTATTTCATGTTTGCTCTGGCTTTAGAAACTGCTTGTTTCTTCAAACTCCATTAAAGGAGTTTTCAACACGTGATGAGATTCCCATCCAACTGGAAACAAAAATTGTCAAAAGCTCTACCATTGAAATGCACGCCTTGGTGAAATCAAAATATGTTCAATAAGGATATATCTGCAACTTCATCATTATTCTCCAGGCATATGAAAATCAAGGTTTGAGTAAACATTTCAGTCAAATGCTGCTCAGACACACCAACGTATAGAAGGAAATCTTTATAGTACTAAAGTCCATTTTAAGCCCGAATAGCTGTTGCTTTAATATTTCCACAGTATATCTTAATGACTCTCCTCATCCGACAACCAATGGCTGCATTTTAAAAGTTCTCACCATCTGTTGCACACCAAACACTCAATATTTCAGCTTTAAATTAACGACACAAAATGTCAGTAATACCACGAGTCAGGTAAATTCAGACCCAATACTCATTCACATAACAAGGAATCAATCGAGAGACAAAAGCGCACCTGATATACATGAAAGTACAACACTTAACCTATGCTTATGCTACTCTGCTTCCCCAACACCAAAAAGAAAATAGTCCGTAACTACAAATATCATGATTTACAACACGGATCAATCAAATCACTCAAAATCAAGCATTGGCAGTTCCGCACTATGGCCTAAACTTGGAGGGGGTAACGAAAATCACAGAGTAACAACAACATTAAGAAATTATTAAGTCAAGCCAAATTGGATCTGTACGATTGACGAATGATCAAATGGGATGTTTGTATTGATTACAAATTAGGGTTTACAAGTATCAAGGGAGAAAAGAGTGGGTACTGGGTGGTGAGAAAATAGAGAGGAGGGGAACCTGTTGCTGCCTGGCGACTTGTTCTCGGAGTCTCGTAGCTTGCTTTCTAATGGCTTCCATTCACAAATTTGAATCAAACAACAACCTCCCTCGAAAATAATTTCGGGTTGTAGCAGGACGTTGCAGGAGAGCCAGACGAGGAAATTGGTGACAATCTGAACGGGACTTCTCCGATATTCCGATTTCAACTTTTCAACAGAAGAGAGAAGCAATTTTCGGTTCCCGACAGACCGACCGACGAAATTAATTGAATTGTTCATTTTCTCGCAAAACGGTCAATTAACCAGAGCAAATGGATCGGTAATTTTTCAAATTTTATAGTAATATTTTTATTGAAATTAGTTTTAAATAAAATTAAAACTTAAAGTATTTTCATAATATTTGTGTACTACCTTGGGGAATTTTTTTAATGAATAAAGGTAATTTTATTGTATTATTAAGATGTACAACGATTTTATACCTTTAAGTTGAACAAAAATCAATCCAATCAAATAGTAATCGTATTAAAAAAATAAAATAAAAAAGCATTGTAGATTCTTTATCAAATATCATTAAGTCCATAAAATATACTATATGTTTAATCTTTATCACTATATCATGGTCAACAATATTATATGTATATTCAACATAACAATCTATATATAACATCCCTATAACTTTTTTTTCAAACAAGAGTTGTCCCACATTAATCAACACAACAAATATGAGTGAGACATAGTAGGCTTTTATATTTACTTAATTAGCAACAAAGAAATCAAGAAAGGTGATTTATCAATTAATAGATCATCTTGAGGCTTCTATGAATACTAAGCTAGTTTGTTGAAGAAGGCTCCAGTATATTAAACATGTGAATGATGGTAGTCTTGATCCTATGAAGAGGAAGGATCAAGGTTGGAAAATATTTTATTGACACCAATAAAATGTATAACATCCAAATTTCATCTCTTTATTGCTCATATTCATTTTATTCTTTGATATTGGACTTCTCTAGTTCCATAATCTTTATTTTCTGTAGGCCTTCAAAACTATCTCACATCTTACTTATAAGATAAATGCAATATTCTATAGCCATGGAGACGAGACTAACTGGTTAAAGTTACCAACATCACACGATTTGAAATATTGTTCATGTGCTCATTTGATCCATAAGTTTTCTTTATATTGTTCTAGTTGCCACAATGTTTGCTTTTAGAATCACACTTTCAAGCAACTAAATCCCCAACCACAAGTCTTCCTTCCCTCATTATGCAATAAATATCTTTTAGGATATCATAGCTCTCTCTTATGAACTTCTATAATTTTGATCCATAAAATTCATGCACAGATGTTGATTCATTTAAGTAAAATTCTTGGATATAAAAGGATGTGTCAAAAAATTTTGCAATTGAATAACATTCTTAGTTGTTCATGCTCACATACGGAATACTATCTTCTTTATTAGTAGGAATCAAAGTTATATGAATAAAAAGTAATTGTTCTAAAGTGACACCTAGATTTAAACCTTAATGGAAATTCCTTGTTGCAAGTTTCATATAGCACACATTTGTTGTTAGAGTGTAGCGACAACACCCTTATAGTACTTTTTTTTCTTAGAACAATTAATTTAAGATAATTATCACTTAAAAAAGAAATATTTAGTGGTTGTTCCAAATAAGGATGAAATACTTTTAAATTTCCAATTAATGCATAAATGTTTAGATTTTGTTTTATTTAAGATAATAATGTTTAACAAGTCTCCAAAATAAAATAAAAATATTACTATTTAATATTTTATATTTATACTATAGAATACAACATGCATAATACAAGCCATATATATTCTGCTCATTTACATATCTTATACTACCTTATATACCACCAACTAGAACTTAAACTAATTAAAATTAGAAAAAATAAAAACAAAGAAAAAAAATAATCACTACTCTATTTCCCAGTACAATCTTTAAACATACAATTGAACAAACAAAAATAAAAAATAAACAAAACTTAAACATAAAAACTAATAAATTAATTAACATTTAAAGAAAATGAAAGAAAAACACCATATTTAAATCAAACCCATTTCTGTAAAATCTATTGTAATAGCCCATAATTTTAAACATAATTTTATTCTTTTGGGGACCATTATTTTTTTAGTATTATTTCATAATTTTAAACCCTCTCTTCCCCATTGACTTTCCTACCATTTCGACAGGATCATCCCTCCCCTCTCCCGCACGCCATCTCTCTCTCTCCCCGACAAATCATGGTCTGCACACGCAGACCTACGCCGGCCATTCTCGCTAGATAGAGACCCATAACCCTGCCCCCTACTCTGCCACGCATCCTTATCGTTTTCCCTCCCGATTGGCCTATAAATAGCCCCGAAGGCTACCATAATCGGGTTTGGAATTTGGCGGCCCAGAAAACCGACCCTGCGAACACCCCTATTCGGCCAACTATTCCTCCACTATCGGCCGTCTTTGCCGCCCACTCTGGCCACCAAAATGCTCCCTGCACCGCCCTCTACACAACCCAACCACTAGCCTTCCTTGCTTTGCCCTGCACGAGCCACCCCAGCCGTGCGAAATTACCTTCCTGAACAGCGCCCTTCGACCCTGTGCCGCCCTTCGTGCCACCGGTTGCCACCAGTTCCGCCACCTGCAGCGCCGCCTCTACCTCCCAAAACAACTAGGGAATCCTTCCCTACCACCCCACACCTCCATTTTCCCCTACTTCCCTCTCCCCTAGCCTCCACATCCACCTCTCCACTTCTTCCTTCCTCCACCGTCGCAGGCGGCTCCACCACCCAGCCTAGGTTGTCTCCCAACTCCTTAACCCCTAAACCTTATTTATTAAAAGTGTTAATGATTTTTAATATTATTAACTATTATTATTAGTGTTATTATTATCATTATTACTATTATTACTACTACTATTATTACCATTATGTCCTAATGTTTATCCCAGAGAATTTCTAATTGATGGTATTAATTAAGACTAAAGCCTTGTTGTGTTATTATTATTATTATTATTATTATTATTATTATTATCATTATTATTATTATCACTATTATTCCTTAATGGTATTATTATTACATTATTAGTATCGCCAATACTATTATCATCATCATTATTATCATTGTTATTATTATTATTATTATTATTATTATTATTATTATTATTCCTATTATTATTATCATTATTATCATTATTATTATTATTATTATCATCATCATCATCATCATCATCATCATCATCATCATCATCATCATTATTATTATTACTACTACAACTACTACTATTATCGCTATTGTTGTTACTATTATTATTATTATTATTATTATTATTATTATTATTATTATTATGTTTATTATTATAACTATTATTATCTCTATTATTATTATTATTATTATTAGTATTCTTATTATTATTATTTGTATTATTACTATTATTATTATTATTATCATCATCATTATTATTATCATGATTATGGTTGTTATTGTTATTATTATTATCATTATTATTATTACTAATACTACTACGATTTCAATTATTATTATCATCATTATTATCATTATAACCATTATTATTAGTAGTAGTATTCTTATTATTATTAGTATTCTTATTATTATTAGTAGTATTATTAATAATATTTTTATTATTAATATTGAAACCCTTACTTTAATATTATGAATATTACTAAGACTTACTTTGATTAGTGGTGATTCGTTTAACTATCTTGAGAATAATAATAACCCTACCTTTTAATTATAAACTACTATTATTAATATTAGCCTTAGTATTAGGCCATGATAGGGGTAAGATAGGAAAATTATGGTAATTCCGGTAGAGGAGATTAACCCTTAGTATTTCCCTCTTATAGGTGAATCGAGTCAAAACCCTCAGGAGGCCTAGGAGCGTGCTCCAAGCTCGGTGACGTTTTAGGTAAGAACGTAGCTAAGGCCGCCTATGTGTTACGTGTTTTACTTGCCTTGGATGCCTTGTACGATTTATATGTTGTGTTCTATATGTTATTATCTTATATGTTTTTATATGTAGCGCAGCTTGGAATCAAGGTATGTTCTCGTGCTCTTGTCTGGTATGTGCTAATATGGATATGCTGCAAGTATGATGTGATGTGATGTGGCCCTTAGGACATGCATGCTAGGTTATTTGATGAGGTGTTGTGGGATGGAGGCATAAAAGAGAAAAATGAGAAATTAAGATAACCAAGGGGAAGTAAGTTGGCTAATGTAGGTAAGGATGACCTAAGCAATCTGTGATCCATGAATGGCCAAGTGAAAGGGGAATTAAATAAAATGAATGAGTGGGAGAAACTAAGGTTACATGGGAGGAACTAGGGTTTGCATGGAAATCTTAGGGTTTGGCATGGTAGAGATCAAGGGGTTTGCATCGGCAGGTTAAGATCCACATAGGGGTGAACCTTACGTATGGAAGGTTGCTTTGGGATGTGGGGAAACCAATAGAAGGTTTGTTTGGGAGTTTGGAGGCCCGAGGTGAAAAATAGTACGTAGGATAATATAAGGGTACCTGAAATACCCCAAAAACCCTAACTTAGGAATTTTGGTAAAATAGGGATGTAGTAGGAAAATTTTAAGAGAAATAAATTAATTCACTAAATAAAGAGGAAATTAATTAAGGGAAATAAGGAGGAAATAATAAATAACTTATTTAGAAATTTTGGACATTTTACTAATTAAAATGAAAGTGGAGGAAAATTACCCAAAATAGCCAAAATTAATCTAAGAATAGAATTAAATTATTATCTAAATAATTTTTAAATATTCAAGAAAATAAATAAATATATATTTAAATGTATAATAACCCAAAAACATTCTAAATAAATTGTGCAAAAATCCAAAACCCTAAAGAAACCCTTTTTCTCCCTTTTTCCTTTTTCTTTCCTCCCTTTTTCTTCTTTTTCTTCTTCCGCCGGAATTGGGCCTCGAGCGACCCAACTCCTTCCCCCCTTCCTTCCCCTCCCACGCGGCCCAGCGCTGTTCGGCCCCCTTCCCATAATCGCGACGCAGCGTTTCGCCCCTCAATTTGTTGCGACGCCGCGTCGCGCTAAGTAACGAGATAGCCGTTGCCAGCCTTCGACGCGACACTGCGTTTTCCTCCCATAACCCCCAATACGCCGCGTTTCATTTACAGACCTTATAATCGTTGCCAAACCGGCCGGTTTCCCCCTATTTTCTTTTCCTCCTAGACCGCCGGTCCAGGGGTCGTCTTCTTCCCCTTCCTCCCGCGTAGGCCTGCAACCTGCCGCTTGCCGTCCGACTGTCCTCCCCCTGCCATTCCGTCCCTTTCTTCCCCAATTTGACCCAGCACTCCCTCACGCATCCTGCCGCCCCTTCCTTTTTTCGGAAAACAGCCAAACGTACCCTGCAAATCGTAGGGCATGTGACGCTGCCATCGCCGACCGGCCACCTGCCGCGCCTGCCCCGCGTGCCACCCCTTCCTCTCGTCGTTTTCCTCCCCCATGGCCTATAAATACCCCTCCCGAACAGCCACAGCAAGTCCCTCCTTCTGGACCTTGCCGAAACCCTGCCTCGCCGCCGCCAGATCAGACCCCCTTTCCGCCGCCTCTAGCCACCGTCGCGACCACCGCCACGCACCAAAACCTCCCCTGCACCACCCTCCACACAACCAAACCGTCGCTGCCCCCGTTCCTACCCCGCACGAGCCACCACAACCGTGCGAAGGTGCCACCTCGAAAAACGCCACCGCCGCCTTGCGCCACCCTCTGCCGCCACCTCCGCCGTAATTAACCCCCGTTCCACCTCCCAAAGTGACCAGCAGGTCCTCCCCTACCTACCCATACCATCCTTACCCCCTGCTTCCTTCTCCACCGGTCTCCACCTTTTTCCACCACCCTCTCCCTCCTTCGGCCGCCGCGTCCACCACCGCGCGCCGCCGCCCTTCTCACGCCACCACCCTCATTCCCCTCCCCTCTCTCTGCTGTCTCCTCCCCCACACTTAACTCCCCTTTTTCCCCTCCCATCTAACCACCACCTCCATCTTTTCCTCTCTTCTCCTCCCCCATCGCCGCCGCCGTTGCCGCCACGCGCCGCCGCCGGACCACCACCGACCCTAGGTGGTCTTCTACTCATCCCAAGCCTTAAAATTTATTTCCATATAATTATTATTAAGTTAACTAATATTAATACCATTATGCTTATTATTGTTATTCTTTTATTAATAATAATAATAATAATATTATTATTATTATTATTTTTATTATTACTCTTATTATTATTATCGTTTCTAATATTGTGACTTCTGATATTAAAGTTATCATTTTTACCATACTAGCATCCCTTAGAACCCTAACTCCTATTATACTCAACTTTAGTTTTATTTTATAAGTGCTAATATTAACAACCCTACTATTATTATTATTATCTCTATTATCTTACTAAGATTATTATTATTAATACTTAACCATACCGGGTTATTGTTATTGCTATTATTATTGCTAGGGTTAATATGGTTATTGTTACTATTATTATCATCATTATTAGTATTATTATTATTATTATCATTATCACCCTTAGGAATAGTTACTTGTAATATTGTGACATTATAATATTACTATTTCAAATATGACGCCATTAATAGACTTGACCTTAAAACGCTAAGGTTTCTATCATTAGACACTAGTGTCACTATTTTATTAATACTAACACTATTTTCCTATAGCTAGCATAAACCCTATTACTACAAGATTAGAACTAATGGGTTTAATAAAATAAGTGTAACAATAAGTATCAAAATAAATACATTTTGACTACTAATATTTAGTATGCTAATTCTAAGGTAAAAACCCTAGTTTTTGTATAACACCCTCTTTAGTAATAAAAACTCTAATCCTAAACTAGAATAAGGAATTATGGTACTTATAAGGGAAACTAATACTTAGCATTTTCCCCCTTTTATAGGTAATCCCGACCAAAACCCTAAGGAGTTAGAGGAGCGTGCTCCAAGCCCGGCATCGCCTTAGGTAAGGACGAAGCTAATGGCCTTGTGCTATGTGTGACGTGGATGTGTTGAATGTTGTGTATGCCATGCTATGCCATGTATTATATGATTTGTGTATAACTTGTCTTATGGGTAGCGCAGCTTGGAGATTGAGGTATGTTGTATGTGCTTCCGTGACATGAGCATGATAGTTATATGTATGATGTTTAGGATGTAATATGTTATGGCCACTAGGACATGCATGTTAGGATAAATGGTAATATGAGTTGGGAACCATCATGGGAGTCTTGAAGTTTATATGGTGGTATTAGGGTTTGCATAGTGGTATTAATGGCTTATGGTGGTATTCGGGTTCGTATGGTGGTATTGTGATTTTATGGAGGTATTAATGTTGTATGGTGGTATTTGTGATTTTATGGAGGTATTAATGTTGTATGGTAGTATTAGGGTTTGTATGGTGGTATTAGGGTTTGCATGGTGGTATTAGGGTTTGTATGGTGGTATAAATGTTCGTATGGTGGTATTGTGATTTTATGGAGGTATTAATGTTGTATGGTGGTATTTGTGACTTTATGGAGGTATTAATGTTGCATGGTGGTATTAGGGTTTGTATGGTGGTATTAGGGTTTGCATGGTGGTATTAGGGTTTGTATGGTGGTATTAGGGTTTGCATGGTGGTATTAGGGTTTGTATGGTGGTATTAGGGTTTGCATGGTGGTATTAGGGTTTGTATGGTTGTATTAATGTTCGTATGGTGGTATTAATGTTCGTATGGTGGTATTAATGTTCGTATGGTGGTATTAATGATTGTATAGTGGTATTAAGGACTTATGGTGGTATTAGGGTTTGTGTGGTGGTATAAATGTTCGTATGGTGGTATTGTGATTTTATGGAGGTATTAATGTTGTATGGTGGTATTTGTGACTTTATGGAGGTATTAATGTTGCATGGTGGTATTAGGGTTTGTATGGTGGTATTAATGTTCGTATGGTGGTATTAATGATTGTATAGTGGTATTAAGGACTTATGGTGGTATTAGGGTTTGCATGGTGGAGTTAGGGTTTTGCATGGGAGTTAATGATCGTATGGGATCAGGATTTGGAGTGATTAACTCTGGGACGTTGTGATTAAGTAGGGATGGAGTAACTAATTGTGACTGTTGAGGATAATTAAGGTTTGGGATGGCTAAGTACGGTTGTTATGGTAAAATAAGGATGAGAGTGGTTAACCACGGGTTAGTGTGGACAATTAGGGTTGGTTATGACTGCTTAGAGTTGTTTGGCGTTATCATGTGTATTATCGATTAAAGGGTAGTTATGAATGTGGAATTTTATTGGTTGTGATGTGTAAAGCATAAAGAGAATGATTTATGCATATCCATGGTGAAAACCTTTGAATAAGATATGTCAAGACATTAACTACTTACAGAGAAAGATGTTGAGCCGGACCCAGACCGGTCCACCGGCAAATAATAGTGGCAGGGTATGTTACCCTCGTGACCGGTCCACCGGCTATAATAGTGGCAGGGCATGGCCCTCGTGACCGTTCCACCGGCTATAATAGTAGGGGATTCCCCGCTCAACAAACTAATCAGAATGATAATAAGACATGGGATAGATACTAATATTTACAGTGGAACACCTTGTGAGTCGGGGCCAGACCGGTCCACCGGCAAATAATAGTGGCAGGGTATGTTACCCTCGTGACCGGTCCACCGGCTATAATAGTGGCAGGGCATGGCCCTCATGACCGTTCCACCGGCTATAATAGTGGGGTTCCCGCACTCATATGGACTGATAAGGACGATGATGTGAACCGACTATAATTATCAAAGACTTGATGAGAAAGTTATCTGGTTCGTAACTTGAATTGTTTATCTGTATTATTGCATGTTATCTACGTAATTATGCTATGTTTGCTATGTTGTGTATCTTGGTGTGTGCCTTAGCTCGTCTATTACCTTACTCAGTACGTAGCGTACTGATCATCCGTTTCATGGGTGCTTCTCATTCCCACGAGCAGAGGGCCCATCTAACCTTGTGCAGGTAGGAGACCTTGTGTTCGATTCCTACGATACCTATGAGGCATCGGGTGGGGCCGAGTGTTGAGCCCATCCTGGTTGGGGCCGAGAGCGAGTTGGCCAGACTCTTTTACGATCCTCGCTTTCATCCATCTTAGTTTTCGTATTTATATTATGTTGTGTTCGTATTTTGGAAGTGGAACTTTTAAGTTGTAATCTTAACGACATTCTGACGATGGTTGATATCTTGTTTTCATGGATGTTTTATGTCGACGATGCATTTATGTTTTAATGATTCTTATTTACGATTTCCTGGTTTAGCCTTAGCACTTAGCATCGGAACGGTAGGAGTGAACCGGTCCGGTGCCAAGTGTGGCGGTAACACTCCCAAGTTTATGGTTTTAATTATTTCGCTTCTGCTAAAACCTTTGTCTTCAACGAAATTTTTTAGTAGTAAATTTGGGGGTGTTACAGTACCTAGGGACCGACTAGGGTTTGGGGAGGAAACCCTAATTTGATAAGGTGGAAAAAGAAAAAGAAAATGATAAAAATAAACGAGGAGGAGCGAGGTATGAGTGGAGAGTTGAGCCTGAAGGTCATGACACGTGGGGCGTTAAAATAGTGTAGGTTGTGAGAGGTAGAGAAGGAAGGGCCACATAGGCCCAGATTAGGGTTTCTGGTGAAAACCCTAAGATAAGGTTGTGAGTAGACCTTGGGGTATAAGGTGGTGGGTCCTGACCCTCACACTTAGAAGTTAGGTTCCCGGTGTAAGAAAGTGGGTTATGGGAAGGATGTCGAGGCGAGTTAGGAGGTGTAGAAGTCTTAGGATATGGGACAGGTCCTCCTGAGAGGATAAGTGCGGATATAGTTATCCATGCATGTCAAGGGTGAAATTCTTTCGAATAAGATATGTTAAGACACTAATCACTTACAGAGGAAGATGTTGAGCCAGACCCAGACCGGTCCACCGGCGAATAATAGTGGCTAGGGTCGGGGTGCCCTACATGACCGGTGCACCGACGAATAATAATGCCAGGGTATGTTACCCTCGTGACCGTTCCACCGGCTATAATAGTGGGGGATTCCGTGCTCAACAAACCAATCATAATAATGATAAGACATGGGAAAGATACAAATAATTACAGTGGAACACCTTATGAGTCGGGGCCAGACCGGTCCACCGGCAAATAATAGTGGCAGGGTATGTTACCCTCGCGACCGATCCATCGACTAAAATAGTGGCAGGGCATGTACCCTCGTGACCGTTCCACCGGCTATAATAGTGGGGTTCCCGCACTCACATGGATTGATAAAGACTATGATGTGAATCGACTATATTTATCAGAGATCTAAAGAATAAGTTATCCGGTCCATAGTCGGTATTGTTTATCTGTGTTATCACATGTTGTCTACGTAATTATGTCATGTATGCTATGTCATGTGTCTTTGTGTATGTTGGCCTTAGTGCATCTGTTACCTTACTTAGTACGTAGTGTACTGATCACCCATTTCATGGGTGTTGCTCCTTCCCACGAGCAGAAGACCCGTCTGAGTTTGTGTAGGTAGGGGACGATGTCTTCGATGACTTCGATGCTTACGAGGCATTAGGCGGGGCTGAGAGTTGAGCCTGGATCTAGCTTGGGGGTCGAGAGTGACGTGACCGGAGTCCATCCTCCGTTTTGTTTCCCTGTATTATTATATTTTATTTTATCCCGCTGTATGATGTCCTCTGACTTTTGGTACTTTAAAACTGTACTTTGGGTTATACCCTTTTGATTTCACACTCTGATTCTGTATGACTTGTGTTTTGCTAATGACCAGTGTTTTATTAACGATTTGTACTTGACGATCAATCTTGTTTAGCCTTAGCACTTAGTACCGGGACGGTAGGAGTGAACCGATCTGGTACTAAGTGTGGCGGTAATGCCCCCGAGTTTACAGTTTTATATTTTCGTTTTTGTTAAACCCTTTTTAATTAAACAAAAATTTTCAGTAGTAAATTTGGGGGTGTTACATCCTCATTTAATCTTAATGCATACACTGTACACATTATACCCTTTTTTCAACTAGTAGTGCTAGGACAGGAGTAAAACTAAAGTTCTACTATTTCTTTTACAACTAAATATATGGTTACACTCTTCCTCCACATCAATCATTACTTATTTTATTCCTAATTTTGAAAGATTTAACGGGAATAAGACTTTAATGTTATTGCCGTAGGAATCAACTAATATATATATAAAGCCTTCTAATTAATAAAAGAGCTAAAAAAGTTGTTAATTTATCTCTAAAATTAAAGGATCTAAATAAGCTAACTAATCTCAAATCTAATTAAGAAGATATTTACAAAATATTACGTAAAGATACAGACAGTAGTTCTTAATACTCCCCCTTAAGTTGGAGCATGAAGATCACGAATGCCTAACTTGAGGGGAAGAAATGGAAATTGTTATTTTCCAAGAACCTTGGGAAAGATATCTGCAATTTGCTCATGAGTGTGGACACAAAAAGTGATGATATGACCCTTTTAAATTTGATTGCCCACATAGTGACAAATCAATTTCATTGTGTTTGATGCATTCATGAAAAACTATATTTGCATCAATGTGTAATGCAGCTTGAGTATCACAAAAAAAATGTACATGCTTCAAATTATGAACACCAAGAGAACGAAGCAAAGATTTGAGCCAAACAATCTCACAACTAATAATAACCATGGAACAATATTTAGCTTTAGAGGAAGAACATGAGACTATGTTGCTTTTTTGGCTTCCAAGAAATAGAAGAAACCCCCAACATAATGATATTACCAGTGAGGGATATGCAAGTTAAGGGGAAAGTAGCCTAATCTAAATCACAATAAGCATTAAGATGCAAATCACTATTACATGAGAGAAGAATCCCTTGTTCAAGGTTCCCTTTAAAATAATAAAGAACTCAAAGTGAAGCATGCCAATGGAACTCTTTAGGTGACTGTATGAATAGAGAAAGGGTATGAATAACATAAAATAACTCTAGATGAGTGATAGTGAGATATATCAATTGAACAACAAGCCTCTAGTATTTTTCAGGCTGAGAAAAGTCAAAACTTGTAGCAAGATCCAATTAATGATTATGCACCATGGGAAAATCACAAGGCCTAGCACCAAGCAATTCGTACCTTGAAATGATATCTAGGGCACACTTTCATTGATAAAGGAACAAACCCTTTGAATATTGAGCAATCTCAATGCCAAGAAAATACTTTAAAAACCCCAGATATTTCATGTGAAAAAAGAGCTCAAATATTGCTGGAAACGTACAATAGCTTCATAATAATTGCTTGTTATAATTAAATCATCAACATATATAAAAACATAAAGAATAATATCATGGAAATTAAAAGAAAATAATTAGTAATTGGCATATAACTTTCAAGCCGAAAGACTTGAGAGTAGTAGCAAATTTACCAAACCAATTGTGAGGAGCTTGACTAAGTCCATGCAAGGATTTTTACAAATGACAAACCTTGCTAGTAGAGGGAGAAAAGTTAGGAAGGAGAGTCATATACACTTCTTCATCAATATCACCATGTGGAAAAGCATGGTGAGCATCCATTTGATGAAGTTTCTAATAACAAGTAATAGAAATAGCTAGAAAACTCAAATAGAACCCACATTAGCCATTAGAGCAAAAGTTTCATTAAAGTTGATACCTTTAACTTAATAGTTACCAAGAACAAAGGCAAGATTTATAATTCTCAATACGGCCATCTGAATGGTATTTAATTGTGAAAATCCATGTACAACTAATAACTTTCTTTCAGGAGGCAAATCAACAAGAACCCAAGTATAATAATTATCAATATCGTCAATTTTGTTGTGCATGGCTAGATGCCAATTAGGGTCTTGAAAAACCTCATAAAAATTCTTAGTCTCATATCCTACATTAATTTTATCTAGAAAACAAGTATATGGAGTAGAGAAATTATTACATCTCACATAATTAGCAATGGGATTTGGCATACTTGAAGATGGAGTTGGAGCAATGGAGAGCAGGGTCCAAGTAACAAACCGTATGACAAATATAATCACACAAGAGGATGGAGGAATTGTGCTCCCTATGGACACACCTCAACCTATATATATTATTATTTACATATCCATCTATCCTACTAGTGGTTTTTAGAGAGTCTACGGTCAAATCATGTGAAGTCAAGAGACTCCCCCTAACTTTAGAAATGGGTGTTATCCTACTCCCACCATGACCTTGTACATAATTAATTGCATTACTCCCCTTTTCTAGTGTTACCCCACCTCCACTATCACAATATACTTAACTAACATCACTATCTGCCATTACGTGAGAACTATGACAATGTGAATGAGTTGAAGCAATAGGTCATGGAATATTTAAACCACTATCATAAGTTGTTGGATGAGACAAGAAGTTAAGAATAGATGAAAAGGTCTCATTTTGGTAGTAAGGAAAATAATTTTCATAGAAAACAGCATCTCGAGAGTTAAAAAAATCCCATCTTCAATATCATATAGTTTCCATCCTTTCTTTCCATTTGGATACCTAACAAAAATACATTTATGACTACAAGTGCTAAGTTTATTTCAATCATGGAGAACTGGGGACACAAAACAAATACATCCATAAGTTTTAATATGAGTATAAATGGGTGTGTAATACCCCAAAATTCTATTTTAGGAATTAAAAATAAAATAAGAATTATTGGGTAAGGTTTAATTGAATATACCATTTTTAATAAAATAATGATATTATAATAATAATAATTATGGCCATAAAAGGAGTAAAATGATGTAGGGATAAAATTAGTGGATACTAGAATTATTTACTAAAATAAAATAAATTTTAAGTAAACCATAACAATAATAATTTTTAAATTAATAAAAAATATTTTATTATTATTATAGATTTGATTATTCCAAAAATAAAAGAAAAATCCCAAACCACCCCACCATCTCACTTTTCTTTTTTCTTTTTCTTTTTTTCTTCCCCTTTTCTTCTTTTTCTTTCTCCTTTTCTTCATTTCTTCTTTCCTCCCCCTGCCTTTTTTGATTGGACCATGCCCAACACAGGCCCAACCCCTTCCCCTTGCTCTCCTTTCTTTTCTTTCCCCTGCCCACTCTTCCTTCTTCTTCTTTTTTCTTATCTTTCGCGCGACCCCGCACCCCTGCCCACACCCGGCCCCCTCTTTTCCCTTTTCTCCCTTCTTTATTTCCCTTATTACTTTTTTCCCCTATCTTAAACCTCCTCCCGAGCCAATCAAAGTAACAGGCATGGCTGCTTTGCAGCTTCATCCTTCTCTCTCTCCTCACCCTCTCCTTGTCTTGACTTGTAGGGTGTGTAGCTGGCACTATCCTACACCGGTCCCCTTTCTCCTACAACCCCAATACCCCCACATAACCCCCCTACAAATCCCCTCCCTTGTCCCCTTATTGTGTAAGCTACACCGACCTACATGCCGGCCAATAGCCAATCGCCCCCTCCTCTTATCTTCTTCCTTCATTTGTCCACTTTCCCCAACCATCTCCCTTTATATATATCCCCTATGTGCCCTCCATTCTCTCTTTTCTACCATTCAAAAACCACCTCCAGCCTTACTCACACAACCTCTTCAGCCGCCGTCACCGTCGCTGTAACGTTGCGCCACCACCGCCACACCCTCCCTTCCACTTCCTTGCATCACCCTCCACCCAACGAGACCTTCCTATTCCCTTAACTCCCCTTCCTCTTCACTTCCCACTTTTGCAAAGTAGATAGCTTGAGCTGTCCTTTTGCACTCATCTTCGCTGCCTACACCACCCTACATCACCACCACCATAACAACCACCACACCTACTGCCTCCCTTCCTACCTAAAAAAACTCTCCCTTACCTTCCCACACCACCATTTCCCCTTTGCTTACTCCTCCTTTTATCTCCTTCCCTCTCGTCCACCACATGAACTGCCATCTACCTCGCCGTCGTGAGATACCACTACCCCCACCACGACCTCCTCTGACCTAGAAACTCTACCATCTAAGAAAACCTAGCTCCTCTCCTCTTGTCTAACCCTAAAACATCTTCTTTTCCATCACCGCCACCGCTGTTGCCTTGTGCCTCCGCCGCCGCCCCTTGCCTGCTATCCCTTTTTGGTTGTGCCCCTATCCCTTTCACTTACTTAGTATATTTTATTTTAAATATTTTATTATTATTAACATTACTACTAGTACTACTACTAATATTTAGTTAGGGAAATAAAGAAAAAGGAAAAAAAAGGAATAAGGTTAAATGATTAATATTCCATTTCTTATAGGTTGTGAACAAAACCCTTTTAGTGAGGAGGCGTATGATTCGTGTTCCAAGCCCGATGTCTTATTAGGTAAGGATATGATTAAGGCTTGGGTTTATTATGATTTATGTGCTTATGGGTGTAATAATATGTATTGTGTACTTATATGTGAATGTGGACTAAATATGTGTGTAGTGTAACTTGGCTTTCAAGGAGCTAAGGGATGTGGTGTATGATTTATAATATGTGTAATATGGGTGATATGAATTGTTATTTATGACATGCTCTTATGTATGGTTGTTATAATATGACATGCATGCTTAGATACCTTACGTGGATTTGAGTGGTTGTTGGGAGCTAAAAGAAATAAAGAAGGTGGAGTAATCAAGAAGAAGTGGGGAAAAGCCTAAGTGTATTGTGACATATGGGGGATAAAATAAAGGAAGAAAGTAATAAAATGAAGGATTAGGGTAAAATCTCACATGGGAAGTGTGAGACTTGCACGGGGTGTTTAGTCTTTGCATGAAGGAAAAGCTTACGTGGGAAAAGTTAGTTTGAGGGTTACACATGGGGATGAAAGAGTATTTTGGGTGATCGAAGTATTTGGGAAGGAGACAATGCGTGGGTTGGTGGAAGTATGCATGAGAGTCAAACCAGGGTTTGGAGGGGAAACCCTAAGTATAGGGGTGTTATGAGAGAGTTTATATAGGTTGGTTGGATTTGGGGTTTTGATTAGTAGTGATTCATATGAAGGGTGAGAGTTAAGTGCAAAGGAGGGTGGAGTTTGTGTGTGAAGGGAATGTGTAAAAGAAAATAGGTATATTAGGGTTTTAGGGTGACCAACTAGGGTTCTTTATCACATATGGAAGTTAAAGAGTAGGGTTGTGATGTTTGGAGTGGGTTGAGTAGAGTGTTGGTGTTGGAGTTAAGGGGATCATGGGCTTTATAGGAATAGGAGAGGCTAGGGCCACATAAGCTAGATTAGGGTTTTAAGGGAAAATCCTAGTAGGTAATGGTGAGCCTAGGTGGAGAAATGGAGAAGTGGACCTTGACCCCCATGTGTGGGAGCTTATAGATTCATGGTGAGTAGGGTGGAAGGAGAGAAAGGGGTTCTAGAGTCTTGGGGAATGTAGCGGTCCTAAGCTATGGGACAAGGTCATTCAAGAAGTCTGGGGTGGAAGAGTGGTAATGAGTTGGGGAAGTCCATTAGGGTCATGCATATCTAGTTGGGAGTTACTTACTGAATAAGACACAAATAAAATACTAATCATTTAAAGTAGAAGACTATTGAGTGAGGTCTAGACCAATCTACCAGCGAGAATAGTGGCCAGGAGCATTTTTCCCCTAGAGACCGATCCATCGGCGATAATAGTGGCCTTATGTGTTCTGCCTTGGAGATGTATTCCAATCCACCGGTTATAATAATGGGAAATCTTGAGCTCAATAAATCAAAACTTAGATGATAACAAATCATGGGAAAAATACTAATCACTTATAGTGGAACACCAAGTGAGTCAAGGCTTGATCGATCCATTAGTGAGAACAGTGGCCATAAGCATTTTGCCCTGGAGACCGATCCACCTACAAATAATAGTGGCCAAGTGTGTTTTTCCTTGAGTGTATTCCAATCTATCGGCTATAAATTCTAATAATGGTGATTAATGTGATTGACTTACTACTTACATTATCTGCCTTTTATATTTTATGCCATGTATTTGCTATATGCTTACCTTATTCAGTATATAGCGTACTGATTAGCCTTTTCATGGTGTTAAGCAGTGGTCCCTCCTAAATCTGTGCAGGTAAGAGATGTTTCCTTTGCTTATTTCAATTCTTATGACGCCTTGGGTGGGATAGAGTGATGATTCGGTGTACCTAGTGTGGGGTTTGAGAGAATGTTCTCCGACTTCTTGTTTTCTATTTTTCTTACCATTTTTATTTCCCCATAGAGGAGTTGTTTTGTACCTTATTTTAGTTCTATATTAACCCTGACATTGTGTACTCTGATTTTACTAACGAATGTTGAACTATTATGGTTTTATTGATTATTCATGTCAATAATTTTTATACCTTTAACCTTGTGGTTAGTATGAGCTTGGCCAGGGGTCAATCTTGTACTGATCGTGGTGGTAGCATTCCCCCCTCCCCAAATTTTTAGTGCATGGTTTTCCATAACAAACAAAAAATTTTAAACTGTAAATTTTGGGAGTATTACAAGGTGGAGGACCAAAAAGTATTTCATAAGGAGTTTTTCCTTGATGAATAGAGGTGGGTGTTGAGAAACTAGTAAAATGATTAATATTAGGATGATCCTCCCTCTTTATATATGCCTATTTCCATGGATTCTTTATGTATATTATTGGATTTTCTATTAGATTTCTGGATATTGCATCCTTTGAAATTTCATTTTGTAGGTGTGCTCAGTGGATGTAAATAAGACTAAAATGAGGTAATATAAAGGCTTTGATTGAAAAATGAAGAATTTCGTTGTTGATTCAATCTAAATATGGAAAAGTGCAAGGAACAAAAATTATATACCTTCTTCTTATCTTTTCAACACATCTAAGATTGCCTCATTTCAACTTTGGAGAAAAAAGTTATGAGCCAACACATCCTACCATATTAATCAACATGATTATGTAGGTTTTCAAAATGACTACTTGTGTTGGGTATCAGATTTTATTTTTTTCAACACAATTTTAAAGGATCTGACTATTATATTGGGCAGTAGTTTTTGCTAGACCTAAGGGGATGACTAAAAGGATATTTTGGGAGGCTATCTTTCATTCTAGTTGCTCTCTATATAATTTTATTTCTCTCTTTTGTATTCATCACTTTTAAAAGTAAAAATACATTAGATTTAATTTTGAAGCTTTGTAATCATTCGGATCCGGTGATCGACTCTTCATATCTTCAACATCTTGGTTCTATCTTCTAATATATTGCTCATTTTGTTTCATCAATGTCTAATTTATCCATTGTGTTTATTGATTTAGTTATGATTGAGTAGATTTTATATTTATGGTTGGATCTAGTCTAAATTATTGATTAATGACAGGTTACTTTAATTTTTATTTCAATTGCTTGAATTCTTGATTTCAATTGTTAAGTCTTTTACTTGTGGTTGAATTGCTCGATCAATTTGAAAAAATATAGGTTTTAATATAATAATTTAAAGGTAAAGATTAATAACTAGAAATCTAACAATTGAACGATATAATCGAACCATGAAAGTAGGCTAAAGTCTCGTGAAGATTTAACCGATTTAACATAGAACATAATGGATCTAATTTAATTTAATAACATGAAAATAGGTTATTAATTAAGATTAGGTATGACTTTTAGACCTTGAAAGAGACTATTAGTTAATTTAGGTTATTTCACCCTCATGGATTTAGGTAATTGTCTAGCAATTAAATTGATTATTCATTAATTATTGATTTATGATGATAATCTAACCTATTCCTTTAATTAGATTTTGTATTATCATTAGCATTGATATTTAATTTTATTTTGTTAGCCATTTTCTACTCCCAAATTTGATTTTTCTAGATAGTCATAAATGGTGAGAATTCCGTAATTAACAATGAAGTCCTTGTGGGATACGACCTTGACGTGCTACAACAAATCCATATGGTTGCAGATTTGGCTCATCAAGTTTTGGCACCAAATTGTTAGACTTCGGCATTATTAATATTGACTCTTTTTATTCGTTGACTAGATTATACATTTTATTTTATTTTTCATTTTACATTTGATTTTCTTTTTTCCTCTATTTTCTTATGTAGGCACTATTACATGCCCTTATCCCAACGTCTTAGAGAACTGGTAGAGTATAAACTTGAGATCAAAAGGACCTTGCGAGATATAAGGAAGTGGGTACAAGAAATGTAGGAAAATTTAAATAACAATACCACCATGGCAAACTAAGAAAATCTAGGCTACCAAGATCAATCTTTAAAGCAGTTTGCTTCGCATGGAGCACAATTGAGCATCACTAGGCCTAGCTTCCAACAATTTTGAGCTAAAGTCTTCACTTCTTTCCATGGTCTAGTACTCCAAAGAAAGATCCTAATTTACACATCTCAATCTTCCTGGAGTACTACAATACTCTAAAGATGAATAGAGTATCAGATGATGCTATCAGGTTCCCTTTCTCATTATGGGATAAGGTCAGGGCTTGGTTGGAATCTCTTCCATCAAGCTCCATCACTACATGGGATCAACTCTCATAGGTATTCTTTACTAAGTATGTCCCTCTAAGCAAGACACCTCAACTGAGGAATCAAATAACAATATTTACACAAAAGGAAGGGGAATCATTATATAATGCTTCGGAGAGGTACAAAGACCTTTTGTGAATGTGTCCACACCATGGATTGGAAGACTAGTTGGTTGTTCAAACCTTCTACAATAGTCTTCTATACAACACTAGGATGACTATTTGATGTAGTTGGTAGGGCATTGATAAACAAGAGTGTGAGACAGGCACAATAAGTCATCAAAGACATGGTCTAAACTCACTTCTAGTGGTCGAGTGAGTGCTCTTTACCCAAAAGAGTGGGAGGTATAATGTTGATGCACTAGATCACCTTGCATTGAAAGTAGATACTCTATTCCAAAGATTTGATAAATTAAGTATTAATGCCTTAGTATCTTATACTAATCAAGCATCATGTGAAATATGTGGCATTATAGGTCATATTGCATACTCTATTCCAAAGATTTGATAAATTAAGTGTTAATGCCCTAGTATCTTATACTAATCAAGCATCATGTGAAATATGTGGCATTATAGGTCATACTGCATTAGAGTGTCAAGTTAGAACATCCATTTCCCCTGATTTGAGTGTCTATGAGCATGCTAATTATGTGAATAGTTTTAATCAAAATGAGGACCCTTTTCCAACACTTATAACCCCAAGTGGAGGAATCATTTGAATTTGTCTTACAGAAATCCTCCCAAAAATACTATTCTTTAGTCTAACTATGTTCCATCAGGCTTTCAGAGTCAAAGGCCTCCCTATCCCGCTGCCTAAAAATCTAATCTATACATATTGATGGAAAACTTTGTGATGGATCAAACAAAACAAAGTAAAGAGTTTAAAAAACAAACAAATGAGTTTAAACATCAAAATAGAACCATGAGTGATGCTATTAAGAATCTAGCTTCTAAGGTTGAATCACTAGCTACACACGATAAGAAGTTAGAGAACCAAATAACTCAAATATCCCAACAAGCTCTCTCATCTTCTAGACCCTCTCGTATGTTTTCGGGGCAACCCAGAACAAATCCTAAAAATCAAGCTAATGTCATCATATTGAGGAATGGGAAGGAGATAAAAGGACCTAAGATGACAAGAGGTGATGAGCGTTTAGGCAATGATATTGAGGACCCCATAATTAATGAGAAGAAAACTGATAAGTAAAAGGAAAAGGTTGAGAAATATGTTTCACTTGCACCTTATAAGCCTCCCCTTCCCTCAAAGGTTAGATAAGGATAAACTTAAAAAGAAATTTGAGAATTTTTTAAAAATATTTAAAAAGTTGCATATTAATATTCCCTTTGTTGAAGTAATTTCTCATATGCCCTCATATGTAAAGTTTTAAAGGAGATTTTATCCAATAAGAGAAATTTGGAGTAGTATGAAATAGTTTCTCTTATAGAGGAGTGTACTGCTATTATTCAGAATAAGTTAAATCCTAAGTTAAAGGATCTTGGATCATTTTCTATTCCTTACATTATTGGGAATATTTCTATTAATTGTACCTTATCTGATTTGGGTGTAAGTGTGAGTCTAATGCCATTTTCAATGTGTGATAAGTTACAAATGGGAGATTTAAATCCCACCACCATCTCCCTATAATTGGTAGATCGATCAATTAAACATCAACTAAGAATATAAGAGGTGGTACCTAGCCAGGTTGGTAAGTTTTTCATACTGGTTGATTTTGTTATCTTAGAAATTGATGAAGATTCTCAAATTCCTATCCTTTTAGGTAGGCCTTTCCTAGCTATGGCTGAAGCTATCATTGATGTTAAAAATGAAAGCCTTTCTTTAAATGTTGGGAATAAGAAATTTGAATTTGATTTATCTAACGCTATGAAATTTCCTCTAATTGATTAGGCTTGTTACAGGATTGATTCTATTGGCAAGGTGTTAAATGAAGACCTTGCTAAATGCGTCTCAAGTGACCCTCTTGAAGAGTATTTGATGAGAATTGGATGCCTAGCAATGAAAATATTAAAATTGTTGATAGTTCTAAAATGTTGGAGGAAAGCCCTGTTTTTCCTCAAGGAAAGGAAAAGATATAAGTTCTTGAACTAGAATTGAGCAACCCTACCTCAAAAAAGGAGGTAATAGCTAAGGTAGAATTAAAACTCCTCCCTTATTCATTAAGGTATGAATTTCTTAACTCTGACTCTAACTCTAATCAACCCGTCATTGTGAATGCTAGCCTAAATAAATTAGAAATCGAAAAACTTCTTAGAATTCTTATGTTGCATAGATAGGTCATTAGTTATAACATAGATGATCTTAAAGGCATAAATACTTCCATATGTATGCATCGTATTCTTTTAGAAAAAGGGTACAAACCCTTTATTGAACATCAAAGGAGATTGAACCCTAGCATAAAAGAAGTGGTAAGAAAAGAGTTACTTAAGCTACTTGACGCGAGAGTCATCTATCCTATCTCATATAGTGAATGGGTGAGTCTAGTGCAAGTGGTACCTACAAAGGGTAGAATGATGGACATTAAGAATGATAGAAATGAATTGATTCCATTAATAATTACCACAAGGTGAGGAATGTGCATAGACTATAGAAATTTAAATAAGGCCATCCAGAAGGATCATTTTCCCGTACCATTTATCGATCAAATGCTAGAGAGGTTGGCTCGACATTCTTATTTCTGTTACTTGGATGGGTATTCAAGATTTTTCTAAATCCCCATTCACCCAGCCAATCAAGAGGAGACTACATATACATGTCCATATGACACCTTTACTTATCGAAGGATGCCATTTAGCTTATGTAATGCCCCTGCCACCTTTCAACGATAAATGATGCCCATCTTTTCTGATTTTATTGACATAATGGAAGTCTTTATGAATGATTTTTTTGGTTTGTGGTACTACCTTTGACCATTATTTGAGCAATCTTTCTAGTGTATTAGAAAGGTACAAGGAAGTGAATATCATTTTAAATTGGGATGTCATTTTATAATACAAGAAGAATTTTTTCTTGGTTACTTAATCTCTAGTCAGGGCATTGTGATAGATATAGCAAAGATTGATATTATTGAAAAGATGGTGTCCTTAACTTTTGTTAAAGGCGTTCAAAGTTTCTTGGGTCATGCCTGTTTTTATTGGCGATTCATTAAAGATTTTTCTAAAATTGCTAAACATTTTATCTTTAATCCTAATTGTATTTTTATCTTATTTATGTAGGTGATCTTTGAGTGATATCAGAGGAGGTATAGGATTTACGTGCATAGAGCTCGATGTCCTTGTTGGTAAGGATACATGTTGTAGCTATGGTTTCATGTGATATATGTATTTTTGTATGTACTTTTTTGTTGAGTATGTTGTATTACATAATTTATTTATGGAAATGCTATGAAATGATATTCTTGAGAGTAATGAAATTATGTAAGTTCATATTTGGGTATAATGTCGGATACAAGATATCTATGGAAAATTGAGGATATATACTTTGGATAATAATTGGAAATTTATATGTTTTGGGTTTCATAAGGCTTTGGGAGAATACGATTGTCTTGACTACCCTGAGGGTAGTATGATCATTTGAGGATAATTACGTGGTCGTACTTATGTTGTTCAGTAGTATGTCTTGCACATTTATATGAGTTTGGCATGATTATATACAATCAACTCTAAATAAGGTACGAATCATCTAAAGTAAAAGATCATGTGAGTCAGGCTGAGGTGTTTATATAGGTCCGTTCCACCGAATAATAATAGTGGCTTGGGTGTGTTGTCCCCAAGAGGTGCATTAGTTGGTTCCACTGGATTAAGAATAGTGGGGCCCTATACTCAACATGAATGAAAATACGATTAAGATAAAGTATAAATGGAAAGATACTAATCATTTAAAGTGGAAGACTATGTAAGTCAAGACTGAGGTGTTGTATCTGTTCCACTGGATAATAATAATAGTGGCTGGGGTGCATTATCCTCAAGAGGTGCTTCAGACCATTCCACCAATTTAATAATAGTGGCTTAGAAGTATTTTATTCTGAGAGGAGTTGGCTCTACTCCATTGCATAATAATAGTGGCTCGAGTGTGTTGTCCCCGAGAGGTGTTTCAGACCATTCCACCAGTTTAAGAATAGTGGGTCCTTGAACTCAATGTAAATAAAAGACTGAAATATGGTATATCTAATAAAAGACTTGGAATAAGTATTTATCTAGCATTGTTTGATTTACGCACGTATGATTTTTTATGATAATTCTTGTAACCCTGCTTGAATATACCATTATCTTACTCAGTACGTAGCCTACTGATCATCTGTTTCATGGGAGCTGCTCAATCCAATGAGTAGATGACCTAAATGTATATGTGCAGGTTGATGAGGGCCAGGTGGACGATTTTGCAGCCTTTAATGATATATATGTGGAGGAGTAATTTCTTTAGTATAAGGGTTTTGTGCATAGAGTCATATTATCTGGATGATAGTTTTACTCGAATACCGTTTTAGACTTTTAGTTTCATGAGATCCCTTTTGTTGTATTTTAATATTGTAATCGGAATTGATTTCTAAATGCTTATTTGATGTTATTAAAATTTGTCTAATTTCTTACTATTATGTTTTAATTTTTCTAATCATTTTTTCCTTATGATTAATGTAAGGATGGTGGGGTAAGTCAGACTTTTGTCAATTATGGCGGTAACGCCCAACTATTTGATTATATGCTTCTACTTAAAATGAAATTTTTTTAATAGTAAATTTTGGGGTGTTACATACCTAGTTTTGGAAAGGTGGTTAAATGAGGAATGGATATGAATAGGTATATATGATTTTATGTTTTGGTTATATTATATAAGCATCTCTAAAAAGAAATTAGAAACATAAAGTGAAAGACTTGAGTTAGATTTAGGATCCTCCAAGCTTAACCTCCCAGAGTTGGAATTGACAATAGTCTTTCCTTGGATTTTAGTGATGTGTGGTCACTTTGTTCATTTGCTTGGCTAAGAACTAGTAAGACTCTATGTCAACTGTATGAGGATCTTCGGACTTCTTATGGAATGTGAATATTTAAAAAAATGAATGACTAAGTTTAGATTTTGCTTTTGCTGTTAAGACAATTAAGATTGATCGGGGGATGGATCTCCTAAAGTTGGATTCAGGTGTTATTGGATGTATTCATACTTATTTGATAGGTGACCCTTTTTGTTGGTTTTTCCATATCAATAAATAAAATTGAATGATTTGTTCATGTGGTTACTAGTTAAAAAGCATTTATAAATGGTGAACTAGTTATTGCCTAATAATTTAACTAATATGTAGTTTTGTTTGATGTACTATATATATATAGATATATATATTATTTTCTTCTTTATATTGGGTTATTTAGTTGTTCCCTTAGTTATCCTAATACTATTTTAAATGGGGTTGCAATGATCAATCATGATGATGAGAAAATAACCTTATACAGGTAGATTGTGACCATAAATGATGGGTGCAAGCATGTGGGATGGATTGAAAAAATGGATTAGCTTCTAGAGTTTATTTTATTTTATTTTATTTGTGTTTTGATTTAATCAATTTTTTTATATATAAACATAGTAGGTTTATTTTATTTATCTGTGTACCATCAACTACTTAGTGTTCTGTTTGACTTTATCTATTATAGAAAATAATATGGAGTTTTGGGTTTTGGTTTTTGTTTTGTAATACCCTATATATATCAAGTTAACAATACCAAGTGGACATGTGTTTATGCACATAACATCAATGGGGAAAGGATAATATTTTGGGATCGGCTAACCACTCATATGATTAGGGGAGATTGTTGGATCATCATTAGGGATTTCAATATCGTGCAACATATTTGTAATACCCAAAAATTTTAAAACCTAGAATTTAATAATTAATCATTATTTGGGATAGTTTAATTTTTGAATTGTTAATTTAATTATTTTGTGGACTTCTGGTTTATAAAATTGGATATGATTATTTAATAAATTAAAATAAATATTTTGACTATTTTGTCATACTCATTTTATTTAAATAATTTTTCAAACCCATATTTTACTAAAATTATCCTCTTAAATTAATATGTTAAATTTTAAATAAATTAATTTATTAAATTAAATTATCCATCTAAATAATTAAATACCCTTATTCCAAAAATTATTTTATTTTTATTTCCCCCTTTCTCCTTTTCCTTTTCCTTTTTTTTCTCACCTTTTCCTTCCTTTTTCCTCCTTTCTCCTTTTCTTCTTTTCTTCTTCCTTCGAGGCCGCCCAGCCTACTTCTTTTCTTTTTCCTGATTGGGTCACTGGCCCCATTCCCTTCTCTTCTCTTCTCTTCTCTTCTCCCTACGCCCGTCCAGCCCGTGCCTCTTTCCCCTTTCCTTTTTTTATTTTATTTATTTTCTTTCTTTCTTCCTCCTAGTTGGGATAGCCTAACCCTCCTTTTTTTTCTCCTTTCTCCCTCTTGCACACGGGCCGACCCATCTCTCCTTCTTTCTCCCTTGCTCAGCCAGCCTGTCATCTTCCCTTTCTTCTTCTTCTTCTTCTTCTTCTACTCATCCTCCTCCTCCTCCTCCTCCTCCTCCCTCCTTCACCAATCGAACCAAACAACCCCTCCTTGCACCCAACCTACAACCAACCTTCCACTGTAGCCTTGCCATGGTAGCCCTGCTGCCTCCCTCTCTTCCCAGTCCTTTTCCCTTCCATTTTTGACCATACAACCCCCATTGTGTGCCCCTTTCCTTTCCTTTTTCTTCCTTCCCTTCCCTTCCACCCTACACCCTAACCTGCAGCCTCTCCCCGTGCCACCACTTAGCCCGGTGCCTCTGCCTCCCCTCCTCTCCCTCTTATTTTTCACCTTTTTCTCTGCCCTATCTTCTTTCCCGAGCTCCCTCGTTTCCCCTATAGAACCTCCCTCTTCTCCCTTCTTTCCTCATTCTCCTTTCCTCCCCTATTTTTGTTTCACCGCCCACAACCACCACCTTTGTCACCCAACTGACCACCACAACAACCTTCTGGCCTATCCTACTTTCTCCCTACACCGCCGAACAACCACCACTCGCCCCCTACAGCCACCCTTCCCTTCCTTTCTCTTCTTTTCCCCTTCTCGGCCCTCCTCCTTACATGCCACCTTGCGCTACGCATTCCCCCTCTTCCATCTCTACTGATGTAATACCCCAAAAACCCTAATGTAGAAAATTATGATAAAATAGAAATTTATTAGTAAAATTAATTAAATATATTATTTTAATAAAATAATGGGAGTAATTAAGACAAAAAGGAAGGAAATAATAAAGAATTTAATTGAGAAAGATTAGGGTAATTTACTAATTAAAATAGAATTTATGAGGATTTACCCAAAAAATCTAAATTAATATAAAAAGGAATTTAATTATTATTTTACTAATTTTTATTATTTTTAAATATTTAAAAATACTAAAATATCCTAAATACCCCAACCAACCTATTTTCCTTTTTTCTTTCCCTTTTTCCTTTTTTCCTTCTTTTTCCTTTTTTCTTCTTTCCTTTTCTACTTTCTCCTTTTTCTTTTTCTCCTCTTCTTCCCCTGATTGGGCCTCGCCAGTGCACCACCCAATCCTTTCCCTACATCACCCACCACCAAACTGAACTACTCACTGCCTCTGAATCCCCTTACACAAACCACCCATATTATGCAAAGTTGGCAGCTCGAGCTACCCTTTACACCCCATCATCGTCTCTCTCACTGCCGTGCACCACCTCCTCCACCACAATCACCACCTCCCTTGCCACCCAATCAACCCATCAAAACCTCATCTACCTTCCCCTACCCTTCCTTCTCCCTTTCTACCTCTCCTTCCTCCTCCCTCCTTCTCCACCACCCTCAACCACCACCACCTGTGCCACCACCTTACTGCACCACCACCACCACTACTGCAACGCTCTCATCTCAGAGAGTCTACCACCCTACAACCACCATCTCACGCTCTCTCTTCCAACCCTAAAAGATCCACCTACCCCAAAACCACCACTTCCACTGCCGTTGTGCGCCGCCGCCGTCACCTATCTGTTACCCTCACTAGGTTGTACCCTAACCCTTCCTAGCCCTTAAGTATAATTATTATTCTAACTTTACTATTATTATTACTACTGCTACTGCTGCTACTACTACTATTCTTATTAATGTTATTATTATTAATATTACTAATATTGTTGCTAATATTATATCATTGACTAATATAACTACCTAACCCTATTTTGGCTAATAATAGTATGGTTAACCATTTTAAGGATAATACCCTTATTTTACTACAAAAGTAGTAGTAGTAGTAGTAGTAGTTGTTGTTGTTGTTGTTGTTGTTGTTATTACTATTATTATTGTTGTTATTACTATTATTATTGTCATTATCCATAATACTAGTTCATAATAGAGGTATGTAGGAAATAATGAAAATGTTAATATGAGAAAAGTTAACCCTAGTATTTTTCCCTCTTAGTGGTGCTAAGTCTGACCCCTAAGGAGGCGTAGGAGTGTGCTCCAAGCCCGATGTCATTTTAGGTAAGGATGTGGTCAAGGTCAAATATGTGTATTATATGTTATGTGTGATGATATATTTGTGTACCTTACGTGGTTATGAACTATGCACTTGTAGCATAGCTTGCTAAGCGTGGAGCTAAGGTAAGTTGTATATGATCTTTTTATGGCATGTGTAATATGATAATGTGTCCTATACTTTGTGGCGCTTATGTGATATGAGTTTTTAGGACATGCATGCTAGGAGGCTTTAAATGATATGATGTGGTGGTGAAAAGATGAAAGGGGTAAAGGAAGTCAGTTGACTAAAAAGAAGTAAGAATGGCCTAAGTATCTCATGACTTATGGGTGGACAAATAAAAGGATAATATGAATAAAATAAGAGGATGAAATAAGTCTTGCATAGAGAGTATAAGGCTTGCATAAGATGGATAGTCTTTGCATGGGAATGATCTTTACATGGGAAAAGTTAACTAGAGGGTTAAGTAAAGTGAGGGAAGAGTTGTTGGGGTAATTGGAGCCCATAGGTGGAAAATAATGCGTGGGTTGGTATAAGGATGCATGGGGGACTTGGCTAAGGTTTGGGAGGAAAACCCTAAGTAGGGGAGATTGTGGAAGGGAGAAATAATGGGAAGGATTAGAGTATGGGGTGAGAGTGGAAGGATGTCATACGGGGGTGAATTCATGTCATGTGGAAGAGTGAATGGTAAGTGAGAGTGATGGAGATACAACATATGAGAAAATAGAGGTGCTAGGGTTTGGGGTAGCCAACTAGGGTTTCGTGGCCACACATGCAAAATGGAAAGAAAAGTGGGATGTTTGGAGGGATCAAGTGAGGTGATGAGTTGGGGACAAAGAAAGCATGGGTCGTGTGTGAGGGAGGGAGGTTGGGCCATTTAAGCCAAATTGGAGTTTTTTGAGGAACACCCTAGAGGGTGATGGTGAGTTAACCTAGAGATATGGGAAAGTAGGCTTAAACCCACGTACATAGGAATTAGGTATTCATGGTAAGTAAGGAAAATGGGAAAATGACATGTGGATATACTTGGAGGTGTAGAAGTCCCAAGATATCGGACGAGCCTTTTTATGAGAATAGGAGTAGATGGGTTATGTGAGCGGGTAATCTAAGGGACATGCATGTCTAGGATGGAAATATTTATTGAATAAGACATGAATAAGATACTAACTATTTAAAGAGAAAGATTATTGAGCCAAGCCCAGACCGGTCCACTAGCGAATAATAATGGCCAGGTGCCTTGTTCCTTGGAGACTATTCCACTGGCAAATAATAGTGGTCAGGTGCGTTCTATCTTGGGTATTTTTTTGGTCTATCAACTATAATAGTGGAGGATCCCAAGCTCAACAAACCAAACCTAATGATGATAAGCCATGGAAAGATACTATTTACTTATAGTAAAACACCATGAGAGTCGGGGTCAGACCGATCCACCGGCGAATAATAGTGGCTAGGTGCCTTGTGCCCTAGATACCATTCCACCGACGAATAATAGTGGCCAAGTGTGTTCTACTTTGGGTGTTTTTCGGTCCACCGGCTATAATAGTGGGGTTTCCATACTTTCATGAACTTATAATGAGAATGGTATGAAATGGGAATAATGACTAAAGATCTAATGATTATGTCTAATCGGACTGAATCACTACATGTACTTCCTATCTTTCATGTATGGCTTTTCCACATGGTTACTTGCTTGTATTACATGTCTTTCATGTATGGCCTTAGCTATATGGTTACCTTTCTCAGTATATAGTGTACCAATCACTCGTTTTATGGGTGCTACTCATTCCCATGAGCAGAGGTCCCTTCTGAGTTGATGCAGGTAGGAGACATTGCGTTTGATGCCTATGACACGTCTGAGGCATCGGGCGGGGCTGAGTGTTGATCTTTTGGAACTTGGCATAGGGCTCAAAAGCAATGTAGTCCAAACTCTTCTTAGTTCAGCTTTTGTCTTATTGTTTGTGTTATTATCTCCCCTTGGGGGATTTGACTATGTAACAATTTCCATTTTGTAATGACGTTTAATCACACACTCTAATTTTCTCTTTATGAATTTTTTGGATTTCTACGATTCTATGTCTTAAGTGTGTTTAATGTCTTGCAAAATTATTTTTAGCCTTGTGGTTGGTGCAAGACTAACTGGGAGTTAGGCTTGTGCTAATCATAGTTGTAGCACCCTCTGTACTTGTGTATGTTTTTAATTAAATAAAAAAATTTAACTATGATTTTTGGGGGTGTTACAACTGAATCCGCCCCTCGACCCCCTGGCACCTCCCCTACTACCACCCTACCTCACATTGGCTGAAAATCCCCTACAACCCCCTCCTTTCTTCTCTTTTTTTTTCCTTCCTTCTCCTTCTCCTCCCTTCCTTCACCCCATTTTTCTAGCCCTACCGCCGCCATCCCTACCGCCCTAAGCCACTAATCTCTTACCCCTGACCACCACCTACACCCCTACTCCCTCCTTACATCTAGCTACCACCCTCACTCCCCTCCACAAGCCCTTAACCAAGGCCCCTAACCCTCACCCGAACACCTCTTCTCCCTTTCTCCTATCTCTTCGTCAACCTTCATTTCCCACTTCATTTTGTGCATGCAGCTCATGTTGTAAGGCAGGGTGAGTGCTGCTGCTTCTTCTTGAGCTAAATTAACCAAATTGTGAGGTATAAAAATAGTTAGCATTAATATGTATTAATTAATCATTTTAATAAAAATTTATTCTTTTAATTTTCTACTACTAATATGCTAGTTTTGATATTATTTTTAGGTATAATTTTTTAATCAATGCTTAAACTTTTAACTGGGGTACTAGTAACCATTATACCTTACTAAAATGTGTGGATATACGTATGCTAGCACATTAGGGTTTTGATTGTGTTTGAATGCATATTATGTGATGTTAACTATATTATGATTTGTAGCATATGTTGGTAGTTGAAATGAAAAGCATATTATGTTGTGAAGAAATGATAGTAAAGGAAGGAGCCTTATTGTTAATAATAATATTAAATACATGTATATGACATGATAATCTAATGTGGCCATTTGGAGCATAGATAGTGTTAATATGGGTCCTAGGGGCATTTTAGTAATTTTTCTTGTACAAAAGGTGTGGCCTAAATAAGTATGTGTAATAGGTGATAATTAGTATTAATAATAAATAATAACAGTTAGTAGTGTTAGATGATGTATGTGGACCATGGGTGTTAATATTTTATGAGGTAAGGGTATTTTAGTATACTTGGCATAAGAAGGGTAAATTGGTATTTTTTATGAATAAAAGGGGTAATATAGTAAATTAATAAGTAAGAAGGGTATTGTGGTAAATTTAGCATAAAAAGGGGTAACTTGATATATTTATGAGTAAAAAGGTAATTTGGTAAATTATTAAATGAGAAGGGCATTTTGGTATTTTTGACATAAAAATGGATGACTTGGTAATTTTATAAACATAAGGGGGTAAGATGGTAAATTAATAAGTAAGAAGGGTATTTTAGTAATTTAGCATAAAAGAAGGGTAACTTGGTAATTTTGTGAGTAAAAAGGGTAAAATGGTAATTTAGTAGGTAAGAGGAGTATTTTAGTAATTTGGCACAAAAATGGCAATTTGGTAATTTTAATAAGTATGAAGGTTAATTTGGTAATTTAACTAACCAAAAGGGCAAGTTGATGATTTAATAAGTATGGAGGGTAATTTAGTAAATTAACTAACCAAAAGGGAAATTTAGTAATTTTAACAAGTAAGAAGGGTAAATTGGTAATTTAATAAACTTGAAGGACAATTTGGTGATTTTAACAAGTATAAAGGGGAAATTAGGTAATTTAACAAACCTAAAGGGCAATTTGGTAGCTTAATAAATAAAATGGGTATTTTGGTAATTATACAAGTATGAAGGGTAATTTGGTAATTTGGCAAGCAAAAAGAGGTAACTTGGTAACTTAACAAACAAAGGACATTTTAGTAATTTAGTAAGTATAAATGGGTAAATTGGTAAATTGCATATAACATAGCATTAGATTTAATAAGCCTCCATAATAAGATATAGGGGATATTAAATAATAGAATAAGGGTCTATGGCATTAGTATCACTTGTTTAAGTATAACCTCGTATATTATAGAATAAAGGTATTTTGGTAAATCGATGAATATCACAAGGATATGGCATGAAATAGGGTTGAATGGATAAATAAGGGTATGATATGATGCTATTTCGTAATCATGTAAGAGGTGCCTTAGTTGTTAATTATGCATGGAAAAGTGTGCTAGAAGTACATGTTAGGGTTTATGCATTCAATAATCCTTGATATAGATTACTTGATTCTATGACCCGTATTATAATTATGATATGATAACCCTTTATTGCATGTGAATAAATGGAAATGAATTCTGAAATGGAAATAGATGATAAAAGGATGGCCTTAGTAGTTTATTTAAGTTAACATGGATAACAATATGAATAAGGATTACTTAATAATAACATAAACAAATGGAAATGATTAAGTCATGATTAATGTGTTTTTCATGGTCACCTTAATTAAGACACTAATAATTAAAGTAGAAGACCTCGAGTTAGGGAATGGTGACTCTTTAGGGGTCGCTACCTTAAAGACGTGGTTTAGCCTACAACTGTTTTAGATTTTGCTAGTATGCTTTAGTGCCCCAGTCAGGCCCTACATCTTACTCTATCTAGCTCTAGGAACCTATTTAGGGGGTATTCATAATTATAGATTAAGTGTCCTTGTCAGTAGGGTACTATGTATGCACCAGTGCGATTAGGGTACCTTTACGTCCCTGAGTTGATGGTTAGAGGGTATTGTGTTGCTTGTATGTGCCAATATGACCAGTGTACCTTTATGTCTCTAGGTTCGTGATATCCCTCTCGAGTTAAATAAATGGACTTGTCGTGTTAATTAAATGAAAAACATTAATCATGTAAAGTGAAAGATTATTGAGTCGGGCCCAGACTGATCCACTAGCGATCATAGTGGCCAGGAGCCTTTTGCCCTAGAGACCGATCCATGGACAAATAATAATGTCCAAGTGTGTATTTTCCTAGAGTGTATTCCGTTCTGCCGATTATAATAGTGGGAGATCTCGAGCTCAACAAACCAAACCTTGGATGATAATAAATGATTAGAAAGGTACTAATCACTTATAGTGGAACACCATGTGAGTTGGGGTCAGACTGAGCCATTGGCGAGAATAGTGGCTAGGAGCGTTTTACTTTAGAGACCAGTCCATCAGCGAATAATAGTGGCCAGGTGCATTCTACCTTGGAGTGTATTTCCAATCCATTGGCTATAATAGTGGGGTTTCCATACTCACATGGGTATAATTTGAGAGATGATGTTGAATAACATTTGGTTAATTGCTTAATACCAGAAGTATTGATGTCACCTTTATGATATATTGTTATAGTATAAGTGCGGCCTTGGTGCCCGTCACTCTTGGTAAGTGATGGAATTGCTAAGTAAATGGACTTTGTATTATACAATTCTTATTGGTTGCTGTGTGAAATCACTCTTATGTGGCTATGGTTATTTATTTTCTTGTGTATGATATTGTCTTTACATTTGTTCAAGTATGATGTGTTGTATGCAGGTCATGCCTTTCAGTTTGGTATAAAAGGTTACTCGGTACTATAGTACTAAAGGGTTCCGTTAGTAGGCCTCTACCTATTCAATGAACAGTGTCTCTTGCAAATTAGCCACAGGTGTTATTCAAGTTGTCATTAGGTAAGAGTATAAGGATTGTCTGGGAAGCTTTTTAGGGTTTCTCTTTCAACCTTATTATTTTATTTTTAAATAATTTTACTCTTGTAACCACTAATAGTAGATTTTATCATTTGTAACATATCAAATGCGCTACTCTAATTTAAATGAAAGTTTGAATTTGTGTAAATTGTGTTTTGTTCATTTTTAGCCTTAGCACTTGGTACTGGAACAGTAAGAGGAAATCGGTTTGGTACTAAGTATGGAGGTAACATCCCTGAAATTTACCATTTTTTCTTTCACTAATTTTTAATTAAAAAATTAATAGTAAATTTTGGGGGTGTTACAATATTAGTAAGAGATTCCAAACGCACATTCTTAATATTAATGACATGCAGGATTTGTGCATTAATGTCAACATATTGTAGTATGTAATATTCAATCTAAAGGCAATTTTTAAACATGGTCTAACAAAATAAGTGGTGGGGAGGAGACAATGTGCAAGTTGGATAATATACTAATCAATCCAGATTGGTTGGACAAATTCCCATCTGCATTTGCTTTCTTTCACAACCCTTTAATTTCATATCATTCCCCCATTGTTGTTAATCATAGTCAACAAATGTATAGTATAAAAAGACCTTCTAGATTTTTCCAATTTTGGATGGAGGATGATAGATTCCTACCAAATAATTCTTTCTGTGAGGAAATTATTTTCTTAGGAATTCTCCAAACTTTAATCTCTCAACCAAGACCTAAAAACTCCTAAAAAGGAGAAATATAGTTCCATTTCTCAAATAGTTATTAATGCTAGAGAGGAACTGACTTTCCTTCAACAACTTACTCACAATATCCCTCATGAGAACTAAATATGAGAGCAAGAGAAGACATTACAAATAATGTACCAACATCTCCTTTAATGTGAAGTGATGTTCTTGAAACAAAAGGCTTGTGTTCATTGGCTAAACTATGGAGGCAGTAACCACATATTCATAGAAAGACATTTAATACCCTATTAGCTAAGGATGATACTGAAATAAAAACTCAAATTTCTATACAACAAGCATTTTTTTTCTTATTATAAATAACTATGGCGTATTGAATCAAACACCACTACTTAAATCTAATCGGATGATATTGCTGAAGGCACATGTATTTCAATCAAACACCATCTACATCTAATTGAACCATTTAACCTGGATGTGGTTAAGCTTGTTGTTTGGTCCACTAGGAATACCAAAGCACCCAAGGTCAATGGTTTCAATGATGGGTTCTATAAAGGGACCTAACCCATCATAAGGGATGAAGTTCTACTAGAAATAAGAGAATTCCAAACTACAAGTTTCATGCCTAGCAAAGTGAACATCATTTTCCTTACACTCATCCCAAAAAGGTTAGATTCTCAAAGGGTGATTGAGTTTCACCAAATCTCATGTTGTAACATGCTTTATAAAATTATATCTAAAATTTTAATATATAATTGCAAACATCATGCCAAGGATTATGGAAGTAGCCAATATGCTTTTATTAAGGGGAGGAATATATGAAACAATATCTTGTTGGCACATGATTTATTGAGACACTACTCCAAAAACCTTTTTTCCCTATATGCATGATTAAATTGGACTTATAAAAAGCCTATGACATAAAGTACTACCAACCTATGGGTTCTCTGTGCATTTCACTAGGTAGATTATACCTTGTGTTTGTTCAGTTTCTAACTCTATCTTGTGTAATGGCTCCTTAAGTCCTCCATTCAAGAGTAAGAGATGGATTATACAAGGATACCCACTTTTCGCCTACTTGTTTGTTCTTATTATGGACTATCTTAGCAGGATTTTGAAGCTTCTTTGGACTAATCCTAAATTTAAAGGTCATCAAGGTGTAAGGCTAGTAAAATCATTAACCATTGCTTTGTGGGTGATCTTTTGCTATTTTTCCATGGTGATATTTGATGTGTTAAATGCCTCATGCTCTTATTAAACTAGTTCCTGGATCAATTAGGCTTAAAAATGAACCAAGCTAAGTGTAATGTCTACTATAGAGGAGTTAAATCTTAGATAAGATATGCCATTACTGATTTCCTGATGTTTTAGCAAAGTACTTTTCCATTCACCTACCTTGGTATGCCTTTATCTTCCTCTTAAATCACTATAACTCAATTAAAATTGATTCTGTAAAAAATAACATCAAGGGTGAGACATTGGAGCTCAATATTTTTATCATACTCAAGGAGGCTACAACTAGTGAAATTAGTGATGTTTAGCATTCAACTATATTTTAGTAAGTCATTCTACTTCCCAAAAAAATTCTTCACAAATTCATCGGTATAAATAGAACATTCCTTTGGTATGGAAAGATTACTAATAGAAGAAAAGCTTTTGTGGTTTGGGATGAACTATGTAGACCAAAGGATGAAAGTGGACTTGACATTTTTGACCTGGACCTGTGGAACATTTGTGCTATTGGCAAACTACTATGGAACATTAGGTTAAGTAAAGACTTTGTATGGTTAAGTGGGTGCCAAAATTTATCTAAAAAATGCAGATGTGTGGAATTTCAATCCTTCTAGCTATGCCTCCTAGCTATTTTAAAAGATTATGTCCACGCATCACATCCTCCAACCTTTCTTCTAAAAGTGGCTCCAAGAAAATAGATTTGAATACAACATATATCGTACATATGAACATATTAGACCTAAAAATCCAAAGGAGTGACGGACTAAATTAGTCTACCAGCCAATCATAATACTACAATAGCAATTCCCATGCTAGATAGCTATGTAGAACAATCTTCCTACTAAAGATCAACTACCGAGAATGGGGTTGGATATTAATAACCCTCATTATGTTTTTTGTAATTAAAAGATAGAGACTAGAGATCAACTATTTATTCATTGCCTATTTAGCCAATTGATTTGGCATCAAATAAAAATCACAGTTGGTAGAAAGGACCTAATTATCAGCTAGTATCAAAAAGTTCACATATTGTGCAATAGGTCAAGACAGCCAAAAGCCAAAAAATAACTGCTAGAATCTTACTTCTGCACTATATTTGCAATATTTAGTATGAAATGAACATAATAATTTTCTAAAAATGTAACCATAATGGTAAAGCGACTCTTAGAAGTATTGCAATCACCATTACCAGAAGGGTGGATTTCCCTGAGTTTAAAGCTAAATATGATAAATGGACAGGTCTAATGGATATGCTATGATAAAATTTTGGTGCATGTAATTATCTTATCATAATCAATACAATTACAAACTTAATTACCAAAAAAAATACCTTATATATATATATATATAAATGTATAATTTTTAAAGGAAAATTAATTTCAAATCATAAAATTAGCCGACTAATATGGTAAGACTAACAAATTGGTATGCTAAAACCAATTAATTTGTTCTATTATGACATAAAATCTCTATTGTGGTTTTAACTTGAATCCATTTCAATCCTTCCCCTAGCATTATAGATATGTTATACTTTGATTATAAATGATTTTTAGTGAGTTTTAAGCTCTCATTAGTAACCTTCTTAGATTTAAATTAGTATAACATGATCCCTAGCCCATAAAGTGCATTATTTAAATTTTTTTCTTAATTTCCTCATTATCACTTCACCTCCTTTATTTCTAGTTATACCTTGTGCAAACCTTTTTCTGGTAGTAGCAACAATGACTATTATCTACTTGCTTCCCTCCTTTCCCCCTTTTGGTGGGGTTCTTACACTAAAGATTCCCTTAGCTACCCTCTTTGGTATTTTTCCACACTATTCCTCAAGTGCCTTGACCATCACCTCTCCCTTACCCTATGATCCACAAGGCTGACCTCCTCCCCTCTTTTTTGTGCTTAGTTGATTACCTTTGCTTTCATACTCTCCATTAGCCTCCCTTTTCTTACATACACACACACTAGGTGTTTGAACCCTCTATTTTAGCTTCCTAATCTCCCTTTCTTTAACCTCTTAGTGATTTATTAAGCAATAAAAGATTAAGGTTATGTGTAGTGAAGGAAATCCCTAGGTTATTTTCTCTTGTGCGCATCCTTTATGAGAGAAGGGTTGCACTTCTTATACTTTATTCTCCTTCTCCATTTTTTTCCTATTTTAAACTTCAATGTATTTTACTAAGTGTTATTAATATTATTATTATTGACAAGTGATCAGGGTTCCAAATCCTTAGAATATATTGTGGTTGATTTTACTTACTTGAAGACATTACTAAGGATAAATTTAGATAAACTTTACAGATACATAATTATGTACTAAGTGTTATATAATATAATTATTTTATAGCATGAATCCATGGTTAGCTTTTATTTAGAAGTATGGGAAGGATTATAGGAGGATGATAGGCTTTGGTTTTATTTTCATGAGAAAATGTTATGATCAAAATGAAGCATGTATTATGAGTGTTTTGATGGATTAAGTATTATAATGTGATGTATTAATGATATATTTCATGTCTGAAAAGTTTCATGAGTTATGGATGTGTTTTGGTTTAAGTTAAAAGCATGAAGAGCTTCAAATTGTATTTTCCCAACAAATTGGTTAGGGGTAAACTCAATCCAATAGTTTACCAACATGCTAGTTTTAGCTTACTAGTTAAATGGTTCACTAGAAGTTGATAGGTTGGTTTCGTGTGGCACTAATTGGTGTGACCGTAGCCGGCACGCAATTTAAACCCTCTTGTTGTCAATTGTAGCACTGGTAAATAAGGGTATCGTTCTAGCCGGGGATTGAGAGGGCTCACCTCTAATTAACTAGCTTGGAAATAAAACTAAAACTAAAAATAAAAATACTAAATAACACAGAATAAATAAATAAGAAAAATACTAAATGGGGGTTATAAAAATAAGAATAATAAAAGGAACAAATAAAATAAAATAAACTAATAATGAAAATAATGGGAAATAATGGGAAACTAGCAGATATGAGAAATATGTTAGGAAAATAAAAATCCACCACTAGATTAGGTCGAAAATATAATATTTATTTCTAAGTCATCTTTTAATCGTGAGAAAGAGATTAACCAAGTTGCACACCAAAAGCAGGTCTATACACCTTATATTACTTCCCTTAATTAATTAATACGACAAAGCGCCAATATTAACCCTATTAAATACTAGCAGTATAGCAGCAACAAGCGGCTCCTATATTTAACTAGATTTAATGCATTAAGTGTAAGTGGAAGGCTGTCAATCTAAGTACCCAAACTAGTACAAAAAGCATATCTAGCTGTATTTCCTTTCTTGACCCACACGTATCGAAACGTTTTACCACTTCGGTTAGAATCACAAAGCGATTAGGTGATTTGTTATCTAACCTAGCTGCAATTTATACATATAAATTCTAGTATATTTAGATGGCCAACTAGCAAGCAATTAATCCTACATACTGTCACTTATGAGGTACCAGAACAAGGCATGCACCAAATAAACTATACTTGACAGAATTATACATATAAACGATAGCATTTAACATAGAGTCAAGAAACAATCTCACGAAACAAAGAAAATAAAATTATAATTCAAATCCTAATCCAGAGTTTCAAATTATTCCCTAACAATAAATATTCAGCCAACCATAATTAAAGAATTAATTACACAGAAATATATATCTAAAATATAAATTAAAAATAAGAGAAATAAATAACCGGAATAAATTTTGGATAAAAGTTCAAGAATTTATTCAGATAAAAATTAATTTTATCTTAAATAAATTATACTGGTATAAATGCTTCCTCTAATTTTTCTTCCTCTCGGCACCTCAATTTCCGTGTAAAAATTCTTTTCTTTTCTTTTTTCTTCGGCTGACGGCTGACGGAGGCTGTGCTGCTCGAACTCCGTGTCGCGCTCAACTTCGTCTGTGTCCCTTCGTCCGTACACCCCGAGCCTGTCTTCCCCGTTTGTTCGAGCCTCTAAAGGCTCTGTCGCACGAGCCTCTCTCTCTGTGTCGTTGGCCTGCGACTAGGCCGCCTAACGGCAGAGGCTACTTCTGCCTCTCTTCCTGCGTCTCGTCCCCTTTTTATTTCTGTGCGGCGCTATCGTCTGCTTTACACGTCAGCCCTTGGCTGAATTTTCTTCTCTTCCGAGCCGCTGCCTTATTTATTTTCGTTCGTGCGCCGTCTTCCATTTTTTTTTCCACGTCAGCCCTGCTGACTCTCCCTTTATTTTTCGTCTCAGAGCCTGTGCGGCTCGTTTGGCTTCGTCTGTTTGTTTCGGTTTTCCTTGGCCTTTGGGCCTTCGGCCTTTGGCCGTTGGTCCAAAGGTCAAAATCTTTTTTTTTTATTTAAAAATAATAATAATAAAACCTGCAAAATAAATAAATAAAAATTAATAAATATTATTTTGCTCTAAATTTACTTAATTTATATCATTTTAGCTCAAATAATAAAATTTATGCAATTTTTACCACTTAAGCATAAAACAATAATTATTCCCCTATATTAGTTAAATAAACTACCAAAACTAAGATTATAAGGGTATAAAATGTGTCAAAATATGAACTCATCACACCCTCACACTTAGCTTCTTGCTTGTCCTCAAGCAAGTTATTACTCTAAACAAATAAAATTAAATTAACTAGCCACTTTCGTAGGTCTCACGATTACACTTAGCATGTGTAACAAGCCCTTTAAACCCCTAGGTCACCCATTGAGGACGAGTAAGGTCTCGTGAGGGTTTCGCAGATGATATACCCACAAAATCACACACAAAATAAAATAAAATAAAAACACACCTAACACCCTTAACCATTTTTGTCTCAGAATATTTTACTTTCAAATGTCAAGATTAGCAATCAATCAAGATTCGACATTGGGAGATTTAAATGATCAATTTCAACATATGGTTCACACATAAACATGATAGGTATGAACAGATCAATATTATGGATGAAAATCTACCACGCCTTAGTCACATCAAGATCCATCCTCACTATGGATACCCTCTATTTTTTTTATTAGATTCATGGTTACAAATGTATAAAAACACTCATGTATGTGAGCTAAGATGATAAAGATAACAAACGACTCACATATATAAACAAAGAATGCTCATGTTCTCTTGTGGATAAAACCTCATGAAAGATATCAAATATTTTCCAAATGGACCGAACCATATGCTTAACTCTTGTGACTAATCTCCAACAGATCAAAGGCTACTCATCTCAAGAATCAAATAGGACTTACTTATTGGTTGTAATGGGGTTTAAGGTAAAGAAGGGTACGGGTTATTTTAGGAGTGTGGTGCTAAAAAGATCAAGAACTAGTGGAATCTAATAATTAGATGAAATATAAGCATAATTCCACATCAACGATTAATGATACACCTCTCCACTTTCACAATAAAATGTAACATGAATAGAACTTTCTCAACATAATCTCCATAACTCCCTCTCTTCCTTATATCCTAACATTTTTTTTTCTTTTTCTTTTTTTCTTTTTCAAAATTTTTTTTTCATTTTTTTTCATTTGAATTTTTTTTCTCCACCAAACATAACCAATCCCCTTTCTTAGCATAAATACATATATTTCTTTCACACACACACATACACAATAACTCTTTATATCCATAACGATTTGATTTCCTTCCACTAGCTTTAAGCAAGGGTAAAGAGATTAAAGCACAATGGTTATTCAATGTGGGTAATGAAGAAAAATATATAATCCATGTATAAGCTCAAAGGGTTTCTATGGGATGTATATCATGGATACACAAATCAGGTTAAGCTATTTGGTCATGTGATGGAAAATTCCTAAGCTACCTTTATCATTTTCTCAATCAGAGCATGTTTTGATTATAAGCTTCGACTAGCACAAGAGTAAGTTCTAGTAATCTCTATAGTCCATTACAAGATCTATGACAAATAATTTGATCAAAGCAATTAAACATATATGAGGTTTACAAAGAAAATTTTGAAGCCAAGAAAAGTAGATGATTTTGTGTAAATTCGCTCAGAAAAAAAAAAGTACATATGGTTCAAAAGCTCACTGAGGAATGTGACGAATCTCAACATGCCATGTCGGTGGGTAGAAAATCATACATGTTCTTTCTCCATTCAAACTTAGGCACATAGATATGTGTTCCCTATATCGAAATTAATACAAAAAATCTCCACTTACTTTATCTCAATTTCATGATCACCTTTCCATTAGATTTCAAAGATATATTCTTCATTAACTAGTTAAGGGTTTCTAAGACTCTAAAAATACTAAACACTCTAAAAAAAATCTAATAATTTAAAAAAAAAAATTTCACACATAAAACACACGCACCCCCACACTTAAATCACACATTGTCCTCAATGTGTAAACAACTAAGGAAACATGAAATTTAATGTATGGAGAAAACAAAATAAATAAATAAATAAAGGATAGAAAACTCCCTTATGACATTGGGTTGCCTCCCAAGTAGCGCTTGTTTTTATGTCTTCAGCCTGACATGATCTCGGTTTACTCGTTCAAGGTGGATACGTCCACTTCAGAGCTGCTTCACCAAATCCTTCCTCGTGATGATCATCTTTATCCTACAAGGAAGAAAAAGACAAAATGTTAGATTTAATGAAAGATTTGATCCAACAGGAACGTAATTTACCTAGATTGGAGTTTAAACAGGTGTGTAAAGAGAGAATATTTTGTCCAATGTCCATGTATCTTGATCTCTCTATCGAAGGAACATATTTTTCCATCTCAAAATCTTTAAACACATCCTTCCAACATAACCTCTCCTTTGGAGCATCGCGCTTCTTATTAAATGTATCCAAGGTGATTTGATTACTCTCTTCACTCTTGGATCCATATAACCTGCTAAAAGAGGGAAAACAAGGAGTATGGTTAGCATAAATAAAATCGAAGTGGTCCAAAGGCTTACCTTGTGTCTCATGGTTATCTCCAAGCAAAAGTGGGGAATAAATGTTCAAAGATGGTATATGGTAGGTGAAAGTGATAGTCTTGTCATCCATATACTTCTCTTTGTTCACTTGATCCTCATTTTGATGAGATTCTTCTTCTACTTTTACAAGCTCTTCTTCCACTTGATCTTGCTCTTCAATGTTTTCCATGGGAACCTCCTCAACTAGCTCATCCTTACATTCGGATATGGCATCATCATCCTCATAACTCTGACTTGAATTTGGAATTGAAGTACTAGAGAGCTCTTTTTGTGCTTCTAATTGATTCATCAGGTTGACCATATAACCCATTTTCTCCTCTAGCATTGACACCCTTTCATTTTGCATAATCTGACTTTGCACCAGTTGATTTTGGATGTCTACTAACTGGTTTTGACCATTTGTCAATGCTTCAAGAAGCTTATCCATTTTTTCTGAACTTGAGGGTTCTGAAACTGGAGAAGATTCTTGTTGAGGATATTGATAATATTTTGAAGCTTCATATTCGTGTGTATAAGGGTCTTGATATGGCACTTGATATTGATCATTCATCTTCCATCCAAAGTTGGGTTGATGCCTCATTCCCGAATAGTATGTGCTTGTATAGGGATCGTGTCCTTAAAAACCATTGAAAGATTGAGCACCAGATTGTGTCCATCCTCCTCCTCTCATAGCTTGTTCATGGTAAGCATATGGATTTCCTTGTGTATGACACACTTCACTTGTATTAACAACTATAATAGCTTTAGCAACCTGCAAAACAAGAGTAGTAAGTTTGTTAAGTTTATCTTCAAGACTACTCATACTTACCTCATTTACTCTTGCGTTAAGATTCGAGCAAAGTTGTCCATAACCAAAGGATCCTCTCATAATCACCTGAAAACACTAACACTTCAAAGGAAAAGGTTAATATCAAAATAAAACACACCAAAAATCCTAAGAAAATCTAAAACAAAAATAAAAGAAAAAAATACAAAAACACTAAAAATAAAAACACACTAAAAATACTAGCAAAATAAAGGTGAAGTTACCAATCCCCGGCAACGGCGCCAAAAATTGGTGTGACCGTAGCCGGCACGCAATTTAAACCCTCTTGTTGTCAATTGTAGCACTGGTAAATAAGGGTATCGTTCTAGCCGGGGATTGAGAGGGCTCACCTCTAATTAACTAGCTTGGAAATAAAACTAAAACTAAAAATAAAAATACTAAATAACACAGAATAAATAAATAAGAAAAATACTAAATGGGGGTTATAAAAATAAGAATAATAAAAGGAACAAATAAAATAAAATAAACTAATAATGAAAATAATGGGAAATAATGGGAAACTAGCAGATATAAGAAATATGTTAGGGAAATAAAAATCCACCACTAGATTAGGTCGAAAATATAATATTTATTTCTAAGTCATCTTTTAATCGTGAGAAAGAGATTGACCAAGTTGCACACCAAAAGCAGGTCTATACACCTTATATTACTTCCCTTAATTAATTAATACGACAAAGCGCCAATATTAACCCTATTAAATACTAGCAGTATAGCAGCAACAAGTGGCTCCTATATTTAACTAGATTTAATGCATTAAGTGTAAGTGGAAGGCTGTCAATCTAAGTACCCAAACTAGTACAAAAAGCATGTCTAGCTGTATTTCCTTTTCTTGACCCACACGTATCGAAACATTTTACCACTTCGGTTAGAATCACAAAACGATTAGGTGAATTGTTATCTAACCTAGCTGCAATTTATACATATAAATTCTAGTATATTTAGATGGCCACCTAGCAAGCAATTAATCCTACATACTGTCACTTATGAGGTACCAGAACAAGGCATGCACCAAATAAACTATACTTGACAGAATTATACATATAAACGATAGCATTTAACATAGAGTCAAGAAACAATCTCACGAAACAAAGAAAATAAAATTATAATTCAAATCCTAATCCAGAGTTTCAAATTATTCCCTAACAATAAATATTCAGCCAACCATAATTAAAGAATTAATTACACAGAAATATATATCTAAAATATAAATTAAAAATAAGAGAAATAAATAACCGGAATAAATTTTGGATAAAAGTTCAAGAATTTATTCAGATAAAAATTAATTTTATCTTAAATAAATTCTACCGGTATAAATGCTTCCTCTAATTTTTCTTCCTCTCGGCACCTCAATTTTCGTGTAAAAATTCTTTTCTTTTCTTTTTTCTTCGGCTGACGGCTGACAGAGGCTGTGCTGCTCGAACTCCGTGTCGCGCTCAACTTCGTCTGTGTCCCTTCGACGAATTTTCTGCCGCACCGTTCCTCGAGCCTATTGAGGCTCTCGTCCGTACACCCCGAGCCTGTCTTCCCTGTTTGTTCGAGCCTCTAAAGGCTCTGTCGCACGAGCCTCTCTCTCTGTGTCGTTGGCCTGCGACTAGGCCGCCTAACGGCAGAGGCTACTTCTGCCTCTCTTCCTGCGTCTCGTCCCCTTTTTATTTCTGTGCGGCGCTATCGTCTGCTTTACACGTCAGCCCTTGGCTGACTTTTCTTCTCTTCCGAGCCGCTGCCTTATTTATTTTCGTTCGTGCGCCGTCTTCCGTTTTTTTTTTCACGTCAGCCCTGCTGACTCTCCCTTTATTTTTCGTCTCAGAGCCTGTGCGGCTCGTTTGGCTTCGTCTGTTTGTTTCGGTTTTCCCTGGCCTTTGGGCCTTCGGCCTTTGGCCGTTGGTCCAAAGGTCAAAATCTTTTTTTTTATTTAAAAATAATAATAATAAAACCTGCAAAATAAATAAATAAAAATTAATAAATATTATTTTGCTCTAAATTTACTTAATTTATATCATTTTAGCTCAAATAATAAAATTTATGCAATTTTTACCACTTAAGCATAAAACAATAATTATTCCCCTATAGTAGTTAAATAAACTACCAAAACTAAGATTATAAGGGTATAAAATGTGTCAAAATATGAACTCATCACTAATCGGTTAGTTAGGCTTATGACTAGTTAACTATTATTTTGGTTTGCTTGTTTTTTCATTTATTTGTAATTTTCTCTCAATCTATTTCCTACATTAATCCACTAATTTATGGGACCAGTCTATTAGTTTGCTTAAGACTTTTGATAAACTTTTCAAGGGTTAAGATTTTGGATCAATTCCTTGTCTAGCCTTAGATATTCTTGAATAATGATTAAAATGGGAATATTTTGCTTAATTGTGGATGTTCGATATAATATTAAGTGTTAGCCTTAAATAAGATATTCATGATTAAAGTGAAAGATAGTGGAATTCTATGTTGAATTCCTTTTGTGGATCATTTCGTGGTTTTAATCCATATTACTATTTATGTTATGTTGTCTATCTATATTGAGTTAACTGATAGTTTTAGTTCACCTTATTATTTGAGTTGTGCTAAATATTTATATTAGGTCAGTTGGTGGTTTTATTCCACCTTATTATTTGAGGTGTGTCGGGTATGTATATTGGATTGGTCGATAGTTTTAGTCCACCTTATTCTTTAAGATGCACTATCTATTTATATTCGATTACCTAGTGGTAAATGATCCAGTCTTATTTGAGTTGTGGTGACTATTTATACTGGGTTAGTTGATGGTAGACAACTCATGTAACACTGCCATTTTTTAGGCTAAAAAAATCATTTAAAGAGTTAACTATGAAAGCTAAAATAGTAAAAAAAAAATGCAAGGTGTTACTGCCACACATGGTATAAGTTCAATTTTCTCTGTCATTCTCATACCAAGTACTAAGGATACAAATATTACTCCACTTAAACAGATAACATAATTATAAGAACCAAAATAGAGAAAATTAAAGCATAGATTAATATTATTTTAAATAAAACCAATTGTCAGTGGTTACAAAATTTAGTAAAAGAAAAATACATAAGGGTAATAGGGTACAGGAATATCCAAATCAAAAGATACTGGAAAATTTAAATCCTAAATTAGATACCTAAATTTAAATTTTCATTATTAATGTGTAATTATTCAAGGCATATGATGGACAATCCTAAATTAGATACCTAAATTTAAATTTTCATTAAATTTAAATTTAAATCCTAAATTAGATACCTAAATTTAAATTATTAATGTGTAATAATTTGTTTATATAAATCCTAAATTAGATACCTAAATTTAAATTTTCATTATTAATGTGTACTTAATTATAAAATTATTTTAGGATTGGATGTACCTTTATTATGTATATTATTATATTTATTAAATTATGTTAATAATCTGAACTAGTATATTAATATTTAGAAAGATAATATTAATAATAATGAAAAAAACAATAATAATAGTAATATTAATAATAATTAAAATAAAATTAATAATAATCTTATAGTAATAAACTTATAATAATAATAATAATAATAACAATGATAATAATAACAATAACAATAAAATATTAATTAAGTAGAACTTTTCTTTTTGGTGTTTAATAATCTCTTAAAATAAATTGATATTAAGTATTAATTTTTTAATTAATTAATTTTATCCTAAATCTTTTATCATTATTTTATCCCCAACCCAACTTAAACTTAACTAAATCACTAGCCTCTTAGTCTAAACCCAACTGCAACCCCAACCAAACACCCATTGTGTTCAATCCATCTCCTCCCTTCCCCATGTATTGATTTTACCACTCCCAAACATAACCTAACACTACACCATCTTTGCCAGCCTGACTTCTCACCAAACATAACCTAACACTACCTAGCTTCCTTCTTTGTACCTTTGACCCTGCACCACAATACTCCATCACTCACCTTCCTTGCTTGATTGGTTCATCTTTCTTCTTTATTGTTCCTTCTTTTGTCCCTGCCTTCACCCTTCTACACCATCCAATTTCATCACCATCATCTTTGATGTCTAGTTCTTTCTCTCCTACAATAGTCTACCAACCACCTTCTTTTTCTTTCCCTCCCTTCCATTCAATCACCATGGCTCGCCCACTCCTTTTCTTTTTCTTTCTTTCTTTCCTTAACCTATCTTGGCCCTTCTTATTCTCTACTCTCCTCCCTCTATTTTCATTACCTCATTTATCCCTTGCTCCATTTGCACCACGACCACCAATCACTCTCTTCCTTTCCTTTCTCCTTCTTTTCTTTCTGATCCCTTATCCTTCTTGTACATCCCTTCCCCATCTCTTCTGCTTGATCAACTTCCTTTACCTCTTTCATTTTCCTTCTTCCCCTACACTTGCCCGTCCAAGCCTCTCCATCGAGCCACAAAACAATCTCATGGCATTGTCCTTGATTCATTAGCCCTTGCTCCCCATCATTAAGAACCACCATCACCACCATTGATCTTCTCCTTTGAGCCTCCCTACTCAAACTCAAGCATCACCACCAGCCTTGCCAACCACCCTGACCGAACTCCCCCATTCAACACCATCTCATGCAACTAACTACCATTGTCCTCTTTTTTTTTTTCTTCCTTTTCCCTCAATCGTTCCCCTTTTCCCCTACCAAGCAACTCAAAGCATCCCTCAGAAGCCAACATTTTCTTTTGTTGAAAGTGAGCAACTTTTTTTTCTTTTCCTTTGCATGTGTGGTGCATGGTTGTGCCATGTACCTATGACGCTTAGTTTTAATTTCCCAAATCTAATTTATCCTTCATTCATATTAATCGTTATCCTATTATTTTATCTTGGTATAGATATTACTACATGTACGTATTTTGTGTGGATTATGTTGTTGATTTTAGGTAATTCCATTCTTGCATAAGATGTTCTTAGAAGAGGCATTTTTGTAGTACCATTTGTGTATCTTGGAGGTAAATATAACTACTCTATAGATGGTACAAATTTGGATGTAAATAGGATATGTTTATTTTCTAGAATAAAAAGCATGTTAAGTTGATGTTATTATAAATTTCATATTTTTACCAAAAATTGAAAACATACAATATTATATTTTTATGTAAATTTTTTGATGTATATATATATGTATGTATGTATGTGTGTATGTACGTATGTATGTATATTTCCATGTTAATAATTAATAATTTATGCATACCTTGGTAGCATTTTAAAAATGAGAATATATGCCTGTATCGATATATAAATTATATTTAGAAACAATGATCATGTATAGGGTTCGGGTTTAATTGGAATTTTTTCTTGCCTTATATTGGACATACAAATGATTTACAAATATTTCTTGTACACTTTATATAAATTTGGGCATATGACGTATTGGTTTTAGAGCATAAATATGATTAAATTATGATTATTTTGTATCGCATATTCTCGGGGTAGAAATATAATTTTTTGTTGTACCATGGTTTGTATGTAAAATTATTACTTGGAGTTAGTGTAAATATTATGATATGTTGGAATTGTATACTAGGGTTCTATATGTGTATTATATTACTTCCATGCCTAGGGATAATATTATTTTTTGGTCATAATGTGTAATTTTTTTATATGATTAATTATTTTTAACTATTATATTTTAGCTTTTTCATAACAATCATCATGTAAAAATAAATCTAGTAATAAAGTGGATAAAAATGTATTAAATATGATTTGGAGAGTATTTTGTTCATCATGACAAAAATATGTCTCAAGGTGAATAAATGGACTAGGTTGACATTAATAGATTTTTAGGTTTGGCCTTAGTGCTAACTTCGACCTGGCTTGATATGTTGACCTTAGGGATGACCTGAATAATTAGAAATAAAGGATAAAAAAATGATTAAGTATGGAAATGTAAATTTTGTGCACTATATAACATTTCTGATCACCTTATAAAATATTAATACTTACAGCGAAAAACCTCGAGCTTAAGATTAGTGGATCCTTAGGGGTAGCTACCCTAAGGAGGAGTTAATCCCTGGGTATGATTTGTTTTGATGGTATGTCTCTGTGCCATAATAGGGTCCTATATTTACTCTAATTAGTTCTCTAGACCTTTTAGGGAATACCAATACTTAAACATTAGGTGAACTAGGAGGAACAAGGATACTATGTCACCTCGTTGTGCCAGTATGACCACGTATACATCGGTCCCTAGGTTCTAAAGTATAAGGATATTGTGTTGCCTATGTGCACCATTATGCCAGGTTTAAGTCAATATCCTCGGGTTCATATTATACCCCCTTAGGTAAATTAATTAATCAAGAAGTAATTTTATGTGATAGCCTTTGTATGTGTTGGATTGTTGGCTTAGTAGTTGCCTATGTACCCTACCGTTGGTTTTAAAGTTGATTTGATCAATTGGTTGGTAGAGTTCTAAGTGCACTACAATATTGAGCATGGGTTATGATAGAGATATTTTATGTTTTGATATGGATGTGAAATAGTTAAGTATGTTGGTGTTGAGCATGAGATTTTATTGCCACATATGTTATTGCATGAGATTTGTATCTTGTTATCGCATGTGTCCTTGTGTGATAATTATGCTTTTATGGTTACAACTATTATGTGCAATGTGAGCATGTTGCCTCTTTAGAGATGTTGTAATTTGATTAGTATGAGGAAGTCGTATTGCTACTTTTACTTTTCAAAAGAGTACGTGTGTTGCATGTAATGGTTGAAGGATTTTGAGGAACATCATCTAGACATTTAGGTAGGCTAAAGGAGTGAAGGTCCATGTTCCTATAACCCTTATTTGTAATATTTTTGTGGAAGAGATAAGTGTAAGGGTAAACTAGTATTACACTATTGCATGCTCTTTTGTGATTGGTTTTTCTTGGGACTCTTATGTCTCTAATGTATTTTGAATATTTTTGTTGTACGAGAATGTATTATATCCTTTATTTATGTATTGTATTTTCCTTTATCTATTTGTTTTGATCTAACTTGTTTTGAGTCTTAGCACTTAACATAAGGAAGACAAAAAAACTAGACTTATGTTAAGTGTAGCGGTAACAACCATTACTTTATAATGATCACTTCCACAAGATGAAAATTTTAGGGTGTTATAGCATGGAACACGTAAAAAGCATCAAAACAAGACGTAGAATAACGTATTAAAATATTCATGAGATGGCCAAAGTATGATAATCATATAAGATAAACAATAATCACTAAAGTTGCATACTGATCATACTCATTTATTCAGAATAAAATAGAACTTTCCAACCAAGCATCTAAGAGATACTCTTTGAAATAATGATTAGATATAATCTTAACATAATAACCATAACCTTCACCATATCTCTCATATCTTAATATCAACATCAATAATATCCATAATACCATAGGTAGGACTCAAATGCATAATACCAATAAAATCCATAACATCAAAGGTATAGCTCAAAGGTAACTATCGACCATAGGTAGGCATGAAGGCTAATACCAAAGCATAAGTAGGCACGAAGGCTACTATCAAAGCATAGGTAGACACGAAGGCTACTACTAAACCACAATGTTACTATCGAATCAATAATAAGCATTTCCATTTTTATTTACTCAAGGGGAGATCATATCAAAGCGGAGACACTAAGGTACTCTGGTCATAACGGTACATCAAGGCAACACAATATCCTACAAACTATTAACCTAAGGATACTAAGTGACCCTAGTCATTCTAGCACACGAAAGTAGCACAATACCTTACAGATAATAACACCAAACTCATAAGTATGTATACACTCTATAAGTCTGCGGAGCTAAATAGAGTAAGATATAGGGCATGGCTGGGGCACTAAGGCACACCAACAATAATACATTATCAACTGTGGACTAAACTGTATCTTTGGGATAGTTAATCCTAAAGAACCATCATTACCAATCTTGAGGTCTTGTACTTTAAATATTAGTATTTTATTAAGGTGATAATAATACCACAATACATAAATAGATCCAATTTCTATACCTAACCATTTGTTCTCAATTCTAATTACTCAAGACAATTATAACAAAGACAACATCAATGTCAACATTATAAGTCTACTAAGGCCATCATAAGTTGAATTATTCATATTTTGGTGCATTAGGCCAAAAATGACCAAAGTACTCCTAAGGCCATAATTACCACATTATCATCCATTTTAAATACTAATTCCATTTTTTATTTATTTTTCATGCAAAGAATAAAACATCATAATTAAATTATATATCATGGAAATAAATTATTGAACACACAAAATAACCATTTTACCTTTATAAATGATTTTACAAGTAAAACCCTAACATGCATATCCAAATATTAGAACATATGTTCCCATACTCAATAATAAATAATACATATTAGACGTGATTATCGAAATAATTATCATGATATGCTTAAAATAACCATAATACCCCTAGGGCATATAATAACAACATTTATGTTAAAAGTATGCCTAAGCATGCCCAACCTATCGTATTTGACACACATGAAATATATAATTTATTTATGGTATTAAATCAATTTTAACATACTTTTGTACACATAATACTTCATATAAATTAACACGGTCAATTTTACTAAATTTTGTACTGGTATTATTAGGAAAATAATTTTAACATGACAAACATGCTTGATAAATTTATACTTTTAAACTTAATATGGTATCATGCGATATCTAACATTTTAGTAGAGTATACGAATTACAATATAACAAGTATACTTAATACAAGTTATATGTCAAAACCTCAATGTGCTATCATTCGATGTCTAACATTTTAGTAAAGTATAAGGATTACTTGATTTTCACTAATATCACAAATTATGGATAACCTACTAAAATTTATTAGGCTCCACTGATCAACCGTTTCTACCTAAAAATAATGCAACATTAACCATATTAATATTTAACTAACAAAATAATAATTTTTATTAATATATTCATAAAATAAAAATTACTTAAATGCCCCTAAGTTAAAAAAATGGGTAAAATAAGTTACAAACCTCATGTTGCACGGGTAACACGAGTTTGGGAAAAATGGGAATGGGCGTAGAAAGGCTGGGTTGGGGTGGTCGAGGGTGGTGATGTAAGGTGGGGGAGCTAGCCATGATGAGGGACGTAGGTGATGTTGTAGGCAACAACCAAGGTTGGGGGAAAGTTGGTGGTGGCAAGGGATGAAGAAGAAGGTGATGGAGGCTAGGAAAAGGCTACATGGTGGTGTGACGAGGTTAGAGAGGGTTGCAACAATGGGTGACATTGCAAGGAGGAGGTAATGATGATGAGTGATGGTTGTTAGCTCAACACAAAAGAAGGGTGATGGGAAAGAGATGATGGAGAGGGAAACTTGAGGATGGGTGATGGAGGAAGGTGGTGGTGGGGATGTTAGTATGATGGGCATGTGGAAATGGATGGGGCTGGTGGCAGGCAATGAGAGGGTGAAAAAAGGGAGGCAATGGGCAGAGGTTTAGTGGTGGTAGTGATGGTTTGACAAAGGGAGGAGGTAAGGGTTGTGGTTGTGGGCTTCAAAGGTGGTGATGGTTTTTGGCTTGACACAAAATAAGGGTGATGGGGAAGAGGTGATGACAAGGGCAACTTGAGGGTCACATGGTTGGGAGGAGATGGAAAGGCTGGGGGCATGGAATGGGTGATGTATGGAGGCAGTGATGGTGGTGTTTGTGTAACGGGCATGCATAAATGGACGGGGCTTATGGCGCATGATAAGAGGGTGACAATAAAGGGAGGCACTAGGAGGAGCTTTAGTGATGGTGATGGTTGGGCGATGGATTGGGAGTCAACAACATGGAATGGATATTCAAAGGAGAGGCTGGTGTGACGATAGAGGAGAAGTATGCGAGAGGGCTGAGTTCTAACAAAAAGAAGAGTGTAGGTGCATGTATGTATATGCAGATGGTTGGAGATGTTAAAAGAAACCAAGGGCAAGGAAAATTTAGGATAGGATAGTGCAAAGGGTGCATGGAATTTGGTAGTGGCAGGGGCTCAGCGTGTTGGGTGTAGGTTAGGGAGCAATGTAGGAAGGGGAAAGGGAAGAGGCATGCATGAGGGAGTAGGGGTGTAACACCCAAAAATTTACTATTGAAAAATTTTGTTTACAGAGTTAAGCACAGAAGCTAAAACAACAAAAACAAAGGGTGTTACCGCCACACTTGGTACAAGTTCGGTTTCCTCTACCATTCTCATACCAAGTGCTAAGACTAAAATTATTATTCCACTTAAATTAATATCATGAATACAGAAATCAAGATAGAGAAAATATTAGATAAATACTGCTAATTAAAAACGACATTAGTAGTTTACCAAACTTGAGAGAGAAATTACAGGAGGACACGAGGGTCCAAATACAACCGGAATTAAGATAACAAAAGAAACACCGGATAGTCCTACGCTCCCGAATCCGAACTATTAGCATTTGATTGAGCTCAAAGGCTGACCTGCAAAGTCCACTACCCATTGAATAGGCAGGGGCCCATAAAAATGAACCCTTAAGTACTACGGTACCGAGCAACCCTTTATACCAAACTAATATGATAAATCAGCATGGAACACATGCAAGGTATACAATTAACATGGTATAATACATATACATATACATATACATACGATGATTGAGATACAATAATCACTTAGATAATCAAATTCCATCAAGGTCATATACTACTCATATTCATTCATCTGAAATAATTGAACTTATTATTGAACATCTCAAAGATACTCTCTAAAGCAATAATTAAAACCCAACTTCAGCATAATCCATGTCTCAACATAAATCCCAAACAATCACATACATCCCAGGTATGTTTACAAGTATAATTTACCAAGATTCATATCATTCCAGGTATACTTACAGGTACAGCATAATAAATCCATAACATCATAGGTAATTTACAGGTACAACATAATAAGATCCGTAATATCACAGTTATGCTCACAGACATAAAACCACCATAGATAGGCACGAAGGCTGTTACCGAAACCACAGAAAACCTCAGGCAGGCACGAAGGCTACTACCAAAAACACAGAAAACCTCAGATAGGCACGAAGGCTACTACCAAAACCACAAATAGGCACAAAGGCTACTACTGAAACCACGGGTAGGCACAAAGGCTACTACCAAGTAATCCAATAATCTGATAATCATTATTTCCATCAAATCATATTATTTTCATTTTTATTTACATTCTCAAGGGGAGATCAATCAACCTGAAGACACACAGGTACTCCAGTCATACCGGCGCAACAAGGCAACACAATATCCTACCGACTATCAACCCAAGGACACAAAGGTACCCTGGTCGCGCTGGTACACGAAGGTAACACAGTACTCTACCGACAAGGACACCTAATCCAAAGTATGCATACCCCCTACTACTCCGCATAATAGAATAGAGTAAGATGTAGGGCCTGACTAGGGCACTAAGGCACACCTGCAAAAATCCATATCAACCGTGGGCTAAACCACGTCCTTAGAGTAGCGACCCCTAGTAGCCACCATTCCTGATCTTGAGGTCTTTCACTTTAAATATTAGTATTTTATAAAGGTGACCACGAAATCACATATAATACAGATAAATTCAATTCTCATACTTAACCGTTTTTGTTTATTTCTAATCATCCGAGGCAACAATAGTGAAAGTCAACATCGAGGCCAACATTAGAATATACTAAGGCCAACTTAGGCTCAATCATTCATATCTGGACCCTTTGGGTTAAAAAGACCAAAATACCCCTAAGACCAACATTTCCAGATTATCATCTATTTAAATACTAATTCCATTTTAATTTATTCACTTGCCATGAAAAGGCTGAAACACCATAAATAAATTATTTATTACGCGATTTAAATTATCAGATATGTCAAATGACCATTTTGCCCTTATACATAATTTTACACATAAAATCCTTTTCCACACCTTTAATCCATCCAAAACACATACTCACATACTCAATAGTAGCTAATACATATTATACATGATTTCAAGACAAATACCATGATACACAAAAATGACTAAATCGCCCCTAGGGCACACGTCCATAATAATTAATTCATAATTATATCTAAGCATGTTCAACCTATTATTTTATACATAATTATCATACAAATTATTTTTCCATCATTAGAATCATTTTAATCATACTTTCATACCCGACATAATTTATATCAGATAACATGCTCGATTTATCTGTTTTCATGATAATAATAATAATAATAATTAACACATAATTATATCGAAATAAATCATGCTTAACATATTTCATCCACCGAAAACCCTAATGTGCTATCAAGCAATATTTATAATTTTAGTAGGGTATAACGGTTACCTGAACTCTAGTAAAAATACAAAAATAGCGGTATCCTACTAAAGTTATCAAATCCCGCTAATCAACCTTTCATACCTAAAAATAATACCAAAATTATCGAATTAATATCTATTAGGTAAAATAATAATTATAATATAAAAATATTTATTTTTCAAAAATTACTAAAATACCCTTACATTTAATATTGGTACCAAAAACACATGTGGTAAAATATTTCACTCACGCTACACATGCAACGTGAGCTTGTATGAAGGAACAAGGGGTTGTTGGCTGGGTGAGAGTTAGTCGATAAGGCAAGGAAAGAAAAGGGTGGCAGAGGAGGTGGTTGGCCGGCGGTTGCTGGTGGCTGGCTGGCGGTTGTTGGGGTGGCTGTTGGGCGGCTGATTGGCTGCAGGAATGCAGAGCTGAGACAAGGAGAGGATGCAGGGCTAGTTGGTGGTGATGAGGCTACTGGGTGCTGCTAGACGACGAAGTGGGATGGTGGTCGGCTGGTGCTGCAGGGAAAGGGTGCTGCAATCGGGGGAGCTGCTGGATTGGTTGCTGGTGCAGGTGTGGGGGTGCTGCAGGACGACAGGAAAGGCAGGGAGTTGTGGCTATGCGTAGGGGTGTTGTTTGGTCGGGTGGGATTACTGAAGGAAATAGGGAGAGGGGAGCTGTGAGGTGTTGTGCCGTGTGCATGTGTACATGTGTATAAGTGTGCAAAGTGTGTAAGTATGTAGCGTGTATATGTGTGTATAAATGCAGACATGAGGCATGCATATGTATACAAGGCAGGGGATGGGTTAGTCAGAAAATGAGGGAGATAGAAAAATATTCGAGGAAACTATTTGAGTACTAGAGGGTAGAGTAAGGGGTAAAATAATAGTACAAGATATGAGTTTATTTATTTAGTTTTAAATTTAATTTAGATAGATTAAAATATTAGATATAAAAATAGTTCGGAAAAAATTATCTGAATTAGGATAGGTTTTAAAAAAATCGGAAAGAGTAAAATAATCATGAATAATATTTAGGAAATTATTTTTAGGTTACGGATCAAAAGATTATTAATAAAATAATTTAAAATAAGATTTACGGGTATAACTAAAATTAAATTAAATAATCCAATTTCTATTAAATTTTTAACCTGATTAAATTTATAATTAAATCGTTAAAATTAAACCTCCTAAAATAATAATTATAGCTAATCATACGACTATTAATTTATAATTATGGTTTTGAAAAATGGGATATTACAAGGGGAGGTTATATTTGTCTATAAGGGGAAAAAAGAGCACAACATGCTCAAAGGGTGAAGGGGGATCACAATAGGGCATTTGGGATGGGAAGGGCTAGTCAAGGGAAAAGAAAAGAAAAGGAAAAAGAAAGATAAAAAGAAGAGAAGGAAGGATGGTGTGTTAGGCGGGAAAGACAAAAGAAAAAGGAAAAATAAAATTAAATTTAGGGTTGGAAATAAAATGAGGTTTAGATTTAGGATTATGATGAAATTAATTTATTCAGGTTTAGGGTACCCAATTAGAAAAAAAGCAGGGTAAGTTGTATTGAATTAGAGTGGATTTAAATAAAATAAAAAAAAGATAAAATAATTAGGATAAATTTATTTATGATTTTATCTAGGTCAGGGTTAAGGTTTGAAATAAATAATTAAGCTAAGATTTAATGGTTAGGTTTCGAATAAAATATTATATGCTAGAAAATAAGGTTTATGAAATTTTGAGGTGTTATAACTCGCCTATGTGAATTGTTTGCATTATATTAATTATTTATACTAGATTAGTTAGTGGTAGACATTCATTTATTTGAGTATGATAACAATATAGGATTAATACATATTGTTGAGTATGGATTATAGAAACATGAGTATTAATGGGGTTCTTTAATGAGTTAATTATGAGTAATTTGTGATAACATATATATATATATATATATATATATGTATCGCATGTTTTACCATTTTTATACCAAACCATCACTATTGCATGTTGCCTCTATAGGGGGTGGTATTGTTTACTAAGTACATTGACATATTGATCTTACATTTTACTAAGATTTAATGGTTAGGTTTTGAATAAAATACTATATGCTAAAAAAATAAGGTTTATGAAATTTTGAGGTGTTATAACTCACCTATGTGAATTATTTGTGTTATGTTAATTATCTATACTAAATTAGTTAGTGGTAGATGTTCGTTTATTTGAGTACAATAACGATATATGATTAATATATATTATGTGTTGAGTATGGATTGTAGAAAATATGAGTATGAATGGGGTTCTTTAATGAGTTAATTATGAGTAATTTGTGATATCATGTATATATGTATCACATGTTTTACCATTTTTATACCAAACCATGACTGTTGCATGTTGCCTCTATAAGGGGTGAGATTGTTTACTAAGTTCATTGACATACTGATATTACATTTTGCTGATGACTTGTTGTAGGTGTTAACTGATGATGATAATTGGTTGTTGATGTGTTGAGTTAAGAGTGATGTATATGCATTGGGACTAGAGTGGGAACAATTTGATGGCATCCTTGGGATTTGTTGTGATCTAGTTATTTTGGGCTATTAGGCCCCGTTGTATCTCTTTTTATTGTATTTTGGGATTCGTTCTTCTCAACAACTATGTTATTATATTATGTTACATTATGTTCATTGTCTTTTATATCATGTCATTTTTGCATAATATTTTAGTTTTGCCATTGGTATGAGAATATTGTGTTAACCTTACTCATGCTAAGAGGGACGATAACACCCTTGTTTTGCCTTTATGCTTTTGCAAATATAGCCTAGTGTTTTAAATGACTTTTTTTGCTCAAATTTTTTGGGGTGTTATAGGTTTTTATTTTAAATTTTATCCTTGAATCTAATGGAAGAAAAATAGTAGTTTATGCATGCACTTGGTGTAGCGAATGCCCTCAATAACAATTTTAGCTTTTACATTCTCCTTGAATTTTTAGTGGTTTTGGTTTTAGAAATTAGGGGCATTACCACTTCAAACATAGTTGCTTGTTCAATTAAAAGGCTTGAAATGAAAGCTGAAAAAAGTTCTCATTAAAGACTAATATATCAACTTCCCCACCTAGCAAAGGCCCACTATCAAGTAAGGTCGACCACAAGTGAGTAGGAAATAAAACATCGGAGAAAATTGTCGATGACAAGAATTAAAAGCCACTATAGGCATCGTGTACCAAAAAGAAGATTCAATGAAATCTATAGCTCCAGCCAAGCACACCACCAACAATGGCGAGGTGGAGAATGAGAGCAAAAGAAAAGGCTCTCCGGTAGCTTTGTAAGTAGGCTAATTTATAGCACTCTAAAATTTACTATAATTTTTTTAAGAAGAAACATTAATATAATTAAAAGACGTTACCTACACACTTAACATAAGTTTGATTTATACATTTCTCTTAATAAATATAAAGCTAAAATATTTGGGACAATTAAATCAAAACTTACAAAAATATAAATAAATATTTGAATAAATTAAACGTAAGAATAGAATACATAATACTTACTATGGATAATAGGACCCAAAAATAGAGAGACACTAAAACAAAAGGGATGAAGAGCCTAAATAAGATATCTAGAATCTTATACACATAACATATAAAAATTCCAGATATCTATAACTATATGCCCTAACTTGGGTATAAACCCAAATCACTCCACCTGAGAGACCTTCTCAAAGTCACCTAATTCATCATCAAGTACACCCGACACAACACTACAAAAATCCTAAAGAGATAATATTATGTACAAGTCACATGCAAAAAAAGTGGCAGAACATAAAATAATAGGAAAACAATATGCTTCATATATATGTCAATTGTAAAGAAGGCAATTCAGTCATCAAACATCTAATAATGTAATACAAACATATGGATAGGCGAGATTCACTAATTATTATATTTGATTATCATGATTACAATTAATACACTATATTAACTTGAGGACAGAGACGAATAACACCCTTGTATACAATATTTATACCTAATGTACAACAATACTAGTCTAACTAACCTACTCATACATATAACCATAAACTCTAATAACAAGTCACCTAATTACTTTAGTTAGCACACCCCTTATAGGATCCATGACTCATATAAAGTAGATAAAGGTTTCTCCTGACCTCACAAATGACGTCTGTGATCACATAAGAGGAAATACCAAACAGGTACCAATCGAAGAGCAAACCTATGCTTGGATAGCAACCCTGAGTGCTATTATTACCTACTCAAAATGCTTTAAGTGATTAATATTTTATTTATTTATGAATTAGGTTTAAAACAATCTATACCCATATAATAACACTTAATCACTTCAATCAACACAACCCATTTATTTTATTGAGTTCCGATAATATTCATGGACTTAATCCATAGAGGAATTAATACCTAGCCATTTAGAGTGCAAATGCCCAACAACATGTCATTAAGGTCCAATTTAATAAACGAGACATTAAAGTCTAAGTTTCATACTATGAAAGGTTCATTTTTTATTTAGATCTCAATATTTTTTAATTACAGTTATTCAAGAAAATGATTAATGATCAACAAAAATCAACAATTAACCAATTTCAACATGTGACCATAAGTTAGCCGAGGATCAAATATCACTTTAGAGTTCACATATAAGGATGACATCAACAAAATGATTCAAAAACACATAAAATGACTACAATGCCCCTAATATCAACTAACTTATTTAGGATCAAGGGATGTATATTTCATGATAAAAAGGTTACACTTAACCAATTATTTTCCTAAGATTAACATTAAATACGGATACCAAGTCTAAAATACTACGATTATTCAATGTACCTAAAATATCATGTATTAGCTTAGTGAACCAATTTTAAAGTCTCTAATTCTACTCACCAAACACCAAAAAATTATGACACTCATCCATTTAAACTTATTTTATTAACCTAATACTCACTTAGATCCCATATTTTTAGAATTAAAGTATAATAACTAAAATGTCCTTATTCCCATAAAATCATTTATTATTTCTACAATTCATAACTTAATCCCAACAACTCCAAATTCTAACATATTATGCATCAAATATTATGTAAAAGACCCTAATAACACAATGGTACACTCAAAATTCACAAAACAATATGGAATTCTCAAAATACCCCCAACCGAGTATATGACCCAAACCTTAATATTCCAAATAAACTCTAAATGTCCCAAAATTCACACCCTATCTTATTATTCTTATATACCACAAAATAAATATAATGGAATACTTAAATAAAATTAAAAACAATCAAAACTCACATAAAATAACAACGGCCAAGAGACATGTTTATACCAACATATTCATTTTTCAACCAAAATTCATGAAATTCAAGGAAGTACTTTAGCATACTTTTATATGCATATACTCATGCTTAGAAAAAAATCAAAACAAACATAGTCATACCATAACACCAAGGTGTCTAAGAGCCATTAAAAGACAAACCAAGTGCTTTTCATCAAATTTCATAACGACAACATACTTAGTTAGATATTAATATAAATATGATAAACATGCTCAAACCTCATACTTAGCACTTAACATATCTCATGACTTTAACAACATAAATAAAATCATTCATATGCTAGCATGTTAAACACCTAGCATATAACTATATTTTTAAAGATTAGTTTAGTTACCAATATCTTAAGCTCCTAAGCAAAGAGAAACCAAGATAATCACCACCTAATGAGCCTCTTGATCACCTAAGCAAAGAGAAAACAAGAAATAATAAGCATGAGAATTATCAATAATTACAATAAAAAAATGAACAGAGAAAAAGGGAGTTGATAGTTTCACCTATGTTTACAAGGATAGTGTGTTTGAAGAGAGATAACTTAAGAATGAACATCACCTTCACCAAATCTTAACTTTATACACTTAGAATAAGTGCTTGAGAGCTAACCTACAGAAAATTAGGCAAGGGAGGAACAAATAAAATGGGTGAAAGAAGCCATTTACTATCACTATAAAATAATGACCAACAACAACGAGATGGCAAGTAAGCAATTTTAGGGGCTAAAATAGAGAGAAAAACCACATATATCAAGGGGGAATGGATAATTTAAGGATTGTACACTATAATAAATTCAATGCAAAAAAAAAAAGAAGGAAAGGATGAGAAATGTGGTTGCTAAAATGGTTCAAAGTGGGTAAAATGACATACTACAACATTGTTGTATGAGGTAAAAAATGAGTGGAAAAACAACCCCCAACTAGCACGAAGCTTGAGGGTAATGAAGGATAAATGTTGGAGGATATCTAAGGTAAGGAAAGGTGAAGAAAAATGGGGGGAGGCTAGAAAATCTGTTGATGCATGCCAAATACAACATAGGCAAAGAAAAAAGAGAAAAATAAAGGTTACACTTAGGGAGGAATTTTGGTTAATGAAGAGGTGGACAAATAGGGCACATAGGGTGGAACCCTTTTTTTATTTATTAGAACATCAATTTCTCCCATAACTAGGTCCATCGAGAATTAGAAAGGGAAGTGTGGCTTTGCTTGGTCAACCACATTAAAGGACACAGAGGAAATAACAAATAAGAGAGTTGGTAGATTTGGGTAATCTTAGATTATGGAAGATTTTTTTGTTGATTGATTACAAAAAAAAAAACTTGAAATTTTGATTGATTGATATATAAAGGTCATATTAAAACTAGGATAAGGTCAAGATAAGTATGTATAATTTCTGGGATAATTAAATTGGTAGAAAATCTGGAAAATAGGGATTTATTAGGGAAAGTAGTATATAAATACAAAAAATTATGAAAATTTAAGGAAAGGCATGGAATCATTTAAGGAACATAAATATATAAAAATATTGGGTATTATAATTAGTTTGAAGCTTAAAAAATTTGAAATGACTGAAAACAACTAAAATTATCTAATGGCGTAAAATAGATTTTTTTCGAAATTTAATGATTTAGACATAATAGATGGTTTGGGAGTGAATGTAATAGATGAACATACTTATAAAAAAATATTATTGGATCAAGTTATAAATTTTTAATGACATAAAATGTGCAAAAATAACTATATCAAAAGAATCACATAAAATGTGTTTTCCATAAATGAAAGAAATGATTGGTAGAAACTTTGAAATTAATATGAATAGAATAGAACTCAATGATATAATTTTAGAAATGAAATATGATCCTATAAATAAGGTAATTAGGGTTTATAAAGAGAGGGTATTGCACAATTGTCCCTAGATCCTATTGCTCTTATTTGATTCGTCTCTCCCTCCTATCCTTAATCTATTTCCCTTCATCTACCACCTCTCTTCCTAGTTTAATTTAACCCCATTCACGGAGTATACCGTGAATGAATAAAGCCTTCAACCCTAGTGTTTATGGGCTCAAATCTTTGAAAGCTTAATTAGGTAAAGCCATGGTTTCACCAGTACAAAAATGATCATAGATGATGGTGGAAAATGATAATAGATAGCAATAACTAACAACCGTGTAAGCTACAAACATCTATATTATAGATGGTCATCTAAAACATATCTTCCTAAAAAGAAGTAAAAATATGAATGGCACTTAAAAAAATATACATGAATTAATAGATGACAACTCTCATTTAAAACCATCATTTTTTATAGACAACCAACTTTCATATTTCATTTAAAACTTTAATATATACAATTGTTTATAGATTAAAATCATTGTTCATTCCTTCACAAATTTTTTAAAAAAATATCCCACTAAGGTATATAAAATAATTTTAAATTATAATCGATGTATATATCCTAAGAAAATCCTTTTTAAAAACTAATGGTACAAATGATGGTTGTAGGTTAAAACCGCAATCTATAGCTTTTGAAAAAAAAAAAAAGGGGTACTTGCTACCACCACCACATACAAATGTGCATACTTGTATTTAAAACTAATACATAAGCATCAATGTTGTGTACCCCATACATATATACAACTTAAAGTATATAAAAAAATTAACTGTATGCATGATCATATATATATATATATATAACCTCTTTCTTTAATAAAAATAATCAATTTTACTTGATAATATATACAAAACCGATACACAAGTATTAATGGTGTGTGTATCCCATTGATCAGTATGCAACAACAATAATGAAGACCTACAATCCTTGTTAGAATAATAAATTAAACATAAAAAGCTCTATATTAATCATAAAACTACCTACAACCGAAGTCTTTCGCGAACTAGTTTCAAGACAAAATCTAGTTGGTCATATTTGACATCATGAATGCGGTTATCCAAAAATCTCACCTCATCATTTTGATATACCTAAGGGGACAAAAAAAATCATACTTTATATGTTAATAAGTATTCAATTGAAGTAATTAGGGTTGTAAATGAGTTGAGTCAGTTCGGTTTGACTCATTTATTTAGTTAAATGAGTCAAACCTAAGCCTCACTTTTGGGCTAATTTATTAAACTAGTTGATCCCGAGCTTTAAAAAATGAGGCTCGGTTAATTTTTTTTAGCTTTGGCTCGGCTCGAATCATTAGTTTAATTAAATATGCCGAGCTTGAACCCAGGAGTATTCGGCTCGGCTTGGCTCATTTACGGCCCTAGAAGTAACAATATTGATAAGTACATATATGGTGAGCAATGCATGCCTCCAAATTTACTCTCCAACATCTTGTAATGACACCTCTCATGTATTTTATGAAAAAATAACCACAATTTTCATTGTCTCCTTATTTTAGATACTGAATTAAGTGAAATGTACATATTAATTTGTTAGAAATACTCTAAATAGTGAATATTAAAGCATAGAAAATATTTAAAATATTCACACACCTTCCTATAAGCCCATCAACGTCATTTATTTTTGACTTTTATCTTCTTTAGATATTTCTTAAATGACCTAATTGATATGTAGAGGTAAACTAATTATATAATATAATAATTAACTCATGAAATAAATTTATCAAAACTAGGAATCAATTAATTATCTAGCAATAACCTTTTATGGATTATTACACCATTTTCCTTCTAAGGGATCAAACCAACATGACATCCTTCTCAATAGATGTAAGATAACCAAAACCCAATGTAAATTAAAATAAAATGGGAAAAATATATTGATGCGAAGCCTCCCTCATCACTTGGACCATATACTCTACTTGTTATTTGAGGTCTCCGTAGGATATCACTTGAGGACATAGAAATCCAAACATATAGTTATCATCTTTACTTATAATTCTCTCTTTTAAAAACCTACAAAAAATAATTATATAATTATGTGTTATTAATAATTTAAAAAATATAATGATATTATTAAATATAATTAGATAATAAAATTGAATAAAATTATATATCATGTATGCCTTTATATGTTAGATTTGTAGCCAACCTGTAATACATAGTTTTTCAAAAACCTTGATTTAATTAGGATTGGTATTATTTATATATAAAAGTTCATTTTTTTAATGATTTATTGCATCCTCTAAAAATTCAAAAACATTAGCTACATGTTGAATAATTTTATTCATGCCTTTTTTTGTTACAGTTTTGAATTCCATGTGACTTCCAAACTAATTTTGGTTATTGAAATTGTGCCAAATGAATCAATTTTTTTCATATTTAATTTCCTTGTTTTTTTATCCTCTTAGGCCTAATAAAAATTTTTAATTAAGACATTGATAAAAAAAAATACTGTTTATTGACTATTTTGCCTTTATTTAGGTTTTAAGCTACAAAACGAGCTTTCTAGCTAACAAAAATTTACAAAACTTCAAAAAAAATTATATTTTGAAATATTTAAGCTAAATATGAAATAAAAATATTTTTAATTATTTTTAACATTTTTATATAATTATTTCATTTAAAACATAATTAGTTACCAAAACTCAACTTTTTCTCAATGAAACATATCTTAAATATCTAAAAATTCTTCCTAATGTTCTAAAATATCTAAAGTAAAGTTAGAGAAATTTATTTGACCCATAATTGCAGTTAATTTTTGCATCCCCCTTTCTATTCTCATTTTATTTTTATTTTTTACTTTATTCCACAAATATCTAAATAAAATATTTAACCTTAACCATTTATTCCTCCTACATTATTTATCCTCTATTAGATGGTCCATAACAGCCCCCAAAATTAACAATTTTATCTCTTCTTATCCCTTCCATATCGTGGTTCCAACTTTTCTTTTCCCCTCCTCCATTACTTCATTTGATTACTTTATAGTTTTGATGGTTTTTTACATGATGTGGGTGATTTCTTTGTGTAGGTATCAATAGAAGTAGTTATGCTTGAGAGATGATTTCTATAGATTACTATGGAGCTTTGGAATCATGATTATATGTTTTGAAGGGTTAGAATTTATATGTGATTCTTAGAATTTTTTTTACCGTTTCATGTTTCTATTGTTCCATGAATGTATTAAAATTTTAGGATCATGTTATTTAGGTTTTTTAGTTCATTTTTTATTCAGATCATGTTTGTATTTGACTATGTTTAATATATGTATAATTTTAATGCAGTTTTGTTGTATTCTTAAGCTAATTTTAACCTCTGACCAAATCTAGATGCTGTTTTTATTTTATAAAATTTTGATAATTTCAATGTATTTTTTTATGTTGTTTAGATATGGTTTCATATACTTAAATTCTTAATTTTGATCTATATAATTAAAGTTATGAATTAATGATCTTTAAGTATTAAAAATGAACATTTTGGACATTTTACATATGAGATGTGATTTTATGATGTTCTAAAATATGTTATTTAGGCATTAAATGAATGTTATGCAAAGTCTCATGAGTTATATCATCATATGCTAAGAGTTATGATAGTTTCTTTGTTTTTAGGGTTTAAGGGCATATTAGTCATTGTGCATTAAGTCTGAAATTTTAAGTGAATATTATTATTCAAGTATGTTAATTATTTATTAGGGATGATTGCATAGCCAACAAACAATTTAAATTCTCTTGTTAATTGTAGTATTGCTAAATAATAGTATTATACAAGAGATTGAGATGGCTCACCTTTATTTGCTAATCACACTAAGAAAATAAAACATTAATAAGGATAAAAATATGGATATGAGGGTTTAAAAATAGAAAATACCAGAAATAAATCAAAGAAAATAAAAAAAAATAGATGAACACAAATATGACGAATGCACTAGGGAAACCAAAATCCACTGCTAGAATATGTTGAAATACAGCAATAATTTCTAAGTCATATTATAATCACAAGAAAGGTGCTAACCAAGTTGCAATCTAAAATTAAGTCTATACACATTCTATTACTTCCCTAAAATGATTAATACGACAAAGTGTTAATATGATATCATATTAAATTCTAGCAATATAGTTGCAACAAGTGATTTCTATAATTAAATAGATTTAAAGCATTAAGTACAAGTGGAAGGTTGACAATCTAAGTACCCAAACTAGTACCTCAAGTGTGTCTAATTGTATTCTCCTCCATTGACCCACATATATCGAAATATTCCACTACTCTTGTTAGAATTATAAAACTATTTTGTAAATTATGATCTAACCCAGCTATAATTTATACATATGAATTATAGCATATTCATATAGTCACCTTAAAAAACATATAATCCTACATATTGTCACTATGAGGAAGCTAAAATTAGGTATGCATTATATAAAGTATACTTGAAAAAATAACACATAAATTATAGCAATTTAAGTAGAGTCAACAAACATGCCCATGAAATAAAGAAAATTATTATTACATCTCAAATCATGGTATAAGGTTTTAATCTATTTCCACCAATAATTATTTAGCTAATCATAATGGATAAAATATTACACAAAAATATAATTAATATTACAAAAAAAAGTTAGAAATAGAGGAAGAAAGAACTGAAAATAAATATGGATGAAAATTTTAGCAATTTAATCGGATGAATAATTCCTTGATCTTCATCCAAAAATTTCCTTTCTTCGGCTTCAATACCTTTTTCTATCTCTTCTACCTACTAGGCTTGTCTGTCTCTTCTTCCTCTCTCTGCACACCCGTCATTTTCTCTTCTCTCTCTCTCTCTCTCTCTTCTGCACCCATTTGCCTCTCTCTTCTCTTTTTTTACTAGCGCCTCCTTTTTTTTGTGCTCTTTTTTTTTCTTCTATCACCTCCTTTTTCTTGCCTTTTTCTCTCTCTCCTCTTATTGCCCTCTATTGTCTTCTCTTTGTGTTTTTTGGCACTCATACCTCCCTTCTGTCTCTTCTTCTTCTTCTTTTTTCTACCTTCTTTTGTGCTTCATCTCTTCTCCTCCTACCTTTCTGCCTCTCTGTCCTTTCCAAGTTCTCTTTCCTTTCAATTTTTTTTGCCATTATCCTCTTGTGCATAGGCTTGCATCTGCCTTCTCTTTCATTGGGCCTTTTTTATGTTTTTGTTTCATGAGATGGGCTAGTCTTCTTTATTTGTGTTTGTTTTTGTTTGTTTTGTTTGTGTGGACGAATGTTACTAACACAAGCTTTTGGAGTTTTATGTTAAGAAAAAAATTATTTTATTTTTTTTCCTTTCATTGAACTTGTAAAATCACATTAAATGAAATAAGAAATAATATCATAACTTAATCCCATCAATTTTCTATCATTTTAGCTTAAATAATTAAATACATGAGATTATTATCACATAAACACAAAATTATAATTAGCCTCATATATTGTTCAAATAAAAGACAAAAAAACTAAGATTAAAATACTATAAATTATGTAAAAGTATGTATTCATTTGATGACTCTACCAAACTTATTATACTAGGGCTGAGAATCTCATCAATCTAATTAGAATAGTATCATAGACATGATGAAAAATAATCAAGCATCATTTGTACCTTTAACATGATGTTAGAAAAGGACATACAGATGGATTAATAGTTGAATCATCGAAAGAAAACATTTCTTCACTTAGTCTAACAAAAGTGAAAACCTTCTTGAATTGATGCACTCCCAATATAGGAAAGGTTGGTGATCTCATTTGTATAAAAATATCTCATGTGCACATGATAGATTATATATCAACATGAAGTAATATCCACATCCCAAGAGGTTATAACCAACTATATTGTACCTCTTTCTCTCCTTTTAATCAAATCCAATTCTCTAAAACATATAACTAATGTGAGCTCCTTGAGTAATATACCATATGGATTAATGTGGAGTAATAACCCATGAATGCTCCAAATCTTTTTTCACTTATTAATTTGGAGTCTCATCAGTGTGTCAACCTTCAGGTATAATGTGTTGAAACTTATCTATGGAGATAATATATATTTCTTCAACTTTCCATATTCACTTCCCACTCGACGATTATAATTTCAAAATGTAAGAAATGGATATTTAGTAATAATTTAAATGACAATGGATATTCATAACAAAAAAAAAAGTATACCTATTGGTCATAAGAGCACCAAAGTAAATAATTTTATTAACCCACACAGAAATAAAACTCTCCTTATAGGGATTCAACTAGGTATCATATGCACATTGTATCAAATGTGGAAATCTATTCCATCTATCATGGATAAATAAAATTTCATTATCATATGTCTCTAGTGTAGTTGCTTATACAATTCTTTCTCCATATACCTAGGAAACATTCTCTTGATGGTATATTTTCCATCTTTTTTATATCATGAGAGATAAAATTCTAACTAATGTGTCATCTATATAAGAAGGGTTTTGTATTAGGAAAGACTTTGGGTACTATTTGTGTCAATCTTGGTTCCTTATAAGAAATTACCACATTTAGTTCATGGAGATCCATCAATCTCTTAACCTTATTAAGCACTTTTTTTTTATAACTAACTCCCTTTTCCTTTATCATAAATGCCAAGGCAATAGTAAATTTTTTACCACTAGATACACAATCAATAACCTCTAACAAAGGAAGGTTGTACATATTAGTTATATATGTGCAATCTAAACAAATGGCATATAAAAATATATGGAACAAAGTAATAGAATCCGGATGAGCAAGTATAATATTACTAACCACAATAGAGTCAAGTAACTGACAATGCCATGAATAATATTCATTAGTTTCCATGAGGTGAAATAATTATTGTATGACCATATGTCCCATCAAGCTCTGTACCTTCAAATTATGTCTAACATTGTAGATTTCTCTAAATGTTGCAATATTATCCACGTCACCTTGTTTCAACTTATCAATAATATCCCTTGGCTTGACATTTCTTAGGGATAGTTAGTGCACCAACCTAAATTATTAGGTGTCAATCGATAAGCAAATGAATTTTCCTACAAATACTTTTCTAATCTATAATTATGCAAACCAAATTATATCGCTAATCTCTAACCACCACAAGCATAACGTATCTTGAATTCACAACCACACTTTTTTGGATAGATCAAACAATTTTCGGATTCACTAAAGGTTATCTTCTATATGCACCACATCTCTTACACCATATCCAAACCTTATCTTTTTTAACCTCTCGATACCCAAAGCCATATTATGTAGCATTTCGATTTATTTAACTTATCAAATTAATGACTCACAATTATTAAAAATCTCATATGTATCAAACATTCAACGTTAATTATTACTTAATGGATATTCATTTTTTAATTAACAAAAAAGTATGTAATTATAAGAAATACATAAATATAAAAATAGATAACAAATTTTTTTAAAAATAATGAGCTTTTGGGTAGTTATCTCATGGAGTATAAGAGAAATATGTAAGAGGAAATCAAACAATATAATATCAAATGCACACTAATTTCACTTAGGTATGTTGATATGACAATACCGTGATAGATGAATGTAAGAGGGAATCAAATAATATAATATCACATGCACACATATTTGATTTGGGTCTGTTGATACGATGGTATCATGATAAATAAGTATAAGAGGAAATCAAATGGTATAATATCACATGCATACATATTTGATTTTGGTCCGTTGATGCAAAAATACCACAAGGAATAAGTGCAAGAGGGAATCAAATGGTATAATATCATATTCACACATGACAGCAATATTACGTAATTGAAAACTGGAGATAAACTACCAATTACAACAACTTATATAATTAAATTAAGGATTCCCCCATCATCCTTCTTATACCGTTGTATAAAATTTTGATGATTTGCGAGCTATTATTTGGTTATATTCTTCCTTATAAATTATAGCAATATCTAGATATTGTTCCTTTAACCGCCTTTGTGCAGCCCTGCTCATCTCCTTTTGGTAAGCTCAAGCTACCATTTGCTCTAATATTGCATTCCTCCTTGATACGATTTCCATGAGATTGTCCATATTTTAAACTATTATTTTTCTTTTGCCTTTCCCTCAACCTTTTGCTTTGTTACTTTGTAGCCCATAGATTTTATCTCTCAAACTTTAATATCTGAAGTATCAATAGTGGATGAATTTGTGTATGCACCTCACCCTGAAATGTCTATATGGTAATAAAAGAGGGCATTGGATGAATCTGTGTATTACCCTCTGAAATGTGGTACCTTGCCCAATACCCTCTTTCATTACCATCCACTAGTGAAGATCCTTCACGAGTCTCCATACATACTTATAACTAAAGGGGGACTTATACCTTGTTTCGTATTCACCATGAGTCCATGAATGTTTTGGAGTACATCTATTTTGTTTGCGCCACTATAATTATATTGACAACTATGACATTAGCAACCAATAAAACAATTAATTTTTTTTATTTACTTACCATCATCATAAGTTTATGCAGTCCTCCGCCGCAATAATTTTCTTAAGCAAGACATCATTTTTTCTCTAAAAATCTTTGTATATATGATTGTTCCCTTGAACCAAATCTTCTATAGAATATACATACTCGTTAAAAAGGATTTCATCATCTTTATCTAACCATTAACCATACACTTGGGCTTATACCTCATTTGAGTATTCAACCCAAGTATTGTTTTTAATATGATTTTTGGGTGGAATGTTAAGGAAAATCTAATTGACCCATAAAAAAACAACGTTAGGAGAATTAAAATTTGAAGGCTTGATGCTTTCAAATGTTGTGTATAATTTTAAATATCCGGAAAACCCAAATTATTTTGTAGTGTAGTATTTGGATGTTAAGAGAATTGAAGAGTTGAATTAAATGACTTAGAGTAATGTGTTAAATTTTAAAATGATGGATTTTGCAAATTTTATATACTCTTAAAATTATAATATTATGAATTTAGGATATTTGAAGAATTTGAATTTCTTGGATAATGATAATTATTTTAAATATTTAGATTAGAAAGCTCGATTGAATTATTTAGATAATCCAAAATTATGAAAACATTAAACTAAGTTTGATTCATTTTATAAAATAAAAATTGAGGATAATGAAGATGATGAATATATTGGGAGATATTTATATAATTTGATGCTGAAAAATATGAAAAAAAAAATTATGTAAAAATTAATGTATAGAATATCACATGTTAATAGATTTTTTTCTTACAGATGTCATTTTATCTAAAAAAAATTAGTTTTACCGTTGACTACTTCAAAAAAATAAAATCAACAACTACATATTTCAAAATTACAAATGCAGAGTTAACACAGGAGACCAAAAATAGCTGACAAGTTGGCCTGACCGGCAAAATCAGCCAACTATCTACGACGTGTAGCACGCGTGCTAGCCATATGTGTTCGCTTGTTGTATGTGCGTCTGATAATAGGTAATTTTTACATTACAGCTTTTATTATTTATACAACTCACTAAATTTATTGTGCTGGATTTTTTTATATTGATATACGTTAAATTTAATATACCTCATATTTATAATTATATTGTTTTTTCTTTGTGGACTGTGGATGCTCTCTAACTTCTCTTCAACTTTAATATACAACTCCCTTTGATCATATAACTAAATAAATATGTTAAATCAAGTCTTATTCCCTTCAACTTCTCAAACTTAAATTTTGCCATCACTTAAACAAGCCACATGGCACAGGCGCGTCAAATAACAATTTGCGGGAGTTCTCCGATGACGGCAGCGGGAGGGACGATCTCTATTCTCCTTCCTTCATGCTATCTCTCCGTTTATCTCGCTTTCAGAGTGGATTGAAGATATTTTTCTATTATCATATGATCATGTTAGAGTTGACTTCGTGTGTATTTTTTAATTTTACTTCTATTCTACTACTCATTATGAAAATAGAGCAAAAATAAAATTGAAGAATAATAATTAATATGCAGGCCTGAAACCAGATTTAGAGTATGCTTGATCTGGGTTATCTTTCTTAGCAGCGTCAATGTCTTATTCATGGCTTTTTTGCCTTTTTCTTCTGGTTATCCAACAGAATGTACGATTGGCCTTGGCTCATGCCCCCAGCAAAGTAAGTTTGCTCCCTCTTTCTTTTCTCTCTGATGTTATGTATGTGATAATGAGTTTTCTGGGTTATCCTTTGATTTGTTATTTTAGGTCCATATTGTGTATATGGGAGAAAGAAAGCATGTGGAGCCTCTGCAAGTTCATGATCATCACCATGAGATTTTAGCTAATCTTTTTGGAAGGTTGGGCTCTTAGATCGTAATTTGGTTTGAAATTTTTTCTTCTGCATATTCTTGTGGTTACTGCATTTGATTTCTTCTGGGAATATGACAAATTCTTCTCTAATTAATCTACGAGAGCAAATCTGAGTTTTATGAGGGTGTGGGAAAATGTGCAGGGAAAGTATGAACCAGAAATGTGAAAGGGAAAGAAAGACCGAAAGAATGGGAGAATTTTTTTGATGTAGCTTTGTGCAGTAACTTGGTCATTTGCTTTCGTTTCCCTAACTATGGGTGCAAAGTAGAGTAAAGGGTGTTCTGAACCCTTAAATTTATTTCTGTTGAATCCCAAAATTCAAAAGCAATTGATCAATAAAGATGATGTACTTTATATAATTATTACAATGCAAAAGCAATCTGAAAATGCATTGTAAATGTACCTGAAACTTGAGGTGATGTACTTTGTTGGTTGACAGTAAAGATGCCGCCAAGCACTCAATCTTGTATAATTACAAGCATGGATTCTCAGGATTTGCTGCTGTGCTGAACAACTCTCAAGCAAAGCTTATTGCAGGTCTCTACTTGTTCTTTAGCCTATGTACCTATTTCTTACATATTCCATGATCGCAATGAGCCAATGTCTTGTGAATTTTCTCATACATTCAAAACATTGCAGACCTGCCTGGTGTTGTTTGTGTGGTTCCAAATAGAGTTCTGAAATTACACACGACTAGAAGTTGGGATTTTCTTCAGGTAAAAGCTAGTGTGAAGGATGGGATTCTCTCAGAAAGTCGTTCTGGAGCTGACTCTATAATCGGCATCATTGACACTGGTATCTATTAAACTGATCATGTATGGGATTCGAAAGATTTCTGAGTCTGTTATGTTTCTAACTGCTGTATTTAAGGGATCTGGCCCGAGTCGGAGAGCTTTAATGATGATGGCATGAAAATGGTTCCATCTCATTGGCGAGGAATCTGTCAGGAAGGAGAAGAATTCAGTCACTCTAACTGTAATAAGTGAGTTATGCTTCTGTCTGAGCTATGCTTATATTGAGTGTGTCATATTTATAGTGATGACAAATCCTTTTGCCTTAAAAATACTACTTTCTTTACCTTAGTTCCAACTGTAAAAAATCTTTTTGTCATCTGGCTGAAGAAATCATGTCATAACCCTGAGACATTACAGATGAAACAAATCAGCCTTTTTTCTTCTATTTGTTGTGGTCAAGCTATTTGTCAATTAGTAGATTCCATATTTCAGGTATGATGGAGAACTCTAACTTAATATATGCAGAAAAATCATCGGTGCACGATGGTATGTCAAAGGATATGAAGCTGAGATTGGAAAATTGGATACAAGTTATGGGGCAGAATTCCTATCTCCCCGAGATGCAGTTGGACATGGTACACATACCTCTGCCATAGCTGCCGGTGTTCCTGTTAATAATGCAAGTTTTTCTGGGCTAGCAAAAGGATCGGCTAGAGGAGGTGCTCCATCAGCCTATCTAGCAATATATAAAGCTTGCTGGCTCAATGGTGATTGCAGCTCAGCAGATGTTCTTGCGGCTTTTGATGATGCAATTGCTGATGGAGTAGATGTCCTCTCAATCTCTTTGGGATCACCACCTCCTCTTCCTGATTATGTTGATGATACTATAGCTATCGGTTCCTTCCATGCTGTGGCAAAAGGAATCACTGTGGTCTCTGCTGCTGGGAATTCTGGTCCTTATCCTCAAACCGTTACAAATACTGCTCCTTGGATTATAACTGTTGCTGCCAGCACCATTGACAGAGCATTTCCTACAAAGATTACTTTGGGAAATAACCAAACATTTGTGGTGGGTTATTATTCTCCCCTCTGAAGTTTCTTTTGACTTCATACTTTTGCACTAGACAAGTTCACAATGCTCCTGCATATTGAAATTTGAGATGTTGCAATAAAAAGGGAAATGAAATGTGAAAAGAAAGAAATAAAAATTCATAGAAAACGGTTTTGGCACTGTGGTGGAGTTTATGGATGCAGTAAGATCTCAAACTATTATGTCATGAACCTTCCTGTTAGATACAGTATTATCCCATATTCTCGTATATACCTGGCAGGACATTATGGAAAGTTTTGCTGCTAGATGCAGCAAAGTGAACTGGCATTAATTTGGTGTCCAAGCAACAAATAATTTGGCCGGAGTGACTGAGAGTATCTTGTCTTTATGTAGGGGCAATCTTTGCTTACAGGCCAAGTTTTTGACAAGTTCATTCCTCTTGTATACGGAGGTGATATTGCAGCTTCTGCCGGAGCAGGGTTTGTCCTTTGTCCTTTATTCTTTTTGGTTGTGGCTCCTCCATAATGAATGGCCTCTAACAGAGTGGACTCTATGTTTCAATAGAAATTGTGGCAGCGGAAGTCTCAATGCTACACTGGCAAGTGGGAAGGTGGTTATATGTTTCGCATCTCAATCACAACCTTCAGTAGCTGTAGCAATGAACACTGTTTTCCAAGCTCAGGGTGTAGGCCTCATATTTGCACAATTTCCTAGCAAGGAAGTTGCTAGAACGACCACCTTCCCTACTGTTTTAGTTGATTTCACAATAGCAACATCTATCTTGAGATACCTGGAAGCAACCAGGTAATCCATGTTTTTTGGGTTATAGTTTCTACTATAAAGTTACTAAATTTAAACAGAAGTAAACGAATTTTGAGTTACATTTTTCACTTTTTCCCGTTTAATTCAAATGTTTCAACTATTAATAGTTTCAATTAGTTATTAAAATGATTTTATTTGGGTTTGTTAGCAACAACCTGTCACTAGCACCAAGCTAATTGATGTGAAACCTGTGTATACCTAGACCATTCCAGACCCTTGCCAGCCAAAGGCATGATGCATATTGGTTAGCTGTTGCCGTTGTTGTTGTAGTATTTTTCTCCTCCTTTTTTTATTTTTTTATTTTATCTATTAACCAAATTAAATACTCTGTTTTTGCAAGTTCTTATGCCTCAGAGTGCAAACTGAGGGAACTTTCCCAACACTTTATTCAAGTGCTCCTTTTAGCTCTTCCTGTTCACATGCTTATCTTGTGAAATTGGAGATAAGCTCTTTTGGTAATCTTTTTCCATGAAAACAGAAATCCAGTGGTCAATTTTGGCCTCACAAAGACAGTCCTGGGTCAAAATATCTCCCCAGAGGTGGCATTCTTCTCCTCTCGTGGACCAAGCTCTGTCTCACCTACTGTGTTGAAGGTAATGATCTTTTCTTACGATCTTTTACTCTCCTTCTGTCATCTGCTTATTATGTTAATCTTGTTTGTACTTCTCTAAACTTTGACAGCCTGACATTGCTGCTCCTGGAGTTAACATCTTGGCAGCCTGGTCCCCTTCTGCGTTTCTTGCATCAACTAATCCACTTCATATAGGTTTTCGATTTCAGTCAGGGACATCCATGGCTTGTCCTCATGTAGCTGGAGTTGTGGCTCTTTTGAAGACTGTTCATCCTACTTGGAGTCCTGCTGCAATCAAGTCTGCTCTTACCACGACAGGTGAATGCTGAAATCAATAATTTTTTCCTTTTGTGATTTATTGTTGGAAGAGTGATTTATCGTCATATCTCATAGTAATCTGCTTGTTGCCCAATGGTGGAACTGTATTGCCTTGTGGGCTGCTTCCTTTCTGTATCAAGTAGTTGACTATCTTTCATTCATGCCCTAAAAGTTGATGAAAAAATGAAGAAGCTTCTAACTACCTTCTAAAGTAGTTGACTATCTTTCATTAATGCCCTAAAATTTGATGAAAAAATGAAGAAGTTTCTAACTACCTTCTAGTTTTGGAAGCACTTGTATATACTTTTCTGATGGATGAGTGGACAATCCTGTTGTTATTTCACAAGAAAGCCAGAGTGGCTAACTTATGTTAAGCCTTTGATAGGGTAATTTTTACCATAGTAGGGTTTGATGAACAAATGCTTCTCTGTGGTTCTCTTCATTGGATACCTAATTACCTATCATATATTCTCTCCTTTTCTGCACAGCCTCTCTTGAAGACGAATACAGTGAAGGTATTGTGGCCGAGGGAGCTCCATACAAACAAGCTGACCCATTTGATTATGGAGGTGGACATGTTAACCCCAACAAAGCCATTGATCCGGGCCTTGTATATGACGTGAAAAACTCAGACTACATCCAGTTCCTTTGTGCCATGGGCTATAACAACACTGCCATCAGCTCCTTGACCGGAGCTCGTATGCAATGCAAAACAAGCTTAGACTTTCTTACAAACCTAAACTTGCCTTCTATATCTGTTTCTGAACTGAAGAGAGGTTTGGCTGTGTGGAGAGAAGTCACAAACGTCGGCCCAGTCAATTCCATTTATAAGGCTCGCATTCAAGCTCCACCTGGTATTGAGGTTAGAGTGGAGCCATCAATTTTGGTCTTCACTCCTATAGTAAAGAAGCAGAAGTTTAAGGTAACGTTTAGACCCAGACGAAGAGTTCAGGGAAGATATGGATTTGGGTATTTGTATTGGGAGGATGGTTCCCATGTTGTAAGAATGCCATTGGTAGTTCGAAGTATTATTGAGGAGTCATATGCTGAAACATGATACTAGTACCAAAATCAATTGGCGCATGAACGGCCGAAGCTTGCAAGTTATTGTTATGCTACCAGTTGCGGTTTGACTGTCCCGTTGCTGTAGTTAATATTCCATGCAAATTCATAGCACCAAGAACAGGTGAAGTTTGGGATGGAGTTTCAGGTCATGAATGTTTTATAGCTTCCATGTATTTAATTTTGAGTCACCTCTTGCCAAATCATGTCTGACCAGGCAGGAAAATTGGAGGGACGTAGATAAAGTTCGGCTGTAATTTTTGTTTTATGCATCTTTGGAAATCCATATAAGTTTGTGAAGACTCGATATGTCCCCGTCAGGTAACCATTCCGGGCTAAAACTCGAGACCATCTAAATGCTCAATGAAATCCGGTCAAAACTGGATGATTTGGCTAGATGATTCGTAATTTATTTGAGCCAGTTTGATTACTTTGTAGATTTTTCTAAATAGAAATATAGCTTACGGGCGTTGAATATATCTTACTATATATGACAGCAAATTTTTCCTTCCATTGTTGGTTTGTTTCTATCGTGTGAGATCACTACAAGTTTAAGGCTCATTGGTCTATCTTATGCAAATTCAAAATTCTCAAGACATGCACACAATTTTTGTTCAATTTATTTTGTCAATTTTACTTTTTATTATCACATCATCAATTTTGAGATTTAATATGTTGGTCATCATAGTGCTATTTTAAAGATTGATGCATTGTACTTTGGTAGTCTAATTTCAAACTTCAAAATTATTTTGTTTTCATAAAATCATAGAATAAATAAATAAATTTCATCATATATGGTAGGGTACAATACATTTTTTCATCTATTTATGGCAAGGCACAATATGTTTTGAGATTCAATTTCCTCCTTTTATTAAAAATTTTTATTTTTATTTTTATTTTTGTTATTGTAACTCATTTCTTTCACTAATGCCTTTTTTTCCTTTTGTATAATCAACAATTTAGAAGAGCATAATTGTAATCTTCCAAAATTTTAAAAGCCTATAATTTAATAAATCACTTTTATTTTGAATAACTTAGCTTTTACCCTTATTTAATAAATTAAAATAAATAATTTATTATTTTATTATACTCATTTTATTTAAATAATTTTTCAAACCAATATTTTCTAAAATTTACCTTTTAAACCAATATATTAAAATATATTAAGTTAAATTATTAAAATTTGTTTATCTACCAAAAATACTACACCCTAATTCCCATAAGTTATTTTATCTATTTTCCCCCTATTTTTACTTTTTCTCCTTTCCTTTCCTTTTTCCTTTTTCCTTCTCCCTCTCCTTTCTCCTTTTCCTATTTTTCTTTTCCTTCTCTTCCCGGTTTGGGCCAACCCGCGGCCCAAACTCCCTTCTCCTCTCTGTCCCGTGCAACCAGGCTCGCCCCAACTTCCTTCTTTTTTTTTCTTTCTTTCGCACGTTGCCCCAACCGACCGGTCCTCTCTTTATTTTTTTCTTTTTCTCCCCCTGGACCGCCTGGTCCTCCATTTCCTTCTTTTTTCCCGTGTAGTTGCAGCCTGACCTGCATCTCTACGCACACCAGCCACCCCTGCACCGCCGGTCGTCCTTCACTGCCCCTCTCCCTGTCGTTTTCTTTCCCTTTTTCAACCCTAACAAGCCCCATAGCTACCATCCACGCATGCCTCCCTTTTCCTTTTCTCTCCCCTTCCCCGACCTAACCTGCCATGGCAGGACTACAACGCCTGCCACCGCCGGCCTGTGGTCCTGCCACACCTGCCCCGCTTGTCCTCTTCCCCTTTGTCGTTTTTCCCCTCAATTATCCTATAAATACCTATAACACCTCCAAAATTTACTACCGAAAAATTTTATTTAATTAAAAGAAAATTAGCAGAAGCAAAATAATAAATCATGAATTCTGGGGATATTACCGCCACACTTAGTACCAGACCTGTTCATTCCTACCGTTCCAGTACCAAGTGCTAAGGCTAAAATAGAAAAATACAACTTATAAACTCAAACCAATGATTGAATTAGAGTAGCGCATTTAAACATTTTATAAGAGTATAATACACCACTGGTAGTTACAAATCAACAAATACGTTGAAACCATAAATTTTAAAGGTGAAAGAGTACAACCATAGGGTTTACCGGATAGTACCTTACACTCTTTTTCGAGAGCCCACTTGAATAGCACCTGATAACGACCTGCAAAGGACGCTACCCATTGAATGGGCAGGGGGCCCATGAATGGAACCCTTCAGTACTACGGTACTGAGTAACCCTTTAAATCACACTTAACAACAGGCCCGTAATGTAACACACGATACTACATACACACATAATGAAAGGTAAATACTTAATGTCCACAGTCATACAACCACATACTTAACGAATCAATCAAATATTAATGGGCCATAGAGAACAATCGATACTTCTGGGCCTTAATCCCTTAGTCCCTCATTATCAATCATATCGGGTTATAATTATCCGTATGAGTGTGGGAACCCTACTATTATTCGTCGGTGGACCGGTCTGGCCCCGACTCATAGAGTGTTCCACTATAAGTGATTAGTATTTTTTCCATAATTTATTCACAGCCAAATCAAATTTATTGAGCTCGGGACCCCCACTATTCTGGCCAGTGGATCGGAATATAAATCTACATCATCTAGGGCAACACATCCTGGGCCACCATTATATCCGATGGATCGGTACTCATCAACATCATCTAGGGAAAAACCTCCTGGGCCACTATTATATCCGGTAGATCAATACTCGTAATATAATTCAACTAGGCTCGGCTCATTAATCTTTCACTTTAACTATTAGTGTTTTCCCTTTTTAATCAGCACAACAATTTCATTTATTTGCCTTGATAGGGAGATCAAGATCCCGGGACACAAAGGTACACCGGTCGCACTGGTGCATAAAAGCTACTCAGTACCCTTCAACTATCAACCCAGGGACGCAAAGGTACCCTGGTCGTACTAGTGCATAAAGCTAACTCGGTACCCTACCGACAAGGACACCTAATCCATAAGTATACATACCCCCTAACTAGGTCCGTAGAGCTAGATAGAGTAGATATAGGGCCTGGCTATGACACGAAGGCACACCAGCAAATACCAAAATAATCGTGGGCTAAACCACGTCTTTAGAGTAGTGACCCCTAAAGAGCCATCATTTCCGATCTCGAGGTCTTTCACTTCAAGTATTAGTGTCTTAATCAAGGTGATCATAAAAGCACAATAATCAGATAATTATTCACTTTTAATCGTTCGGATATCATCAGATATTTCTTATTTAAATGGTTGTCCAAGGTAACACAAAAAAATCATTAAGGCCATCCTAATCTCATCTAATTTCAAATAAGAATTCATTCTCGTGATACTTACTAATTATTAAATATTATTACCTCGCTAATCAGCGTTATTTGATTCATATTACCAAATTCCACAATCACGATGACATATAAGATACAAATTACTCATTTACCCCTTACTTATATAATTGCTAAGTCATCCCTTCCTTACTTGACAAATTACCATATTACCCTCCTTGTTACATAATTACCAAGTTACCCCTTACTCGATTTAGGTTACCAAGTTATTTCCCATACTTATTAGGTCACCAATCCCCTTTTATAACTGTTACACTTAATATATTTTCCATTTAGTTGGTTAGATTACCACTTTGCCATTTTTCCTTTATTATAATTAATAAATTGCTCTTGAGTTGGTTAAATTACCAAATTACCCTTCCTCATTATCCTAATTACCAAATTATCCCTTTATTTCGTTAATTACCAAATTACCGTCCCCTATTATCAATTACTAACTACCCTTCTCCATAATCAAAATTACCAAATTACCCTTTTATATGATCATAATTACTAAACTACCCTTCTCCATTATCAAATTTACCAAATTACCCTTTATTCATTTAATTTACCAAATTACCCCTCACATTTATCATATTTACCATTTTACCCTTCTCCGTTATTAAATTATCATTTTGCCCTTCTCTTTTATTAAATTATTATTTTACCCTTCTCAATTATTATAATTACCAAGTTACTCCTTTCCAACTTCCACTTTTACCCCTTTTATTTACCAAATTACCATTTTACCTCTTTACTTTCAAATTTACCATTTTACTCCTTAACTTCTAAAAATTACCATAACATCCTTTCACTTATAAAATTACCAATTTATCCTTAATTACGAAATTACTGTTTTACCCATTTTAATTTCCAAATTACCATTTTGCCCTTTAATCACAAAATCACCATTTTGCCCTTTAATTACAAAATTACCATTTTACCCTTTTATTAGAAAATTACCATTTTCTCTTTAATTACTATTTTACCCTTTATTCATAAAATTACCATTTTTCCCCCTTTTATTACGAAATTACCATTTTATCCATTAATTCCAAAATTTCCCTTTTACGCTTAAATTACAAAATCACCACTTTGCCCTTGCCTCCAAAATTACCATAATACCCTTTTTAATTAAAAGTTACCATTTTGTCCCTTAGTACACCACTTATATTAAATTATTATTATTGCTACATAAAATATTAATATGACCAACTCATCCACAACTCTTATAATTAATATAATACTTATTAGCACCCATATATACATATTAGGCCATACTCTTGTATAAGATACATTACTAAAATACCTCTAAGGCTCACCAAATATTAACCATGTATTAAAGATTTTAATAGCATAATACCACATAGATAATACTTAATATTTTCATTAATAACCAACTCCTACCTTAAACAATATCTCCATACATAGCACATAATCTATCATACTTTCTTTTCATCAATCAATATAAGAAACCATATATACCATATTAAACAACATATATCAAATATATTAAAAATCTTAATGTGCTAGCATACATTAATCCATGCGTTTAAGTAGGATTTAATGGTTACCTCGATTCCCGCAAAAACGAACCTTACCGGTATTCCGGTTAAAGGTTCAAGCTTTGATTATCAAAACCAATACCTACAAATAATATCAAGACTTATTACATTAGAAATAATAAAATCAAAGTATAAGGCTTTATAACACTTAATTAATCAAATACTTAAATTAAAATATTATTATACCTTAAAAATTATTACCCAAATTAATCAACAAAGGCAGCAGCTCATACTGCTCATGCAACATGATCTGCATGTAAGGAAATGAGGAGGAAGGCTCAAAGGTGGCAAGAATGGGAGGAGGGAGTGGTGTTTTCGGGTTGGTGATTTGAGGCTAGGAAAGAAGGTATTTGGGGAAGGATTTAGGGGAAGGGAAGGGTGCAGAGGTGGAGAGGGGGTGTAAGTGGTGGTCGGGGATGGGTTGACGACGGCTAAGGGTGGTGGAGGCGGCGACAGCAAAGCCGCGAAAGGAGGCTGCTGAGGGGGAGGTTGAGATGGGGGCTGGTGAGGAAGGAAAAAGGGGGAGGAAAAATGAAGGCTTTCGGGTGGCATTTTAGGCCAAAGGAGGATTAAAGGTGGTAGAGGGGGTTGCAGGGATTAATGTGGTGGCTCAAGTGGCGGTAGAGGCAGCGGAACGGCGGCGGAAAATGGCGGTGCAGGGTGGCTGCCGAAAAGGGAGAAGAAGAAGAGAAAAAGAAGAGGGGAGGAGGAAGGAGGTTGTGGGGTGGCTTGATAGGTGATTTGATCAGTCGAGGTGAGGTAGAGGGTGGCAAGGGGTGGTGCAGGTGGCTTTTGAGGCGGTGGTAGTGGCGGCAAAGCAAAACAGGGAGGGTGAGGGAAGGAGGAGAAAAGGAGAGAAAAGAGGCTCGGGTAAGGCATATGGGGCTCGAAAATTGACAGAATGAGGCAGAGGAAGAAGAAGAAAAAGAAGAGGAAGAGAAGGGACGGGATAGGTAGGCTCGAGGGTGGCGGTAGGGTGGTAGAGGAATAGAGGTTGTAGGGAGAGGGAGAAGGAAGGCATGGCAGGACATGGGGGAAGGGAGAAATGGTGGGGCTGGGATGGGGCAGAGAATGGCGGGAGAGAGAGAGAGTTAGGGAGGTCAATGGGGGAGAGGGGGTTGCAGGTTGGGCGACGAAAATGGTGGAGGATGACTGGGATTCTTGTTGGGGAAAGAGGAAGAAGAAGAAGGGAAGAAGAAAGGGGAGGGGGAGCTGGGTGCGTTGGGCGTGCAGACTGGCCGAAGGGAAAGAAGGAGCTAGCCGGCCCAGTCGGGGGGAAAGGAAGAAAAGGAAGAAGGGAGGCGGGCCGGCGACGCACGCAGGAGGAAGGGAAACTGGCTAGAGGCCCAGGCGCGAGGATGAGGAAGGGGCAGGCCAAGGCACCAGTTGCCCAAGGAAGAAAAGGAAAAAGAAGGAAAATAGAAAAAGGAGAAAGAAAAAGGGAAAAAGGAAAAGAAAAGGGAAAATGGAATAAAATAATAAAATAGAATATTTTTGGGTAATAAATTTATTTAATAATTTAATTTAATATAATTAAAATATAAGGGTTTAAAAAGGATAAATTTTAGTAAAATAATGGTTTGAAAATTTATTTAAATAATAAGAGTGTGATAAAATAACAAAATATTTATACCCAATTTTATATACTCACAAATCCATAAAATAATTAAATTAAAAGATTTAAAGGCTAATTTATCCCAAATAAAAGTTATTTATTAAATTATAGGATTTTAAAAATTCGAGGGATTACAATACCCCCCATGGGCAGCCATAACCGAGCTTCTTTTCCGCAGCCCAGAAATTCCAATTTTTCGCCGCCGCCCAAACAAACCCTTATTCCGCCACCGTTGGCGACCGCCGCCACCAACTCCGCCCACCAAATTCTTCCCTGCACCACCCCCCGCAGAACTAAGCTTCCCTCCTTCCTCGATTTGACCTGCACAAGCCACCCCGACCGTGCAAAGTCAGCTTCCCAATCAACCCTCACCAACCTTGCACCGTCCGCCGCCAATCCCGCCGCAACCAGCACCTCCTCCACCCTCCAAAACAACCAGGGGAATCCACCTTACCTCCCCATACCTCTAGCTCTCCCTTCCTCCCTCTTTTTTCCCCTTCTCCATCTCCCACCACCTTCGGCCACCGCACCAGCCATCGTGCGCCGCCACTCCCGGCTGCACCACCACCTCCATTCCACCCCTCTCCACCTGCTGCACCTTCCACCACCTCAAACACCCCCTCCTTCCCTCTCCTCTAGCCTACAACCCCATCTTTCCACCTCTCTTCCTCCACCGCCGACGTCGGTTCTGCCACCAACCTTATGTGGTACTCCAACTTCCCCAACCCCTAAACTATTTCCTATAAGTGTTAATAATTTTTAGTAATATTAATACTATTATCCTTAATATTACTATTATTACTATTATTACTATTATTATTATTATTATTATTATTATTAGTGTTGTATTACTATTACTATTACTATTACCATTATTAATATTATTAGTATGTCTTACCTTTATTACCTAAACTAATTTCAAAAATATTTATAACTTTGGCATATTATTTAAAAGGGTTATAGCTCTAGTTCTAATAAAGTGATCTTTATTATTATTAATATTAATACTACCACTACTACTAGTATTATTATTATTATTATTATTATTATTATTATTATTATTATTATTATTATTATTATTATTATTATTATTATTATTATTATTATTATTTTCTTACTAAATCTAACTTGGCCATTATCACTTTTATTATTAGTGTAAATGTTAGGATTCTTATATTATCATTACCTCTTTTCGATTGTTATCCTCTATTATGCTTAACATTACTACTACTACTACGACTACTATTACTACTACTACTACTACACCTAACTTTATGATTTTCCTAACCAATACTAATAATATTATTATCATTAATAATGGCCTACAACTTTAGTGTTATTATGATTAGGACTTTCCCTCGTTGTTACTATTATTATTATTATTACCCTCACTATTATTACTAATGCTAGCTATAGCCTATTATCATTATCTTTACTATTATGGTAAATATTTGAATCCTTATATTACTATTACCATTTTTATTATCATTACTATTAGTATTATTCTTAATTATTATTATTATTATTATTATTATTATTATTATTATTACTACTACTACTACTACTACTACTTAACCTAACATTATTATTATTATTATTATTATTATTGTTGTTGTTGTTACTATTATTATTACTATTATCATTATCATTATTTCCTTGCTAATATTGTTAATACTAACTTTGTCCATTATCACTTTTATTTATTAATATATATATTTGGACCCTTATATTATTATTATCATTTCGGTTACTATTATAATTGTTATTATTATTATTATTATACTTAACATTTTTATCATTATTATTATTATTATTATTATTATTATTACTATTTTTATTATTATTAATGTTATTTAAACCAAAGTTGGCGTATTATCTTTTTGTTGTTAAAGAAGAATAATACTTAAGCCTTAGTATTTTTACTATTTAATATTTGAATATTGCTAATATTATTCCTAATGCCTTTATTACTAGCATTTACACTATGGTATCATTATTAGTTATTACTATTATTATTGTTATTATTTTATTACTATTATTGTGACAAAAACATTTGAACCCTTATATTATTTTTATTCAAAATATAATTGTTATCATTATTATCTTTAGAAATATTATTACTTTGTTGGTATTGCAATTATTATATTATTATTTTAACCCTAACACTATTATTAGCCTTAGCCTTAAAAATGCTAGGGATTCTATCACTATAAGCATTAGAATTACTATTATTATCACTATTTCGCTATAATTAGTATTAGTACTATTATTAGAAGAATAAAGCTATTAGGTTTAATAATATAAGTATAGCAATAAATATTAACATAAACATATTTTGACTAGTAATATCTAGTAGGCTAACTTGAAGATAAAAACCCTAGTTTTCACGTGTAATGCTCCATTTAATAATAATAGCCCTAATCTTAGACTAAAATAAGGAATAATAGTACTTTTGGTAGGAGGGAAACTAATCTCTAGTTTTTCCTCTTATAGGTGAATCAAGCAAAAACCCTAAGGAGGCGTAGGAGCGTGCTCCAAGCTCGGCGTCATTTTAGGTGAGGATGTAGCTAAGGCCCATGTGTGTTGTGTGACTTGTATGCCTTAGATGCTATATATCATGCTATGTTGTGTATTGTATGCTTGTCATTAACTTATCTTATGTGTAGCGCAACTTGGAGTTGAGGTATGTTTGTATGTACTTCTTATGACATGAGTATTATATGTATATATGGTAATTATGGTGTGATATGATATGGCCCTCTAGGACATGCATGCTAGGACAATTGATAATATGATATGGGAATGAAAGGACGAAAAGAAAGAAAATGGGAAGTGAGTTCACTAAGGGGGATATGAGGTTGACCAAAATACCTCATGATCCATGAGAGGAAATTAAAGAGGAAGAACAACCAAAATGAATGAGAGATGGGAACCATGCATGGGAATCCTAAAATTTGCATGGGGACTTTGGGTGTTTGCATGGGGTGGATAAAACTTGCATGGGGATGATCTTTATGAGGAAAGTTGTCTTAGGGTGTAAATAAGCTAAGGGGAGAGTTGTGGAGTGATTGGAGACTTTGGATGAAAAATAGTACGTAGGTTGGTGTAAGGGTGTATAAGGATCCGATTAGGGTTTTAGGAGGAAGCATTAATCGGGAAAATGTGGAAGTAAAAATGATTCAGGGAGAGTGGGGTACGGGTTAAGAGTGAAAATTTATTATATAAGAGGTGATTATAGGTGTCATGGGAGAGAAGAGATATTGGGTAAAAAAGAGAGAGATTACTTGTGGGAGAAGAAAGGTACTAGGGTTGAAGTGACCAACTAGGGTTTTTCGGTCACATGTGGAATCAAGGGGTAAAGCGATATGATTTGGGGATTAGATCTAAATGAGATAAGGTGTGGGACGATAAATGAAGTAATGGTAGTGTAAGTGAGAGAAATTTAGGCCACGTAGGTCCAATTAGGGTTTTTAAGGGAAAACCTTAGAGGGTGATAGTAGGTAGAGTTTGATGTCATGAGGTGTTGGGCCTTAACCAAAACCTTTAGGAATTGGTCCTCATTATGTATAAGTGTAAGGCAAAAACGATGTCGAGGCGTGATAAGGGGCGCAGGAATCTCAAGATATGGGATGGGACCCCTTGAAAGGATAGAGGTAGAATGTTGGAGGCATGCATATCAAGGGTGAAATACTTATTAAATAAGACATGAATAAGATAATAACCATTTAAAGAGAAAGACTGTTGAGCTGAGCCCAAACCGGTCCACTGGCGAATAATAGTGGCCAGGACCCAGGGTACCCTGTATGACCGGTCCACCGGTGAATAATAGTGGTCAGGCGCATTTTTCCCTGCATGACCGATCTACCGGCTATAATAGTGGGGGTTTTCGTACTCAACAAACCAAATATAATTGTGATAAGACATGGGAAAGATACGAAGTAATTACGGTGAAACACCATGTGAGTCGAGGCTAGATCGATCCACCAACGAATAATAGTGGCCAAGTGCATTTTGCCCTAATGACGGGTCTACCGACTATAATAGTGGGGTTCCCGTACTTACCTGGATTGATAAAGACTATGATGTGAATTGACTATATTTACCAAAGATCTAAAGAATAAGTCTATTCGAACCATAGCTAGCCTTTACCATCTGTATTACTACATGCTGCTTATGTGATTATACCATGTATGCCATGTTTTATGTTTTGTATGTTTGGCCTTAGCGCATCGGTTACCTTACTCAGTACGTAGCATACTGATCACCCGTTTTATGGGTGCTGCTCATTCCCACGAGAAGAAGACCCGTCTGAGTTTGTGCAGATAGGAGATGATGTTTTCGATGCCTACGACACTTACGAGGCATCGAGTGGGGCTAAGCGTTGAGTCTAGACCTGACCTGGGAATCGAGAGCGACTCATTCACACTCTATATTTCCCTCTTATTTCACCATGTTTCATTTTATTCTAGTTATGTGATGTCGTGTGGTATTTTATGTTTTGAAAAACTCTGGCCACTTACCCTTTAGATTGTAATTCTGAATCGCACTCTAGTTTCTATATTGTGAACGCTATCATTTCCCTTATGAAGCTTGTTTCAATTATCGATTTGTGTTTGAAGTTAATATTCTTGTTAGCCTTAGCACTTAGTACTGGAAAGGTAGGAGTGAATTGGTCTGGTACTAAGTGTGGCGGTAATGCTCCTGAGTTTACGGTTTTATCATTTCACTTCCATTAAACCCTTTTAATTAAACGAAAATTTTCAGTAGTAAATTTGGGGATGTTACAATAATATCAAAATATGGAAACATGTTCTCAATGATTTGCATCCATCCAAATCAACATGGACAACACTACAATAAAATGGTGCATTAACAACTAATTTTTTCGTTATTGATATATTATTAACGACCATTGTCAAAAGTCATCGTTGATGGTATATCTGTTGTGAATAATATAATTTTTGGTCGTTAATCATTAATTTATTGGTCGCTAAAAATATTTAAGTTCTATATATACATATATATATATATATATATATGTTTTATAATATATATTTTTTTTCAAATCTCTAAAATCTAAAAAAAAAAGCACTTAAATGCCCTAACTCCTTAAAAAAACAAAACATTATCTCCCGCGCACCCTACCCCCATCATCATTGTTATATTTTCGGCGTACGCATACCCGGCCCTCCCTGACCCTCGCTTGATATATGCTTGACGTCCATTCCCCTACCTTGGTCGTCTCTTTCTCTAAGGCTTCATCCCAGGCTGCAACACCACGGAAGCCGCCGCCAACCGAGCAGACACCACACAATTGCTGTACCTCGTCGTCGAGTCCTCCAATACAGCAGCAGCAGTAGCCACTAGCAACGCACAAGGACAGCCACGGCGCACCACCACCTATCTGCCTCCACCGCCGCTCGTCACCGGTGAGTGGTCCTTCACCACCGGCGAAGCTCCAGCACTCCTCACTCCCTCCAATTTCGCTACAATACGTTTGGTATAAATACTCAAACCCTAACTTATGTTTTGATTAATTTTAAATGAATTAGCTTATGATAAGATACTTTAGTTGTTTAATTGTATATATATGTGTGTTGTATGAATGATTTAGAATAGTTAATTATATTGGTTATGGTTGATTTGTGAAAATTAGACTTGTGACCCGGCTATATCCGGATTTGTCGGTTTTATCCGATTTAGCTATTTTAGATAAATTGAATTCACAATATCCTTTAAAATGTATCCAATTTCATGTTAGAACTGTCAATTTGAAAATTTTGTGCGAAATTAATCGAAATTGGATTCTTAGGTCAAAATTATTGCGGATTTAAATTGGATTGTGTAATCGAGTTATTTTATTCAATTGATTATATAATTTGTATTAGATTATGTTTAATTCCATTTTCGACATGTCAATTTGAATATTTTAGCAAGATTTGACTGGATTTACAGTCTAGGCTAAAAAACCTTGATTATGTTAAATTGGATGTTTCGTTTATTATTTTAATCAATTGAGTATATGATAGATGCTATCTTGAAAGTAAAATATTAGGAAGGGTTTTGATGGATGGTGGTGCTGAAGTTTTTCTTCATTACTTTATATTGTTATATAATCTCTTTTTTTGTCCTTAGATTATTTTCTATGTTAATTCATTTTAGAATTCTATAATCATTCAAGTTGATAAAATTAGATAAAGAATATGATGATGATCAACATTGACATTTTTTTAACAAGAAATAAAATATGATATAATTGGTGTACTTTTGTGCTTTCTATTTCTTTCATTAATACTTTATTAATGATGTTTGGTATTATATTTTGTAATCCTTGTCGTGTATTCTTCAAAATGATAGTGTGCATGTTTTATCTAATTGGAAATTGTTTTCTAATTGTTATGTTTATGCCCTTTTTTCCTTTAGAAAATGGCACCCAATAAGGAATGGATTGTCCTTGTTGATGATCGTTTTCATGATCCAACATATTTTACCGGGGTTGAAGAATTCTTGAACTATGCATTTCAAAAAATTAATACAAATTTAATTAGATGTTCGTGTATCAATTGTGTTAATACTGATTCTAGAACTCGTGATACTATGAAAGCACACTTGATGACCTTTGGGATTATAAGAGGTTATACTTTATGGTTTCATCATGGTAAAGAAGGACACGAGGAACATTCTGACATCAATATGGATCCTCAAAATAATGATAATGAAGATGAATATGATGATAGTGATAATGAGATATCGGAACTTTAAGAAGATAGGCATCCTCATTATCAGAATCTTGAGCCTAATTTGGAAAATATAGGATCCCTAAACCATGAAGAAGAACCCAAATTTGAAGCGGCAAAAAAAACAAAGGTTGTTAAATGACTTCCAACAACCTCTTTACGAGGGTTCTAAGGGATCTAAATTGTCTGACTTAATTCAATTGCTTCATGTGAAGAGTACTAGAAAGTGGAGTAATTGTTCTTTCACAATGTTACTTAAATTGTTGAAAGAAGAGTTATTGCCCAAAGATTGGACCTTGCCCGACTCTTATTACAAGGCAAAAAAGATAATTAAAGATCTTAGCTTTTCATATGAGAAGATTGATGCATGTGTGAGTGATTGTATGCTATTTTGGAAAGAAGATAGTCATCTGGAGAAATGTAAAATTTTCAAAGCTTCAAGATGGCAACATAGTAAGCATAGTGAGGAAGATAAGGTAAAAGCAAATGAAAAAAAAAATACTTGTTAAGATATTGCGATATTTTCCACTAAAACCTCGACTTCAGATGATTTTTATGTCTATTAAGATGGCCTCTCTAATGAGATGGCATCATGATAAAGATAATGATGAAGATTTGAGGCATCCAACTGATGGGTTGGCATAGAAAAAACATGATGAGCTCAACCTGAATTTTGCTTCTGAACCTCGGAATGTTAGACTTGGGGTAGCTAGTGATGGTTTTCAACCGTTCAATAATGCGAGACCATCATATGGTATGTGGCCTATGACCCTTATTCCATACAACTTGCCTCCTTCATTTTACATTAAGGAACCAAGTATGTTGTTGTCCATGCTCATTCTAGATTTTTGATTAACTTTCAAGTTTCACTGACTATTCTAAATTATGATATCAAAAAATCACGTTTTGTGTTTGCTTCTCTTTGATATCCATGTCATCCAAATTTGTTTATTTTATGTTGATTTTAGGTCCCGATGGTCCTGGAGATGCTATTGATGTATATTTACATCCTCTAATCAATGAATTAGAGGACTTGCGGAATAATGGTGCCCAAACATATGATGCATCAAAGCGTTAAAATTTCAATCTCCATGCATCTCTTATGTGAACTATCAATGGTTTTTCTGCATATGGAATATTGTCTGGATGGAGCACAAAGGGAAAACTTTCTTGCCCGATTTGCAATAAGGATACTCACTCTTTGAGACTAGTTAATGGAGGAAAAGAATGTTTCATAAGTCACCAGCGCTACTTGGAAAATAATCATAGATGGAGAAGAGAGAAAATGTTATTTGATAGTACTACAGATCCAGTTTATTTTGATAAACTTACCAAGTCTATTATGTCCGATTAATAGAATGATTAATTCTTAAGCGGCTGCTAATCATGGTATTTTTGTAATGCAACGACATATTGTAGCTCTTTTGTAATATATTTATATTTGATCATAGATGAAAATTGTACTAAACATTTGATACAAATTATTTGTATGAATATTTAGTTGAATGTTTAATTATAAACAGATATTTAGAAAATTTTATCCATATATTAAAGTGGATATATATTTATGCAGGTACAAGGTTTGATAAGATCAAAATGGATATATATGCATGCATACAGGTACAGGTCTTGAGAAGATTGAAATGGATATATGTATACATACAGGTACAGGTCTTAAGAAGAATGAAATGGATATATGTATATCCATATGGGTGCAGGGTTATAAATGAATATTGAAATGTTGATTATATTATTAAATATATAATTATTGCGACCAATAAATTATGTCGTAAATAATGAATAAATTTTAGTATTGATAGAAAAATTAGTCATTATTGGTGTGATACTTTTTAATTACGATAAAAAAAATTGGTCATTAATATTATTTATGACAGTGTATTTTATTCGTCATTATTGTTTTTAGCGACCAACATCATATGTCGTCGCTATTACTTTTAGCGACCAATGTCATAAGTTGTCGCTATTATTTTCAGCGACCAACACTTTGCGTCGTCGTTATTACCTTTAGCGACCAAAATCATATGCCGTCACTATTGCATTAGCGACCAACATAATATGTAGTCGTTGTTACTTTTGCGACCACAAAATTTCAGTTGGTCGTTAAAGCCTTTAACGAGGGAGCAATAACGACCACTGACAACCAATAATTTTTTTTGTCGTTATTAGTTTTAGCGACGAAACTTGTTGGTCATTAAAAACCTCATTTATTGTAGTGCAATGAAATAGAGTCTCATAAATCTTTAAGGAAGGCCTAACAATAGAAATGAAATATTTAGCTTAGAAAGTATATTTCATGATCTTGAAGTATAATAATGATATCCTCATTTTAAAATTTCTACAAATTTTTATGTTGCAGATAACACTAGAAGAATTTTGATCATTCAAGCAATGCAAAAGAAGGAAGTACTAATTTATTTATCTAATTCTTAATGCTAGATATCTTCAAAAATATACTACAACAATCACAATAAGTGATTTGCTTCCAATTTCTCTATCAAGTGAAATATTTTTGTTTAAGACGGTTGAGTAATTTCTATAAATAAGGTACATTTTTGATTTAAAGCTAGCTAAGGATTATTTTGTTTTTATGTCATATAATAACCAATAACATTACAGATAGTGAAGTATAGGATCAAATTGAGATTAATTTGCAATCTATGTACTTTAACTTATCACATTTTAACCTTTTTTTTATAACATGGAATCCAAAACCAATGAAGTGGCAACACTAACTAAACATGAAGTTAATGATTTTGATACACCAATAGCTAAGTAAAAGGGGTTAATTATGATAAAAAATCCCGTGTTCATTACAAATATACTGGGCATACCCAGAAAAGACAAAAATAGATAGGTATACCACAATTTAGCTTAGCTATCTAATCAAAAAGAGGGCTAGAAAAGCCCACTAATCTACAAGCCATTTTGGAATAAAAAACTCAGGTCTTACAAAAGTTCTTCATAGAATAAATTATTATACACATAAGTTTTAGTTTATACAATTAAATCCCTATTATAAAAATCCTTTGAGCCGTATACTATAATGTTCCTTTCTCTCCAAAATAAAATGCGTTGTAGTGGCAAGGGCCAAACCATGACCTTTGGTAACAATTTTATTTTCCTTCCTTCTCCTACACAAGTCCCTCATTACACTACAAAGGGTCTTAGAGCCTCTTGATATTCTAAACTAGGATCGTAATTCATTCCACACACCTATAATTATCATACACTAAAAGACCAGGTGTTCATGACTCTCTTGTATTACAAATAGGGCATAGGACAATGCCATCAATAAATAGAGGTGATCATGTGTCTGAAGCCTACGTAATAATACAAGCTGAAGAATGAAGTCATATCTTCAAATTCTACAACATTTCCACACTATATCATGATCTTGCCAATCATCTAATTTTATATGAAGATAATGGTATGTTGCCTTTGTCGAGAAATCAATAATTTAATGGTAAGAAGAAACCAACAGGTGTACGTTGCCATGTGTTCCATCTTTCTCTAAGAGGAATTGATAGAGACTCCCCACTTTTTCATGAAGTGCAAGGACTCATGAGAGGAGGGAAAACCTCCAAGGAATGGAATTTGAGATAATGTGTATGAATACATTTGGTCCATAACATCTCATTTTCATCCTACAAAAACCAAATCTACTTGGAAAAGAAAGCATGATTCCAAGCATGGAGGCCCTTGAGGCTAAGGCCTCCCTATCTTTTCAACATACATATATTCTTCCAAGAAACTAAGGCAAGTTTGCTCTGCCACAAAAATGCATGGCACAAGCAAACAATAAGATTAGTTATAGTGTTGGATAAGGGAATATCCCTATCCAAAAACCCATGACCACTTAGATGATTGAGTTAAGGAGTTCAAGTTTGACATTAAACGAAATTGCATTAGCTCTCCAACTATTGAGCTAATCACAAATTCTGTCAATCAGCTATCCCTAACTTATTAAGGTTCAAAGGAACACCTAAGTACCAAAAATGGAAAGAATAATGGGGAATATGATATAAAATAGTAATTTGCTACCTCTTGGGTTCCTTGACACCTGTTGAGAAAATATGCCGCTTTAGAGGATTAACAACCAAACCCAAAACTTTACAAAACACTTGATTTCCTTCTAATATAACAAGAAATAAAGGAAGGTCTCCTATACAAAAAAAGGGCCACATGATGTGCAAAATCTAGGTTTGACATTCCCAGTTGCTTATATTTAGAGTGGTAAGAGAATTTTTGTATAGAAGTGCGAGTCTTGAGAAGCTTACTAATGTATTTCATACAAAGAACATATAAATATGGATAAATTGAGTATCCTTGTCAAATACCTCTCCTATCCTTGAATAACCTAAACAAGTTACCATTCAGCTTTAGAGAATATGACTAAGTTTTTATACATTGTATAAAAAGCTCAACAAATGAAACAAGGAAATTAAATCCAATGAGGATATATTTGAAGAAATTCCATGACAAAAAGGAAAATATTTTCCAACATTAGTTAATCTTTGACAAAAGCTCCCCACACTTTGTTGATAATTGCCTCAAGAACCTCCAAAATTTGACCTACAATCAACTTAGAGATGATTGTATATATAGCATAGCACCAAGCAATAAGTTTGAAATTAGATACCTTTGTGTCCTCCGCATTCTTGGGGATGATGGCCGGGGCGGTATGAGCAATCCTTAAAAAAAGCTTCCCTGTCTTGAAAAATTACAACACAAAGTCGCAAAAGTCCTCCCCTACAACTTCCCAAGCATGCATGAAGAATCTAGAAACCATATGGTTCAGAGGACTTAGTATCCCCTATAGAGAAGATAGTCTGGAAAATTTTCTCTTTTTTCATAAGCTTGAGAAATCATTCAAAACAAGTCCAGCTCACAACACACAATCATTTAGTGGAGAGCAACTAGATGATGTTCCCAAAAGGACCTAAAAAAAGTTTAATAATTCCTCCTCCATACCCTTATCATCCCGAGTCCAACTACCATCCTCCTTGAGAACTATGACCCTTAAACACTTAGCCTACATAGCCTTTAACATTTCATAGAAGAACCAAATATTGGTATCAATTTGGAATAAAAATAATTTTTATTCTTCTATTCCATAAAACTAGCTGCAACTTTGTTCAAGAAATAAGTTATTTCCTGAAGCTCGGTCTTCAATTCCACAAAATCCTAAGGGTGAGTGTAACACCCCAATTTTTTTTGCTACTGAAATTTTTCATTTTACAACGGAAGTATCTAAGTAAAATATTAAGGGTTACAGTCATAATTGACATAAGTCTGATTTATTCAACTATCCTTCCATCAAAACATTTATAGTAACACAAGGAAATTAAAAAAAGCATTTATAAGACAACAATGAGTTTGGAGATTAACTATGAATTATAATAAACAAAATACAAAATAAAGGATACCATGGATTAAGAGTTCAAAAAATGTATACAGGGAAATATAACTACTAGATAACATTACTCTTCACCCAAAAACCCAATACAGATAATGTCACTCATCCCTATATAGTGTATCATAGGCAGTATAATCATCTAGAGGATCTCCTGAAACCTGCACATAAGAATCATGGTCTCCTATTCGTGGGAATGAGCAACACTCATAAAACGGGTGGTCAGTACGCGACGTATTGAGTAAGGGAACAATACTATCTTAATAGGGGTACAATTAGCACATGCTTTCAAACAGATGATAAGTATACAGACAAATAAATGAAACATTTCATAAGACAATTAATGATCGAGATCTCTTTATTAGATATCATCCATTTTTATTCTCTTAATATGTTAAGTGTAGGAACCCCACTATTTTTAAACTGGTGGAATGATTTGAAACACATTCTCAGAGAAAACATACCTGAGCCGCTATTATCATCTAGTAGAACAAATATGAAAATATCACATTCTCGAGGTAGAACACTCCTAAGCCACTATTCTCTCCGGTGGGACGGAATACATATAAAAAACAACACCTTGGTATTGATTTACGTAATCTTCCACTTTAAATCATTAGTGTCTTTTACATAAGTTATACCATTATATTTTCATTTCACAATGAGTAGGGGGCCCACTATTTTTAATCCAGTGGAACGGAATGAAACACTTTCTAGAGGCAGGACGCTCCAAAGTCACTATTCTCTCTAGTGGAATGGATGATAAAAATATCACTTTGGCCCTACTCACATGCTCTTTCACTTTACGTGATTAATATCGTATTCAAGATTAATTCTCAATCATTGAGCACATTAAAGCAGATAGACACATAACACAAGTCAAAATCCTTAAATTTCTTCAAAACCTAAATACACACTCCTTAGCTTTCATTCTCCCATACTTATTATTTGACCATTATTTAATATATCTTTCTCAAATATCATCATCATTATTAAACCCATAATTCAAAGTCTAACACCCACATCGTATACATATGTTAATAATATTACCTAAGGTATTATTCATAGAATTACCAAAACACAAATATCACATATTAGCCACAATTCACCCCATGAGACTCATATGATTACTAAGTTCAATTAACATCCTCACAAGGCTACTCATTAGCAATATATCTAAGATCCGAATAACCTCTATATTTTTACACAAGGAATGGTAACAATATCATTGTAAGATATTATACTGTAATATCCCAAAATCCTATTTTAGGAATTAAAAATAAAATAAGGATTATTAGGTAAGGTTTAATAAAATATACCATTTTTAATAAAATAATGATATAATAATGATATAATAATAATAATAATAATAAAGGCCAAAAAGGGAGAAAATAATGTAGGGATCAAATTAGTGGAGGCTAGAATTATTTATCAAACAAAAATAAATTTTTATTAAATAATAATAATAATTTCTAAATTAATAAAAAAATTAATTAAATCATTATTTTATTGAAGGACCCAAAACAAACGATAGTACTCTGAACATTTCTCAGGATATCATTTTCATATTTTAATCCATTTAGCACATAAAATACCACAATTTCTTATTATCCCAATATGACCAAAATACCCTTAAGGACAAATAATAATCTGTATTTTATAAAATCTTGTACCTTTCACACACATTATTTTCCAGATCCACCAATCATCATCATACCTCATAAATATTCTTATGTCCATTATCATAGCTTATTTAGCCCATATTTCATGCCACAAAATATATTTCCACAATTATATCATTATCATAACAAAATCATAACTATACCTCTTACCCATTCTTACTTTCTTTCAAACATAACATCCAAATCATCACAAAATATCATGATTGACATATATTAAATCATATAGCAACAATATCATGAAAAATATACATAACCATACAAGCAAATAACACAAAACCTTAAACATCGATCAGTATCCTTACTAACTAGGATATCGAGCTCTAAGAATGTAAATTCTAGACTTCCTCCTCTGAGATTACCAGTATACCACCTACGAAAAATAACAAAATCCATGGTTAGGCTCGAATAGTACAACCAAGGGAGAAATTAAGGTAAAGAGGGTACAAATGGAAATAGTTGTAGTCAAATATAAGCTTGAGATGTTTGGATGTGCAGTGGAATGTGTGGTGGAGGTATGGTAACAATTTGATAGTGTTTAGATAAGGTTTGGGGGTATATAGGGATGCATGGCTGAAAATGGGGTTGCACTGGCATGCTACAGGCAGTGCACACCCTAGTTGAAAGTTAGGATCGCACACGATTAGGCGGTGCAAAGTAGCACAACCGTGCTCGATCATTGGGTAGACAGGTTGCAAGTCAAATAGGTGCTCATGGGAATGCGATAAGGCCATGTACAAGCGTGAGAGGGTGCACAGGCAGGTTATGCTAGGTTGCACAGGCTTGCTATAGAAAATTTTAGCGTTGCATAGTCGTTCGTAGGTCGCGCATTTTGTAAAAACGCGACAAATGTGAGGAAGAAGAGAAAAAAAGAGGTGGTGGTCAGTGGCGATGGTTGACGACAATGGTGGAGAAGGTTGGGGTGACCTTAATGGTTGGCCCGCTGGCTTTAGGTGGCGTGTGGTGGCATACGGTGGTGTTGGTGGAGATGGAGGTTGTAACATATAATCCCCCGAAATTTTAAAAGCATATAATTTAATAAATAACTTTTATTTGGGATAAATTAGCTTTTAAATCTATTTAATTTAATTATTTTATGGATTTTTTAGTATATAACATTGGATATAAATATTTAATAAATTAAAATAAATATTTTTGCTATTTTATCATACTCTTATTATTTAAATAATTTTTCAAACTATTATTTTACTAAAATTATCCTTTTTAAACCTTTATATTTAATTAAATTCTTAAATAAATTTGTTACCCAAAAATATTGCATTTTATTATTTTATAAATTAAATTATTTTATTTTATCCCATTTCCCTCTTCTTTTTCCTTTTTCCTTCCCTTGGGCCGCCGGCCTTGGCCCGCCTCGCCTCCCTCCCGCGCGCTCCTTCTCCCCTCCTTTCCTTTTCTTTCCCCTCGGCTCGACTCCCCTCTCTTTTCTTCCTTCTCCCGCCACAACCGCCGCCTCACTAGCCACCTGCACCACCCCCTCCCACCCTCTACCCCACCCTTGAACCATCACAGCACCCATCAAGCCACCCCGTAGCCTCCTTCTTCCTCCTCTCTTCTTTTTCCCTTCTTTTTCTCCCTTCTCGGCAGCCACCCTACACTGCCTCAATCCACCGCCGTTTTGCCGCCTATGCCGCCACTTGAGCCACCAAACCAACCCTTACAACCCCCTCTACCACCCCCAAACCTTCTTTGCCCAAAACCAACACTTGCAGGCCTTCATTTTCTCCCTCCCTTTTCCTTCCTCCTCAGCCCCTCCATCTCGACCCACCTCAGCAGCCCCCCTTCACAGCCTCGCTACCGCCATCGCCGCTACCCTTAGCCATTGTCAACATATCCCCGACAACCACCTACACCCCCTATTCACTCCTACACCCTTCCCTTGCCCTAAATCCTCCCCCATCTACTCTTTTTCTTAGCCTAAAAACCCTAACCTAAAAATAACCATTTTTCCCTCATTTCACCCACCTTCGAGCCCCTTCCCCTCATTTCTTTGCATGCAGCTCATGCTGCATGAGCAATATAAGTTGTTGCATGCTTGGTTATATTTTGTTTAATAAATTTTAAGGTATAATAATATTTTAAGTTAAGTATTTGATTAATTAAGTGTTATTAAGTCTTATGCTTGATTTTTCTTATTTCTAATATCATAAACATTGATATTATTTTTAGGTATTGGTTTTGCTAATTAAAGTTTGAACCTTTAATCGGAACACCGGTAAGGTTCATTTTGTGGGAATAAAGGTAACCATTAAATCACAATTAAACGCATGGATTAACGTATGTTAGCATATTAGGATTTTTAATATATTATTATGCTTGATATATGTTGTTTAATATAATATATGTGGTTTCTTGTGTTGATTGATAAAAAGGAACATGATAGATTATATGCTATGTATGGAAATATTGTTTAAGGTAGGAGTTGGTTATTAATAAAAATGTTAAGTATTATCTATGTTGTATTATGCTATTGTGATCTTTAATGCATGGTTAATATTTTGTGAGCCTTAGGGGTATATTAGTAATATATCTTGTACAAGAATATGACCTAATATGTGTGGGTGCTAATAGGTATTATATTAAATATAATAGTTGTGGATGAGGTATTAATATTAATATTTTACGTAGAGATGATAATTTAATATAAGTGGTGTAATAAGGGGCAAAACGGTAATTTGTAATTAAAAGGGGTATTATGGTAATTTTGGAGGCAAGGGTAAATTGGTAAATTTGTAAGTAGAAAGATAAAATGGTAATTTTGTATGTAAAGGGGTAAAATGGTAATTTTTGGAAGTTAAAGGGGTAAAATGGTAATTTTGTGAGTAAAGGGTAAAATGATAATTTTTATGTAAAGGGGTAAAATGGTAATTTTTGGAAGTTAAGGGGTAAAATGGTGACTTATAAGTAAAAAGGGTAATTTGGTAATTATAATAATAGAGAAGGGCAATTTGGTAATTTAGCCAACTAAAGGGTAATTTGGTAATTTTGATGATGGAGAAGGATAGTTTGGTTATTGTGATAATAGAGAATGGTAATTTGGTAATTTAACCAACTAAAGGGGTAATTTGGTAATTAGGATAATGAAGAAGGATAATTTGGTAATTTGACCAACTAAAGGGAAATTTATTAATTATAATAAAGGGAAAAGGGAAAATTGGTAATCTAACCAACCAAATGAAAAATATATTAAGTGTAACAATTATGAAGGGGGATTGGTGACCTAATAGGTATGTGAGATAACTTGGTAACCTAAATCAAGTAAGGGGTAATTTGGTAATTATACAACGAGGAGGGTAATATGATAATTTGTCAAGTAAGGAAGGGATGATTTAGTAATTATACAAGTAAGGGGTAAATGAGTGATTTGTATCTAACATGTCGTTGTGATAGCGAAATTTCATAATATGACTCAAATAACGCTGAATAGCAAGATAAGAGTATTTGATAATTAGTAAGTATCATGAGAACGAACCTAATTCAGAATTAGATGAGATTATGATGGCCTTAATGATTTCTCTGTGTTACTTTAGATAATCATTGAATAAGAAATATCTAACGATATCAGAACGATTGAAAGTGAATAATTATTTGATTATTGTGATTCTGTGACCACCTTAATTAAGACACTAATACTTAAAGTCACTACTACAAACACGGGAAATAATAACGGGACATTAATAACGGTAGTTCGAAAACCATTGTCAAACGCGTGAAAATTAATCGGCGGGAAGTTTTGATAACGGTTCTAGTTAAAAACCGTTATTAAAATGGCAACGTTAAAATTTGGACGGATGTTTTAATAACAGTTTTATATAAACCGTTATTAAAAGAGGATTTAATAACGGTTCATATTAGAACCGTTGTCAAAAGTCAGAAGCTTTTAATGACGGTTTCTGGAAGAACCGTTATTAAAAGATTTTTAATAACGGTTTTTTTAGGAACCGTTATTAAAACCCCAAAATCAAACTTTTATTTCGCTCGGTTCTGTTTCGTGCCAAAGTTTTCAGACTCTCTGCACTTTCGTTCTCTTGCTCTCCTTCCTTCTCCTTGCAAACCCTCGCACCGCCACACCGTGCACCACCAACTCGCACCACCAGGCTCCTCTCAAGTAAAGGAAACCCTCGCACCGCCAACTCTCCACCACGCCTCTGCCATTGTTCCGAAGCTAGCTGGCACTTGCACCTTCATCCTCCGTCGTGTTTGAAGCCCTTGCCTCTCTGAACATTCTCACCGTCGTGTTTGTAGCTAGCTCACTTTATGTATGTGTTTTTTCTTCCTCTTTTAACTTTTTATCTACTTATATAAATGCATGTCGCCAGGGTTTCGTTCGAAAATGTGTTGTTTGTAGCTGAAAATTTTACTGTTTGTTGTTGAATTTGTTGGCTGAAAATTTGGCTGTTTGTTGTTGAATTTGTTGCGTTATTGTTATATATTAACAAATGCATGTGTTGGCCGAGACCTTTACATATTATTGTTGTATTTGTTTGTATGGAGAATATAGATTCAACATTATTTAGAGCTACAACCATAATAAACAAAAGAGAAGACATTATTGAGGTTATTTAGAGCTAGATTCAACTGTAAACTTTGAAGGGTCATAACTTTTTCATGGGACCTCGGATTTAGGTGATCTAGGAGGCTATTTTGGGTATTTTTTCGAGATCTACAATGTGAAAATTTGGCGGAGCCCAAAAAGGGCCATTTTGGCCTCTAAATTGAGGTTTTTTTGTTACATACAAGTGATACAGCCTTTTTAGGGCCTTTTTTACAAATTGAACCTTTAATTTAGACTATCATGAAAACCTTTTTCACATTCTAGGGTATGAGGGTGTTATATAACCTGCCTACCTTTGTATTATTTTGTATGTAGGGTAATACATGTTTTCAGTTATTGTTTATCTCTTTATCCTCTATTGTAATTATGGATGAGATAAGAGCTTTAGGTACCTCCAAAATTGAAGATCTTCGAGACAAAGGAACTTAGATGATGATGATGATGATGATGATGATGAAATTGAAGTTTTAAAGGGTTCAAGTGAAGAAGACGAGCAATATAATGTTGATGAAGTTAGAGACCAATGGGCCAAACACGTGCACTCATTCACTCGGTATTAGGTAGCGATCTATATGTTCTACATGAATTTTTAATATTATGTTAGTATTTCGGTCTTCCAGCCTAGATTTGTGAACTCTTTACTTTGGGGTGTAGAGCTACCAAGTTGTGGTATGCCCACTAATTTTTATTCCTAAGTATAGTTGGTGTATTGAGACATGCATATATACTAATTATAGATTGATTGAAATTATGGTGTGATTGCAGATTTGGTAATTATTACATGTTTACTATTATTATTAATATTATTATTATTAGTATAATTATTTATTTAATATTATAATTATTTAATGGGGACCGAGACCTAAGTTTTAATAACGGTTTTGTTTAAGATCCGTTATTAAAACTTCGGTTTTAATAACGGTTTTTAAGTAAAAACCGTTATTAAATCTGAAGTTTACACACATATTCGCGGGTTTTTGTGTATTTTTCATAACGGTTATGAACCGTTATTAAAGATTTAATAACGGGTGATTCAATAACGGTTGAAAACCGTTATTAAAACTATAAAATAACCGTTATTAAAACCCCTTTCCGTGGTAGTGAGTGAAAGACCTCGAGATCGGGAATTGTGGCTCTTTATGGGTCTCTACCCTAAAGACGTGGTTTAGCCCACGGTTATTCTGGTATTTGTTGGTGTGCCTTTGTGCCTCAGCTAGGCCATGTATCTTACTCTATCTAGCTCTACGGACCTAGTTAGGGGGTATTCATACTTATGAATTAGGTGTCCTTGTCGGTAGGGTACTGAGTTAGCTTTATGCACCAATACGACCAGTGTACCTTCGCATCCTTGGGTTGATAGTTGAAAAGTACTGAGTAGCTCATATGCACCAGTGCCCCAGCTAGGCCATGTATCATACTCTATCTAGCTCTACGGACCTAGTTAGGGGGTATTCATACTTATGAATTAGGTGTCCTTGTCGGTAGGGTACTGAGTTAGCTTTATGCACCAATACGACCAGTGTACCTTCGCGTCCTTGGGTTGATAGTTGAAAAGTACTTAGTAGCTCATATGCACCAGTGCGACCGGTGTACCTTTGTGTGTTGGGATCTTGATCTCCCTATCGAGTCAAATAAATGGAATTGGTGTGCTGATTAAAAAGGAAAAACACTAATTGTGAAAGTGAAAGATTAATGAGCCAGGCCCAGTTGAATTATATTCTGAGTACCGATCCACCGGATATAATAGTATCCCAAGTGCGTGTTGCCCTGGATGATGTATATTTGTATTCTGATCCATCGGCCATAATAGTGGGGTCTCGAGCTCAATAAATTTGATTTGGTTGTGAATAAATTATGAAAAAATACAGTGGAACACCATGTGAGTCACGGCGAGACCGGTCCACTGGCAAATAATAGTGGCCAGGAGCGTTTTGCCCTAAAGACCGATCCACCGGCAATAATAGAGGTCATGAGCATTCTTCCCTGTATGTATTCCGGTCCACCAGCTATAATAATGGGGTTCCCGCACTCACACAGATATTTATAATCCGATATGATTGATAATGATGGACTAAGAGCTTAAGGCCCAGAAGTATCGATTGTTCTCTATGGTGTATTAATATCTGATTGATTTGTTAAGTATGTGGATGTATGAATGTGGATATTAAGTATTTACCTTTCATTATGTATATATGTAGTATCATGCGTTGAATCGCGGGCCTATTGTTTAGTGTGTTTTAAAGGGTTACTCAGTACCGTAGTACTGAAGGGTTCCATTCGTGGGCCCCTGCCTATTCAATGGGCAGTGTCCCTTGCAAATCCTTTTCAGGTGCTATTCAAGTGGGCTCTCGGGAAAGAGAGTAAGGTACTATCCGGAATATCTTGGAAGTGTACTATTTCTCCTTTAAAATATATGGTTTCAATGTATTTGTTGATTCCTAACCACCACTGGTAGATTATATTTTTGTAAAGTGATATGTACGCTTCTCTTATTTAATTATGGCTTGAGTTCCTCGTAAGTCGTATTTTTCTCTTTTAGCCTTAGCACTTGGTATTGAAACGGTAGGAGTGAACTGGTCTGGTACTAAGTGTGGTGGTATATCCCCAGAATTCACGGTTTTGTTATTTCGCTTCCGCTAATTGTTTTAATAAAACGAAATTTTTCGGTAGTAAATTTTGGAGGTGTTATATAACATCCTTAATTTTCACGGTTGAAATTTTTTGTTTAATCAAAAACCATACACCAAGATAGGGGATGCTATTGCTGTAGTCGGCACAAGTCTAACCCCCGGCCCGTCTCGTACCAACCATAAGACTAAAAAATTCATAAGCCATTAAACCAATTAGAGCATAAAACCATAATGATCTGAATAATTCATAATTAAAAGAAAATCATAGTGCACGATTAAAGAGTCATTACAAGATAAAAAGCTATTACAACATCAAAGTCCCTAAGGGCAAAACACTACGAACAACAAAGTAGAATAAAACGAGAAAAGATGAGTTTGGACATCACTCGCTCTTGGGCCCCATGCTAGGTCCAACATGCCATCACTTAGCTCCACCCACTGCATTGAGTGTGTCATAGGTGTCAAACACAACATCTCCTACCTGCGCCACCTCAGAAGGGGTCACTGCTCGTGGGAATGAGTAGCATCCATAAAATGAGTGATTAATACACTACTTACTGAGTAAGGTAACCATGAAGCTAAGGTCGTACAAGAAAGATAGATAATACAAATAGTAAATCAGTCCCATTAAACATATTCATTAGATCTCTGGTCATTATTCCCATTTCACACCACTCTCAATTTAAGTCCATGCAAGTACAGTAACCCCACTATTATAGCCGATAGACCAGAAAATATCTAGGGCAAAACGCACCTGGCTACTATTATTCGTTGGTGGAATGGTCTCCAAGGTACAAGGCACCTGACCACTATTATAGGCGATGGACCGGTCTGCCTCTGACCCTCATAGTATTTCACTATAAGTAATTAGTATTTTTTTCCATGACTTATTATCATTAGGTTTATTTTATTGAGCTTGGGATCCCCCACTATTATAGCCGGTAGATCGAAAACATCCAAGGCAAAACACACCTGGCTACTATTATTCACCGGTGGAATGCTCTACAAAGCATAAGGCACCTGACCAATATTATTGCCAGTGGACCTGTTTGGGCCCACTCAATTACCTTTCTCTTTAAATGGTTAGTGTCTTATTCATGTCTTATTCAACAAATACTTTCATACTCGACATGTATGCCCATTGGACTTCCCGGCCACAAACCTCATTCACACATACTCCCTTGAAAAGCCCCATCCCATATCTTGGGTATTCTATGCCTCCTAAAACATCTTGACATCCTCCCCCCCCCCCTTTCCTTACTTACCATGAAAATCCAAACTCCTATATATCTGGGTTGAGGCCCACTATCCCATATCTCTGGTCTAACTTACCATCGCCCTCTAGGTTTTTCCTTCAAAAACCCTAATATGGCATATATGCCCTAACCTCTCCTTGTCGTACACGACCTATGCTCCCTTTGCTCCCAACTCATCACCCCACTCAGTCCATACCAAACATCCCAACTTTACTTGTCATTTTGTACGTGTGGTTACGAAATCCTAGTTGGTCACCCCAAACCCTAGCACCTCTTCTTTCTCATATGTTGTCCCTTCATCACCCTCACTCACCATTTTTCCTTTTGCATGACACACATTTACCCCTCCATATGACACCCTTCCACTCTCATCCCACACTCCAACCTCTTTCATTAACTCGCCCTTCCACACACTTTCCCACTTAGGGTTTTTCTCACAAACCTTAGCCAAGTCCCCATGCACCTTTAAACAACCTCTAATACCCCAAAATTCACTATTTTTTTTAAAGCGGAAGAAATTAAAATAGAAATATTTAAATTAAAACTCATGAATTCTAGAGATGTTACCACTACACTTAGTACCAAACCAGTTCTCTCCGACCGTTTCAATACCAAGTGCTAAGGCTAGAAGAAAATTAATAATCAATTATGAATCAAGAAAATCTAAACTTCAAATAAGTATTAAAAGGTTGTAAAACAAAAATCAAATTATGCATAAAGAATTATTATTCATATTCAAAAGAGAAATAGCTTACAACTGATAAAAGATTCATTTAAAGTAAGCAATACAAGGTAATAAATCAAATTGGATAAATCTGATACAAAAGAAATAACAAAAGGAAATACATTGCATAAAGAGTAAATATGGCCACAACTCTCTCGAACTTTGAGCCAACCACAAGCTCAACACTCAGCCTTGCCGGATGTCTCGCCCACCTGTACAAAGTCAGAAGGGTCAACTACTCCTGGGAATGAGCAGCACCCATGAAAAGGGTGATCAGTACGCTATGTACTGAGTAAGGTAACTGTGCACTAAGGTCAACACATAACATCACATAAATAATGCAAAAGAAATAAAAGAGTATGATCCATCATGATAACATAATAACGTACAATCATTCGGGTAGATACATAAAGGCCCTTTATAGTCCAGATTAATTATTTAATTAATCTTTGATTAGAACTCATTCCACACCATGATTTTTATCAAATTCATACGAGTACGGGAACCCCACTATTATAACCGATGGACCAAAAACACACAGGGCATAAAGCTCCTGACCACTATTATTCACCGATGGACTGGTATAGCCCCTTCTCGCACGGTTTTCCACTGTAAATACTTAGTGTCTTTCCTATGTCTTGGCACAAATATGTTTGGTTTTGTTGAGCACGGAATCTCCCACTATTATAGCCGGTGGACTGAAAATGCACAGGTACAAAACCTGACCACTATTATTACCGGTGGACCAGTTACACGTAGGACATCATGCCCTAACCACTATTATTCGCTGGTGGACCGGTCTGGGCCCGACTCAACAACCTTCCACTTTAAATGATTAATGTCTTAAGTGTATTATTCAGAAAATTTTAACCCTAGACATGCATGGCTCACTCCCTTACACTTATCTTCCAACTGATCTGTATCATATCATAAGAACCCTGCACCTTCTAACTTTTCCAACAACCTTTCCTCTGTACTCAAAATCACACCAGAACTCCAACATCGAAATATATGGGTTAAGGCCCACTACTACACACCTCCAAGTCCACTCCACATCTCACTTTAGGGTTTTACCCCGAAACCTTAATTTTAACTTTTGTGGTTCATCCCACTCCATTCACACGACCCAAATCATTTTAACATTCCACACATCACAACTAATAAATTCCACCCTCATAATTACACCTTAATCACCAAATACACATGATACCACAAAAACCTTAAGCAGCCACACCAAACCCTAATTGTCCACACAAACCCTAGCTCGGTCTCCTACGTACCCTTATATTACTCCACATACTATTTTTCATCCAAAGTGTTCAAACACCCAAACAACACTTACATTACCTTCCTCACACCCCAAATCAACTTTTCATACGTAAACTTCATGCCCATTCAAACATTACACATCTCATGCAACCATTCAAAATTTTCATGCAAACCCTAAGCTCCCATGTGAAACCCTATATTCAAACATGCAAACCCTAGATCCATCTATATAAAACCCTAAATTCTTTCATGCAAAACCCAAGATTCCGTCATACAAAACCCTAAATTCAATCCACACAAAACCCAAGGTTTCTCAATACAAAAACCTAAATTCAATCCATACAAGCTATAGATTAGATCCTCTTGTGTTACACCATAGATTAGATTCTCCCATGTTACACCATAGATTAAATTCTCCCATACAAAATCATAGATTAGATTCTCCCATATAAAACCATAAATTATATTCTCTCACATGAAACCCTAAATTTTTCATTTTATTCATCCACTCATGGATCATTAAAATACTTACGTCAACTCATTTCCCCTTTAATTAACTTACTCCCCTTTGGTCAACACATTTTCCATTTTCAACCTTTTTCCCACACAATACCACTTTTATACATTCTCACATGCATGTCTAAAAGGCCACAAACCAATCATCACATATACATAATACACATGCCATATAACAACATAAGAATATGCTTCAACTCCATGTCATACCACATACGAGATGATCATAATGATAAACATAGGATGGATAACATGCAAAGCATATAATGCACATCAACACACATAAGGCCTTAGTAACACCCTTACCTAAAATGACATCGGTCTTGGAGCACGCTCCTACGCCTCCTTAGGGCTTTGATTGGTCTCACCTATATTAGGAAAAAACTAAAATTAGATTCCCTCATACCATAAATACTATTAATTGATAACTTATTCTAAGACTAGGCTATTGATAAAATAATAAAAATGACATTAACTAATTACTATCTTGCTAAAGATATAAGAAATAATAGTAATATTATAAAAGTTGATAATATAAAGATGAAGACTTTACCCTAATAATAATAATAGTGATATTAAAAAAATAATAACAAAGATATGAAAAATAATAAGAATGATAATATTAATAAGAATAAGAATAATAATAGTAACAATAATAATAATAAGGGCACTACGCAAAAATGTAGTGAAATAAGGGCTTCAGCCCCTTTACCAAAATAATACTAATAATAACATTAGTAAAATAAATAACAAAATTGAGTAATAATAATAATGATAAAAACCATAATAATATTACAAAAATAATAATAATCATAATGGTAATAGTAATAATGATAATAATCAAAGATAAAATGAAGTAGGGTTTCGACCCTACAATAAATGATAATAAACTTAACAAATAATAATAATAATAACACTAACAAGAATAATAAATGCTAATGATAAAAATAATGATAATAATAATAATAATAATAATAATAATAATAATAATAATAATAAGACTTGATATTTATAATACCACTACTACAATTCAAAATAGGCACAATAGGGTTTCAACCCTATATAGAATAATAATACCAACAACAACAACAACAACAACAATAATAATAATAATCGCATAACAATAATAATAATAATAATAATAATAATAGCAACACTATTAGTAAAATATTTTTATTAATAATAATAATAATAATAAAATTGAAATAAAAAATATATAATGGGGCTTTGGCCCTCAATAGAAATAATAATAAAATCATTAATAATAATAATAATAATAATAATAATAATAATAATAATAATAATAATTTGAATAAATAAAATAAAATAGATTAAGGCTAGGGTAAAAGGGTTGAGAGGGTATAGGGTTCAACCTTAGGCTGGTGGTGACAAGCGACACCGGCAATGGTGCACGGTGGCGACGGCGGTGGCCTGAAAAAGAGAAGAAAAGGGGAAACGTTGAAGGCTGGGAACAAAATAAGAAGAAGAAGGGTGGAAGTAAGGGTAATTATGGTTTCCAAGAAGGAGAGGGACAGAATAAGGGTGGTGGCGCAGCCAAAGGTGGCGGTGCACGGCAGCGGTGGCTGCCCAATGGAGAAGAAGAAGAGAAAAGGAGAAGGAGAGGGAGGAAGAGGAAAAGAAAGGTAGAGGAAGGTCTGTAGAATAGAATGGGAGATGAAAGGAGAGGGAGCAGAGGCAAAAGTGGTGGCTAATGATGGTTCAAAGGGCAGCGGAGATGAAAGGAAAGGCTGGTTGGGAAGAAAACTTTGCACAACTAGGGTGGCTTGTGCAGGGAGAATCGAGGAAGAAGGGAGGCATAGTTAGCTAGAGGGCGGCGCAATGATGAGTTGGGTAGGCAGAGAGGGCGGCGAAGTTGGCTGGAGGCGGTGAAAACAGCGTCTGAAAGGGTGGTAACGACAAGGGGGAAAGCTTTGGGTAAAAAATCAAAAGCTCAAATAGGGTTAATTATGGGGGTATTTATAGAGTTTAGAGGAGAGGTTAGGGTTATGTGGGTTGGTGAGGGGATAATGCAATTAGGGTTAGGGTCACCAACGGCAACAAAGCCGGCAAAATTCAAATCGGGGCAGGGGTTGTGGGTAGAAAAAGAAGGGTCGCGCTCGAAAAGGAAGGGAGATGGGTTAGGTCAGCGTGGCCGGCGAGTCAGGGGGAAGAGAGAGGAAGGAAACGGCAGTAATGGGCGGAGAAAAAACCAGGGGAGCTGGGTGGCGGTTGCAGGTCATCGACGAGGCTTGGGAAGAAGAAAAGAAGAAGAAGAAGGTGGCGACGGACCGTTTAGCAAAGAAAAAAGAAAAGAAAGGAAAGAAGGAAAACCAGTCGGGCGACGAGGATGCGTTTAAATCAAACACTGCATTTTGAGGGAAAAAGAGAAGAAACTCGGCGCTCTGGCTGCCGAAGGAAAAAGAAAAGAAAGAAACGGGAGTGGGTCGTGGGAAAAAGGAAAGAAAAGGGAGAGGTGACGGGCCGTTGGGCTGCGGAAGGAGAAAGGAGAAAGGGAAGGAGGTGGGTCGCGGGAGAAGAAAAAGAAGAAGGGGATTGGGCCGCCAATAGGCCCAATCGGGAAGGAGAAGAAAAAGAAAAGAAGAAGAAAGAAAGAGAAAAGAAGAAAAAAAAGAAAAAGGAAAAAGGAAAAGAGAAAAATAGGTAGGTTAGGGCCAATTAAATTAATTTGAATATTTGGGATATTTAAAAATAATAATATGTAAATAAAATAATATTTAAATTCCTTTTTAGGCTAATTTAGGATTTTTAAAAGATTTTTCATAAATTCTATCTTAATTAGCAAAACACCCTAATTTTCTTCAATTAAATTATTCATAAAATTAATATTAATTTGAAACTATTTCCCCTTCTTATTTTAAATAAAATAATTTATTTAATTAATTTCTAAAATAAAATCCTTAATTAGCTAAAATACCCAAAATTTTCTAATAAAAATACTTATAAATTTCTTCTTAATTTTCCCTAATTAATTCCTTTTTATTTTAATAAAAATAATTTATTTAATTAATTTCCCTAATAAAACCTTATTTAACTATAATTTTAAAAAATAGAAAATTTCAGGCATTTCACCAACCTACGTACTATTGTTCACATATAGACTTCAATCACCATAACTAATCTTCTCTCACCTTACTTAACCCTTGAGTCAAATTTTTCCACGTAAAAGTCATCCCCATGCAGAGATTAACCACTCCATGTAAGCCTTACACTCCTCGTGCATAATTTATTCCATCCTCTTATTTTATTCATATTATTTTTTTATTTGTCCACCCATAAGCCATAAGATGCTTAGGCCTTTCTCATTTTCCTCTTACCATTCCACACTCTTTACCTCTATCATATTCCTACAACCTCATCTTACTACTTAGGAACTCCAAGCATGCATGTCAAATAGGGCAACAATACATAAGCACAACACAGGTACAAGTTACATTACCATATTACACATGCCATAAAATATATACAACTTACCTTAGCTCCATGCTTAGTAAGCTGCGCTACAAGTGCATAGTTCATAACCGCATAAGATACATACACATAACCACACACATAAACACACAATACACATATTCGACCTTAACCACATCCTTACCTAAAATGACACTAGACTTGGAGCACGCTTCCTATGCCTCCTTAGGGGATGACCTTAGTTCACCTGTAAGAGGAAAATACTAGGGTTAACTTCCCTCTTACTCCTTTCATTATTCCCTAATTTTCTTTAGTAAGAAACTAGTAGAAGTGATGATAATAATAGTAGTCTTAGTAGTATTAATAAGGGTATTATTATTAAAGTAGTTAACAATACTATTAGTGGTAATATTAACCATAATAGGGTTAATAGTTGTAATGATGATAGTCATAATAGTCATGGCAGAATAATGATAATAATATTAATATTAATAATAATAATAAGGCTAAAATAATAATTATACTAAGATAATATATACATAAGTGATAGCAAAGGTTAGGGTACAATCTAAGTGGAGGTGGCAGCCAGGGTGGCAACAGCGGCGGCGCACGGCTACGGTGGTGGGAGTGGTCATTTTTTAGGAAAGGTTAGACTTTTGGGGTTGGAAGAGAGAGAGGGAGGTGGAGGTTGTGAGGTAGTGGACTCCTTGGACTAGGAGAGTTGTAGTGGTGGTGGTGGTGTAGCAGGGTGGCGGTGCAGGTGGTGGTGGCTTTGGTGGCCGAGGATGGTGGAGAAGGAGGGAGGGGAAATGAGAGAGAGAAAGGGGAAAGGAAGGGCATAGGAAAGTAGAGGATGGTTTGCTAGGTTGAGAGGGAGGTAGTAGGGGTGGTGATTGTGGTGCACGATTGCGAGAGGGGCGGCGATGGGGTGCAAAGGGGATCTCGAGCTGCCCACTTTGCACGGTTGGGTTAAGTTGTGTAGGGGGATTTAAGGGTGGGGAGTAGTTTAGTTTGGTGGAGGGTGATACAGGGAAGGGGATGGGTGGTGGTTTGGACGGTAGCGTTACACGACAACGACTAGGGAGGCGTCTAAAGGCATAATGGTGGGGAGGATAGGGCATTTTTTGGGTAGAGCAAAAAGGAGGAGAATGGGGGCATTGATGGGGTGTTTATAGGTCATGGGAGGGAGAAGAGGATAAAGGATGAAGAGGACAAGGGATCAGGAGCTCATGGGCTGGCAGTGGTAGGCCAACACAAGCCTACGGATGGTAAGGTGTAGGGATGTAGATGGGGAGAAAGGGAAGGGGAATAGGCACAAGGGGGAGGCGGTAGAGGGCAAGTTGGGCTCGAAATAGAAAGGAAAGGGATGGGGGGGAGAGAGAGGGAGCAAGTTAGGGCAGTACAATGGCAGGGGAGGACGACCAGCAGGTTTGCAAACTTAACTTGTAGTGCAAAGGAAGAAGAGGGATGAGGAGGAAGAAAAAGAGGGTAGGCCAATCGATTCGGGGAAAAAGAAAAGAAAGAAAAGAGGAAAGGATCGGGTGGGCGAGGGAAAAAAGAAGAAGAGGGAGTGGGCTGGGATTCACACAAGGGAAGAGAGGGAGAGAGAGGTTGGGCCGCACGGGCGAGGCCCAATCTGAGGGAAAAAGAGAAGAAAGAAAAGGAAAAAATGAGAAAAAGGAAGAAAGAAAAAAAGGAAGAAATGGGGAAAAAGAAAAATAAGGTGGTTAAGGTATTTTGGGTCTTTTTGTATTTTAAAAATTTTTAAAAATAATAAAATTAGTAAAAATAAATAATTAATTTCCTTTTTATATTCATTTAGAAAATTTTGGGTAATTATTCCTAAATTCTATTTTAGTTAGCAAATTACCCTAACCTTCCCTAATTTAATCCTATATTATTTCTCTCTTTTTTTTCCTTAATTACTCCCATTATTTTATTAGAAATTTTATATTTAATTAATCTCACATATTAACCCCTATTTTATTATAAATTCCTAAATTAGGATTTTGAAGTATTACAGAGGTGGCTTAGTTGTGCAAAATAGGGCATGACTGCCATAGGAAGAAGAAAAGGAGAAGGAAAGAAGGAGAAGAAGGGAAAAGAAGCTCGTGTGGTGGCTTTTGGATACAAAATAGCAGAGTGGAGGCAAAACAAAGAGGAAGGAAGGAGAGTGTGGTATATATATACATGTGTGTGGTGCAAACGAAAGAAACAGGGGGAAACATGTGAATGGACAGTGCAGGGGTGGTGCAGGTTATGAGGGGTAGCGTTGGAGATGATGGTTGTATGTTGTGGTGAAAATGCAGGTGATGGTGAGTGTGTATGTTGCATAAGGATGAGGAAGAAAAAGGGGAAGGCAGGGTGTGCATGTGTGTACAAGTTGGGTAATAGGGATAAGAGAAGAAGAAGAATAGTGATGGATGATGGATGATTGTAGAGGAGATGATGGGAGACGATGCAAGTGGAGGGGAAATGCAAGTTACAAAAAAATCTAACTATTGCAACTATGTTGACTGGAGAAGGAGAAGAAAGAAAAGAAAAGGAGAGAGAAAAAGAGAAAAATGTTGGGGATTAGTTTAGGTGATTTTGAATTAGCCAAAATAGATAGGATTAGTGGTAATTTTAGTGGGTTTGAGATTAGATTACAAAATACAGTTTATTTTGGTCAAAGATTTCGAATTCAGCTAAGGTATCAGGATTAAGAAATTGGGTTTAGGATAAAACAAGATTTTCTTGTGATTAGAATCAAATTAGGATGTTAATGATACGAGATTAGGTTAAGCAAGTTTTGGGATATTATAGTGACTAAATGAAAAAAAAAAATTATTGTAGTGTCTTTAATTGCACTTCTACATATTTAGATCTAGAAATGAAGTGGGAAAAACTGTTACCTATTAAGATTCTTCAACAAAGGTTTAAGATTAGATAAATTAGAACAACATCCAAGCTAGTGAGAATGCCAAACATCAAAACTCCAGGAGGAACAAACCAAATCCAGGAATCAAGGATGTTCACACCATATATTAAAGAAATGAAATGGTTTTTTCTTTATTTTAGGTTCTCCCAACGAGACCACATAAGGTGAATGATCCAAAACTGACCCAAGAGCAAGAAAATAGGCTTGTATTTTTAATTTATTTGAAGACCCCTGTGAATTAAAAAAAATGAATCTTGCACTTCACTTGCTTGCTAGGAAGGAGAAGCAGTAAACAAAGAAAGGGACATCATATAATTGCAAGATTAAACAACTTTCTTAAAATTATGTAGACTCTTAATTGTGAAAGGATGAGTCTCATCTCTATCAATAGAATTAAGAGGAAGTTCCCACAAATTATCTAAGACCTATCCATGTTAGTAGCCATAGACAACATGTTACTCCACAAGCATTTCCTATCTTTTATTGTAATACCCAAAAAATTTACTAGTGAATTTTTTTTTTGCGGAAGTATAATATCAACATAAATAGGTGTCACCACCATAATTGACAAAAATACAGCTTACCATACTATCCTTATATCGATTATAAAGCAACATTGTTAATATTTAAAACATGTTAAACATAAAACAAGAGAACTTCTATAAACTTAGATAAGAGTTTAGATGTTAAATCTAAGGATAATATCAAAATACTTCAAAATGGATCCTCTACAACTAAGAATCTAAAAAGGTTTTCAGACAAGAGTAAATAACCGGATAATGTAACTCTATGTCCAATCCTAATACATAACTCCACAATTAAAGCATCATAAGCAACAATTCCATCTAATAGGTCCTCAAAAATTTATACTATCTAATATATCTTAACTAATATAATTTTACCACAAACATTATATTTAAGTAAGTGTTTAAAAACGATATGTTCGTGTAATTTTATTCCTATTCTATTCATACTTCATTCTACATTTAATATCTTTTTATTCACTAACTAATTACATAATATTAATTTTTATTAAATGCTTAAATTATCAAAAGTCAAGTATTAATATATTATCAATAACTAGTTTAGTTAAAAATGTAAACTTCTAGTATCAACTAAATTTTAGCTTCTTTTATTATTACTATTATTATTATTATTATTATTATTATTATTATGTAATTATATTATTTTCAGACTTAACATGAAACCGGTTGAGCTGTGGCCAAGTGATCGACCACTGAACAGCTCTTGCCTGGGTTAATTCTCGTCTCAGGCGGTGTTTAAAAACAATGCGTTTCTCTCATTTGGTAAGCTGGTATGGAGACATGATCTTCCATTGTTAGATCAAATGTACACTTTCTCTTTCATTTCCTGATGTGTTAGCATCTGCGTTTATTTAATTTGGTGGTGGATGGCTCCACTGTGTTCCACTGTTCTTTCACTTTTTTTTTGGTGATGATTATAATAATAAGCATGAAGAAAGAAAGTGATAGCGAAAGAGCGAAGAAGCTTAGTATTTCAGATGGTCCGATCCGGAAGGCTTGAGTTCTAAAAGAAAAGAGACAATAGAATAAGCAGAGTTGGTTGTTCCAACAACCAGCTGACTCTCCTCAGGGAAAAAAAAAACGTGGAGGTTTCTTAATTATGTGCATCGATCCTATTACTGATGTTTTCTTGCAGAGTTCAATTTCAACTTCATTGGTTGGTTCATCTTCTGATAGCTGGGAGATCTATCTCAATTCAATTATTGGCAACAGAATATTGAACATCATACGACCGGCTCCTTCTTACTAATGTTGCGTTCTGAGGAGACACTCCTTTCAAATATTTATTATAATGTAAGGCGAATCCTTTAATTTAATTTAATTTTGTCTGACGAAAGGGAGAGGAGGCACACTGGACGAACCGAACTCCTCGAATCCTCAATTCAATTATCTTGGTATGAGAAGAACGGGAACTCGTCAGACTATGATGGGTGATGGTATGACGAGGAAGGAAAAAGTGGGCATCTCCTCGAGCTGTGCGAGGACGTGAATAATTAAGATGGGTCTTACACAAATTCGGATGGAATCCGAAATCTATTGTCGTCTTCGTGTCCGCTCATATTTTGAATTCTCTGTTTTCTCTCCTTTCCAGGCACATCTTTTCCCCTTTTAATTCTCTCTAGATTTAATGTATGGAACTAATCCTCCACCTCCAACCAAGCAGGCGAGAACGATTTTAATTCTGCGATTTCAATCATGTTAAAATCAAGTTGCACTTTCTTTTTGATTGATCTCGTAAGTGCTTGAATTATTGGCTGACATGACTGTACAGCTAGCTTTTGCGATGTGTACTGCTTATCCATATCCTACTGTCCATGTTTCAAAGTGGACATCAATGTTTTCAGTCTTTTTATGGCCACTCATAAGTCATAGTCTACTCATCTTATCAACCGACCACAACATCACCTTTCTATATAAAGCGGTTTGGTAATCGGAGGAAGAAGACGGTGGTTGCCGCGTCTGGCCCCCGAGATCATGTATTTACCTTTTTGTTGGTATCGATATCTTCTGTGTTTGGGATGCTCTTGCTGTCCTTCAACTCTTCTCATTGGTCCTTGCTCGCTCATTTATATGCCGGTATGCATCACCTACCACTCCTTTGAGTGTTTCTCATTCATTTTTCTAAAAGCAACCGGGCATCTTACTGAGTAGAATAGACGTTAGAAACTCTGTTGACGAGAGATAGGCCTACGGTCTACGGGCTAGGGGAAGTTAGGTGGCACAACAGTTAGCTTCGCACGTTTATGGACAAAGGCGGAGGTTCCGTTGGGGAAGGAAAACAAAAAAGGTCTATTAGGGATTAAGGAATTATGATTTTATTTATTAAGCTAAGCAAACATTTGGTCGTCGTCTAGTGTACGAGAAATTATCAGTTCGGACGAGGTCCAGTCTTTTATCATATAAACTGTGAATCTTATACTAGCCATGGCTCGTCGTAATACGATTATTCCAATTTTTGACTATTTTCCTCACAAAGAGAAAATAAACTTTATTTTGAAAAGGCGACTAAATTATTAATTTCCTTCAAAAAGTCTAACATAGCCGGTGGATATTATCCATATGTTATGCTAGAAATTGCATTGCAAAATCTTTTAATAGACGGTGTCAATATCACTTCTTTGACAAAAATCTGCCTTTACAATAAATAATTAGAGCATGATGTATAAGATGGATGACCCATGAATTATCAAATAGTTAGACGCCATTTAACGTTGGATGTCTTTAATTTATAACATGAATTGAAAATCCACAACCCCCCCCCAATTACCTTTTTCTCATTAATCATATCACTTCTATCTTTGACTATTCATTAATTATTCTCACCATAATCCTGTAGAATCCACCTATTGATTCCTACTTCGACTACTACTACTACACATTTTTACCAATGCCCTGCTTGTAACATGCTATCTTACACTATTAAGCTCTTTTTGGAAACCCATATTATTTGTACGTTATCTAATAATATAGGTTATGGTTTATTTATTTTACCTATTGATTTCATTTATTTATACTTTCAATGTCAGCAACTTATTTATCCTGCGTAAGTAGGTCCCACCAATTTTAATTATGTATTAAAAAAATATATTATGAATCTTTATTATAAATATATTTTTTATTAATTAAATTCCACCAACTATATACATATGTCTAAATTTATTATTATTATTATTATTATTATTATTATTATTATACATCATTTCATTTTAATTTAGATAAGTTATCAAACGATATTATTACTTCAATACATCCATATTCCAATAATTTATATTTACCAAAATTCAGATTATATATTATTACTTTATATCATATTCAAAATTCAGATTATATATTATTTTACCTAAACAGTATCTTAAACTTCTAAAACCGAGCCACTTGAAAATTCATAGCTACCCCTATAATTATCTTCTTATATATATATATATATATATATATGAAACAATCTTTACTAATCTACAAAAAAAACTTATCTCCGACACAACGTTATGATATAGATTCCCCACTTTTTAAGAAGGGTTTGGATACATGTGTCAATTTATATAAAATGTTAAGTTTAGAACATATCAAATAGAAGGGGTTATTAAAAAATTTCCACCACTATAACAAAAAGTAAAAAAAGAGGGAGTCATGTAAGGCTCTTAAAATTTACTATTGAAATTTTTTATTTTATGAAAGCTATTAAATATAATAAAAGGGGTTATTATTATAAATAAGGATGTCACTCATCCATGGGTAGCTGCATTTCTTATGATGTCATTACCTGTTCTTGCTAAATTTCTACTGTCTGATTTGCAAAATATTTCTGGCAAGTTATTTAACATGTCGATGGCCAAATAGAACGGTCAAGATTTTCTGGTTACATTATTGACTAGAAGAAGAGATGGTAACTGCATGAATCATTTATAATTTGTCACAGAAGATATTAATTGGTCACTCGGATACGCTGGGTTTCATAGTTGAGATAACACTGCTCACATCCCAATTTCTTCAAAGATAACCAAGGCTTCGTTAGGATAGGGTAGTTACTAGGAGAATTTTACTTTCAGAAGAAAAACTTGCAGATTAGTCTTATAACTACACTATCCAAATGAATTTTAAAAAATTGCTAAAGAAAAAAAAAACAGATTCTACATTAACAATTGTAACATACAGTTTACAGCCATATGGCCCATGTCCAATATATATGATGTGCTACAATATGCAAGAGTCCAACCAACATAGTCACTAAGAAAAAAAAAATTACATAATTTTGAAATTACGGATCTCATTGGTACATTGAAGACCCAAATACATTGCACCAGAGTGTCACACACTGCAAAGTTTATGCATTCTAACTGTTAGACTAGGGTTTCTATATTTAGCTTATGTTTAGCTTATCATTAATCCCTTCCATATTTAGATTAGTAACCCTAATTCTGTAATTATATATACTCATTATTATGATCAATATAGGCACGGTTGATACTATCTTACATGGTATCAGAGCTAGGGTTTGCCGTCGATCCTCTCTTCTCTGCCCCTCTCTTCTCTGCCTTTCTTCCTCGACAATGGCCACCACTTCCCGTTTTCATCCTGCCATGGCTGTCACCAACATCCGCAACCACATCCCTATCACCCTTGATGCTGAAAATGGCTTGTATGACTCGTGGTCGGCCCTTTTCCTTATTCACTGCACCGCACACGACGTCCTTGATCACGTCGTCCCTGCCGCTGAAGACAAAGAGCCGCCGTCCTCTTCCTCCCCTGCCGCAGACATGGCTCTCTGGAACAGACTTGATGCCATTGTCAAGCAATGGATTTACGGCACCATCTCCCTCGACCTGTTTCACTCTGTTTTCGTCAAGAATGACACAGCACTGCAAGTTTGGCAGCGCCTCTCCGAGCTTTTCCTGGACAATCAGTCAACCCGTGCGGTTCATCTTGAGACGGAATTTGCTGCGCTTACCATGAGCAAATTCTCCTCCGTCGATGCCTACTGCCAGAAGTTGAAGATGGTGGCCGATCAGTTACACAACGTGGATGCCCCTGTCTCGGATCAGCGCCTCGTCACCAAGCTCGTCGCCGGCCTGTCTCCACCATACGTACACCTTGGCTCCGTCATCACCAATCTCCAGCCCTTCCCCACCTTCTCTCGTGCTCGTTCGATGCTGCGCGCACATGAAGCTAATGAATCTTCCCGCGCTGCATTATCTTCTTCCACAGACTCTGCGTTGTTCGCTGCTTCCTCTGACGACCCTCCCTCGTCTCCTCCTGCTGCTGCCTTGAAATGCCCCGAAAAATTCTAATCTAAAATATTATATTTAAATGAGATTTTATCATAAAGATTAATTAAATAAATTATTTTGATTAAAATAAAAGGAAATTAATTAGGAAAAATAAAGGATAAATTTATAAGTGTGTTAATTAAGAGAAATTGGGTATTTTAGCTAATTAAGGATTTGTATTTTAGAAATTAACTAAATAAATTATTTTATTTAAAATAATGAGGAGAAAATAGTTTCAAATTAATATTAATTTTATAAATAATTTAATTGGAAGAAAATTAGGGTTTTTGCTAATTAAAATAGAAGTTATGGAAAATCTATTAAAAATCCTAATTTAGCCTAAAAAGGGATTTAAATATTATTTTATTTAAATATTATTATTTTTAAATATCCTAAATATTCATATTAATTTAATTGACCCTAAACTAATTATTTTTCCCCTTTCCTTTTTCCCTTTTTCTTTTTCTTTCTTCCTTTTTCTTTCTTCCTTTTTCCTTACCTTTTTCTTTCTTTTTCTTTTTCCTCTTCTTTTCCCCGACTGGGCCTGGCGCGGCCCAGTTCTTCTTTTCTTTTCTTCTCCCTTCTTCGGCCCAGCCCGCGCGGCTGTTTCTTCTGCCGACTCAACGCCGCGTTTTGTTTCTTTTTCCACCGAAACTCACCGTTTCATTTATCTATCACCCCTCGCGCCCGTCGCCCTTTTTCCGCCCCGTTCCGCGCCGCGTTTTGGCTCCGTTTCAGCCGAAGCTCGTCGTGCCATTTAACGCACCCTCGACCGCGCGCGAACCGGCCCGGTTCTCCCCTTTTCTTTTCTTTCTCGGCCGACCGGCCCATCTTCTTTCTTCTTCCTTCTCCCTCCGTCTTCCCCGACGCTGCAACGAACCTCGACCCCATCAATGGCCTCTTCAGATACGATGAATTATACCGGTCTTTTCTTGTCTCATTGCCTTCCTATTAACTCCAGAAATAACTTCATATAATTATTGGACGTTAAATCTCGCCCGTTTCCTCTCCCCAGCCCCGCGAATCTTCGAACCAACCCAAACGTCAACCGACCATTTAACGCCACCGGCCACCCAAATTCTTGCATTTAAAACTTCCATGTCGACCTCCAGCTCCTCATTATCCATTCCAACATCTATAAATAGCTGGATTGTAGGAGTTGTGGAAGATTTTTCTTCCCCGAAACCCTCGGCGAGGGCTGCCATCATCGAGACTTTAGACGCCTCTTCCGCCTCCGTTAGCCAATTTCAGCGCCACCGAAACCTTTCATTTTCTTCCCTGCATTTTCCTCTAGCTAAATACGTTTCTCAAATTCCTCGATTCTTCTTGTACTGGCTTACATAGCCGTGCCAAGTTGGCTTATTGTCTCGCCTGAAATTTTACCCAGAAAGCATTAAACCGCCTTCCGCCGCCGTGCGCCGCCACCTTTGGCTGCACCAACACCATCATTTTGTCCCTCTCCTCCTGGGCAACAATAAACACCTCTTATATCACCTCAATTCTCCCTGTCTTTTTCCCAACATCCATCTTTCTCTTTGTTCTTCTATTTTTCCGGCCACCGCCGCCGCCGCCGTGAAACACCGCCGGTGCCACCTATCCCCACCAGCTTAAGGTTTAACCCTAGACCCTCTCAACCATTTTCCATATTAGTATATGCCTTGATTTAATTTATTTCAATTATTTGCATATAATTACCATTATTATTATTCTTAATATGTTTTATTATTATTTGATGAGAAATTTTATTCTGAATTTTACTTGCAGGGTGGAGAGTGGTAATAAAACAATATTATTGATAGTTTCGAATTTTAAGTTATTAATTGAATTATTATGGGATTATTATCATTCTTCTTCTTATTATTATTAATATTATAATTATTAGAATAAATATTTATTATTATCATTTTACTAATTATTCTGGAAAATATTAGGCCCTAATTTTGTATTAACATTTGCACTTATTTATTTTAGTATTATTGTTTCTATTGTTCTTATAACTATTGATGATAATATTATCAGTATCTTTATTATTTTTAATATTATTATATATGTTAGTAATTTTATTATTTATATTAAATAAGTGGTAAGTCATTAGTTATAATTAGGGTTGAAAACCCCACTTTAAATTTTAAAGCTTATTATTATTATTTATATTCTCATTGATAGTAACTTTATTAATTTTGATATTATTATATTTAGTATCATTATTATCATTAGGGTAAAATCTTTAACCCTATATTATCAAGGTTTATAATATCTCTATTATTTTTAGCAAAGTTAGAATTTTGTTAAAGTTATTTTATTAATATGTTATTACTTGGTCAAAGCCCTAAGGAGGCGTAGGAATGTGCTCCAAGACCGGTGTCGTTTCAGGTAAGGGGTGCTAAGGCCTTTTATGTGCTAATGTGCATTGTGTGATTCATATGCTATGCATTCTATGTTTATGATTATTAATTATGCCGTATATGATATGACATGGAGTTGAAGTATGCTTTCGTATGACATGTGTATTATTTGTGTATGACCCTGTAAGACATGCATGTGAGGATGTTGATATGATTTTATGTGGGAGAAAGGATGAAAAAGGAGGATGGGGAAGGAAGTTGACTAAGGGAAGTGAGTTGACTTAATTTTATGAATTTATGAGGAATAATCTATTGCATGGTTTTATTTGGAAGAATGAAATCTAAGATGTTATATGGGAGAATCAAATTATTATTCGTGAGGAAGAATCTAATTTATGATTTAATTGGGAGAATCTCATTTATAATATTATTTGGGAGAATCTAATTTGTGATTTGTCTGGTAGAATCCGATTTATGGTTTTACTTGTGAGATTCTAATTTATGGTTTTTATGTGAGAGAATCTAACTTATGATTTGATTGGGAGAATCTAGTTTATGATTTGTTTGGTGGAATCTAATTTATGGTTTTGCTCGGGAGATTCTGATTTATGATTTTATGTGGGAGAATCTAACTTATGGTCTTGTATGGAAAAATCTAATTTGTGATTATGAATGGGAGAATATAATCAATTGTAAGGTATGGACAAATCTTTGGGTTTTCTATGGTTTTAATCTAGGGTTTGGTATGGATGGATCTTTGGTTTTATGTGGGTTGAATTTAGGGTTCTGTATAACGAAGGTATTAAGGTTTACATGGTGGTTTTAATAGTTGCATGGTGGTATTAGGGTTTGTATGGTGGTATTAATGATTTCATGGTGGTATTAGGGTTGCATGGTTACATCATGGTATTAAGGATTGGCAGGGGACGTATAATGGATGCATGGGAGTGAAATTTGCGTATGAATGTTGATTTGGGATTGTGAGGAAAGTAATATAAGCGTTGTTGAGGGGTTGAATACTTTGGATGGAAATAGTATATGGAGCATTATATGGGTACGTAGGAAACCGAGTTAGGGTTGTTGTGGTTGTTGGGAGCCTTGGTGCTATCATATACACTTGGGAATTAAAGTGTAATTATGAGGATGTTATTTATGAGTTGTGGTGTGTGGAGTGTTAAAATGATTTGGGTTGTGTGAGGTGGAGTGAGATGGGCCACTGAGGCCTGAATTAGGGTTTCGGGATAACCCTAGATTGAGATATGGAGTGGACTTGGGGGATATGTGTTGAAGGGAATGATTCGTGCATGTCTATGGTGAAAGCTTGGAATAAAATACTTAAGACACTAATTACTTAAAGTGGAAGATCGTTGAGACGGGACCAACCGATCCACCGGTTCGGAATAGTGGTTAGGGTGTTTACCCTATGTGTGACCGATCCACCGGCTATAATAGTGGTTAGGACATGATGTCCTATGCGTAACCGATCCACCGGTTATAATAGTGGGGGTTCCCGAGCTCAACAACCGCAAACCAATGTTTTGCTAAAATGCCTAAAAGATACTAATTACTTACAGTGGAACACCATGCGTGCCGGAGCCAACCGATCCACCGGTTAGGAATAGTGGTTAGGACGCGTAGTCCTATGTGTATCCGATCCACCGGCTATAATAGTGGTTAGGGTATGATACCCTATGCGCCTCCGATCCACCGGCTATAATAGTGGGGGCTTCCGTTTTCGCATGGATTTGATAAAAAGACATGATGTGTATCGAATTCCGATAAGAGATTAATTAAATAATTAATCTGGACTATGATTGGGCCTTTGTACTTTTACCTGAATTGTTCATATACCTTTATATTGTTATGTTGGATTATGCCTGTTATTATTCTGCATGGATTATGCGCTTGTGTGTTGGCCTTAGTGCTCGGTTACCTTACTCAGTACGTAGCGTACTGATCACCCTTTTTATGGGTGCTGCTCATTCTCACGGGTAGTATGCCCTTCTGATTTGTGCAGGTGGGCGAGATATCAGTTGGGGCTGAGTGTTGAGCATGTATGGCTCGAGATTCAAGAGAGTTGTGGCCATATTATAGTCTTTATATGACTCTAATTCTTTTTGTCAATCTTTTATCGGTTGTAAGTTTAATTCTCTTTTGGAAATGAATTACATTTCTTGATGCGTACTCTGATTTTGTTTTACAACCGTTTAATGCTTATTTGGAAATTGAATTGTATTGATTATTTCTTTTCTTAGCCTTAGCACTTGGTACTGGAACGGTCGGAGAGAACCGGTCTGGTACTAAGTGTGGCGGTAACATTTCCAGAATTCACAGGTTTTCAGTACTTCTAATTTAATTGCTTCCGCTTTTAAGAAAAAAAAAATTAGTGAATTTTGGGGTGTTACATGCCTCCCCTCCCACCTCCTCTCGCGGTGGCAACGGCGGCCACCATCGCCGGAAAAATTCATCCCGCCATGGCCACAAGTCCTCTGGCCAGCCTCGCCATGCTCGCGGGGGCAGGAACTCGGGTCGTCAACCTTCCTCGCCAACTCCCGCTCCGCATACCGCCCCATATTTATTTTCCACCGTGGGCTTATCCCTCTTGGGCCTTACCACCCTGCCCATATCCCTCCTTGCCCAGGCCCTGGCAGCCCCATCCACAGCACGCAATCCCTCCCCATCCACAGCAGCCCCATCAACCGGGAATTCTTGGCCCACCTCCTCAAGCCCACATGGCCACCCTTCCACCATCACCGGGATATGCTCCTACCGACATTAATGCCGCCATGCATACTCTCACACTTACTCCTCCGGATACCAATTGGTACATGGATACGGGCGCCACGTCTCACATGACTGCCCAACAAGGTACTCTCTCGCCTTATTTTAATTTGAGCAACAATCATAAAATTGTCGTCGGTAATGGTCATTCAATTCCAATTCACGGTCATGGTCGTACCACTTTACCTTACCCCCACCCCCCTCTCCAATTAAACAATGTCTTACATGCCCCTAAACTTGTCAAAAATCTCGTTTCCGTTCATCAATTCACTCGCGACAATTTTGCCACTGTTGAATTTGACCCATTTGGCTTTTCTGTGAAGGATTTACGGACGGGGGAGCGACTAATGAGGTGTAACAGTCCTGGCGACCTTTATCCAATTATTTCAAATAAGGCTTCCCCATTTCCATCCTCATTTGCTGCTTTGTCTCCGGATTTATGGCACTCTCGATTAGGCCATCCGGGTCCTATTGTTTTAAATAAACTTCGTCATTTCGATTTCATTAAATGTAATAAGACCCGTCAACGGTTTTGCACTTCTTGTCCACTGGGGAAACATGTTAAACTTCCTTTTTCTGACTCTTTATCTGTTACGTATATGCCATTTGATATTATGCATAGTGACCTGTGGACCTCTCCCATACCCAGCTCCCATGGCCACCGTTATTACGTACTTTTTCTGGATAATTTCTCTAATTTTTTATGGACTTTTCCCCTCTCCCAAAAATCTGATGTGTATTCCACCTTTCTCCAGTTCCATACCTACATACGCACACAATTTGAACGTGACATTAAAACCTTTCAATGCGATAACGGTCGTGAATTTGACAATTCTTTCTTTCATCAATTTAACAAACTCCATGGCATGACATTTCGTTTTTCCTGTCCACATACATCCCCACAAAACGGCAAAGCCGAACGAAAAATCAAAACCATTAACAACATTATCCGCACATTGCTTGCTCATGCTTCCCTCCCTCCCTCCTTTTGGCACCATGCCCTCGCCATGGCTACCTATCTTCTTAATATTCTCCCCTCCAAACTCCTCCACTATAAAACTCCCACTGAAATTCTCTACCACAAACTCCCCACCTATGATCATCTTCGCATTTTTGGTTGTCTATGCTTTCCTCTTTTTCCATCCACAACCATTAACAAACTTCAACGTCGCTCCACCCCGTGTGTCTTTTTAGGATATCCATCGAATCATCGTGGTTACAAATGCTATGATCTTTCTAGCAAGACAATCCTCACATGTAAACATGTGATTTTTGATGAGCTTACTTTTCCCTTTACTACTTTGCTTTCCCCACCTCCTCCCACATATGACTTCTTAAACGATGGTTTATCCCCTTCGTTCCTCTCCCACTTACATGAGCATCCTCCCGATCCGAGTCCACCTCCTTCGCCTCCACCTTCCTCACCACCATCATCCTCTCCCACCCCTCCCCCACCCAGACCTGTCACTAGGGGGCAACGTGGTATATTTAAACCAAACCCAAAATATCAGCACGCCTTTCCCATGCACACCACCCCACCACCAATCACCATTTCTCCCATCCCCACCAATCCTGCCACTGCCCTTCATGACCCGAATTGGAAACTTGCCATGACCGATGAATATAATGCTCTTATTAAAAATAAGACGTGGGACTTAGTACCTCATCCTTCCAATGTTAATATCATTCGGTCCATGTGGATTTTTCGACACAAGAGAAACTCTGACGGTTCTTTTGAGCGTCACAAAGCTCGTCTTGTTGGTGATGGCAGGTCACAAAAAGCAGGTGTGGATTGTGATGAAACCTTCAGTCCTGTTGTCAAACCAGCGACCATTCGCACAGTTCTCAGTCTGGCCTTGTCGAATTCCTGGTCTATTCATCAGTTGGACGTCAAGAATGCGTTTCTTCATGGGACTTTGAATGAAACAGTTTACATGCATCAACCGCTGGGTTTCCGAGACCCCAATCGACCGAATCATGTATGTCTGCTCCGAAAATCTCTTTATGGTTTGAAACAAGCTCCCCGCGCATGGTATCAACGGTTTGCAGACTATGTTGCTTCCATTTGTTTCACTCACAGCCGTTCTGCTCACTCCTTATTTATCTACCATCGTGGCGCTCATCTGGCTTATCTGCTGCTCTATGTTGATGACATCATTCTTACTGCTTCCTCTGATGCTCTACGCACGTCCATTATCACTCTCCTCAGCACCGAATTTGCCATGAAAGACTTGGGTCCCTTAAGTTATTTTCTGGGCGTTGCTGTGGCTCGTCACAAAGATGGTCTCTTTTTATCCCAACAGAAGTATACTGAGGATATAATTGCCAGAGCAGGCATGACTGGTTGTAATCCCTCCGCCACTCCCGTGGACACAAAAGGCAAACTCAGTGCTTTTTCAGGCCCTAAATATAGTGATCCTACCAAATATCGACAGCTTGCCGGTGCCCTACAGTATTTAACATTTACCCGTCCTGATATTTCTTATGCTGTTCAACAGGTTTGTCTCCACATGCATGATCCTCGGGATGCTCATATGGATGCTCTCAAACGCATCTTGTGATATATTCAGGGCACTGTGGCTTTTGGTATTCATTTGTACAAGTCTTCCCCTCTTTCGTTGATCTCTTATACTGATGCTGATTGGGGCGGATGTCCTGACACTCGCCGCTCCACCTCTGGGTATTGTATCTTCCTCGGTGATAATCTTGTTTCCTGGTCTTCCAAGCGCCAACCCACTATTTCCAAATCCAGTGCCGAAGCAGAATACAGAGGAGTTGCCAACGTTGTGTCTAAATCTTGTTGGCTTCGCAACCTGCTCCTTGAACTTCACTGTCCGCTTTCCCACGCTACATTGGTTTACTGTGACAATGTTAGCGCCATGTATCTCTCTGGCAATCCCATTCAACATCAACGCACTAAGCATATCGAGTTGGATATTCACTTTGTTCGTGAACAGGTTAAACGCGGTGCCGTCCGTGTTCTTCATGTCCCATCTCGTTACCAGCTTGCTGATATTTTCACCAAAGGCCTTCCACGTCTTTTATTTGATGAGTTTCGCGACAGTCTCAGTGTTCGCCCATCTCCCGCTTCGACTGTGGGGGAGTGTTAGACTAGGGTTTCTATATTTAGCTTATGTTTAGCTTATCATTAATCCCTTCCATATTTAGATTAGTAACCCTAATTCTGTAATTATATATACTCATTATTATGATCATTATAGGCACGGTTGATACTATCTTACACTAACTAAGCTATTCATGTACAATATCCCTAGGGGGGACACATCCTAGACCAATACAGCATGAACGGCAATCATATTTCAATTGCCTTAAGTCAGTTGCTTGTAGTAGCTGTAGGCAACGCCGACATATACAGCAGCACAAATAACAGCTGGAGCAGCATATCTATCTTCACGCTCCCAGGTCTCAAGCCACGTTGGCATAGCACATACCTTCCGTGACCCACCTCCTTTGATGCCATGTTTTGGAAAACTTTGTTTATTGCTTTTCGTCTCAGTGGCTACAACATCTGCATCCGTTGAGGTGGTACCGAAATCATCCTTGTCAGCTGAAATAGTGTCTTGACAACAAGCAACATTTCTGTCTCCTTGGCAACAGCAAGCAAAAAACTGAGATGAACATGTAGAGCCGTTGATCTCGTTCAGCTGTGAGGGCTGTTTCAGGCTCCTCTCCCCAGAGGTGCCATCATAATTCTGAACTCTAAGCTCCTGTGCTTTCTTCTGCCCCTCTTCTGTTAAACCCATTTGGCCCCTAAAACCACATTGAAAATTACCTTTCCACACCACGTAATTATCTTTGCTAAATAAAATACTAATTTCTTATGATGTCATTACCTGTTCTTGCTAAATTTGTACTCCTATCCTTCAAATTTGTCTATCTTTCGCTCCTAAATATCCATAACTGAACTTCGGCACTGCCACAATGAGCAATGATCCATCACCTATTCTTGGAATATTATAATTTCAAAACTTGATAAATAACATGTTTTCTAGAAATAGATACCAAATATTAGAGGTGTTAAACGAGTCATGCGGGTCGGATTTGAGGCGGGTCAATTTTGGTTAGCTTAAAATTGGGTATGCTATGGAATTAGGTTGAGATTGGTTTTAGGTTGGGTGTCCTTGGAGTTCGGATTTAATTCAAATAACAGTAATTTAGGTCGATTCGTGTCGGATCGGGTCTAAAGAATATTGAGTCTGGTTCAGATTCAACCCATCAGATTTTTTTTGGGGTTTGATTCGAGTTTATAGACTCTAGGTCAGATAGAATTTGAATTGAGTTAATTTGGATCTATAAATTTCGGGTCGTATAGGATTTGGGTCATGTTAATTCAATTCAGAAGTTGTATTAATATTGATTATTATTAATTTAATATAATAAATAAAGTAAATTTTGTAATTTATTAATATTTTTATGCTTATTATAATAGTTGCTATCATAATATATGTAATGACATAATAAATTGTTGCCATAAAATATATAATAACAATAATAAATTATTATTATTGTTATTATTATTATTATTACTAGCACTATTATTATAGTTATTGTGATAAATACAATTATAAATATTATTATATACATAATTGTAATGGTTTTTATGAATGTCTTATTGATTATAATTATCATGTTAATTATAATAATTATTGTTATTATTATAATTATTTATTATTATTGTTGTTGTTGTTATCATCTTTAGAAATATAAGAATCATTATTGTTATTAGAAATACAAATATAATTATTATTATTGTTATTAGAATAATGTATATTATGATTATTATATTTGCAATTATAATTTTTATGTTTATAATATTTATAATTATAATTATAATAGAAATTTCTATAATCTAATTCCATCGATGCTAATATGATATTAAAATAAAATAAGAAGAATAAATTATTACTAGTGTTGTTTCATTTATTATTATATGAGTTGAGTATTATTATTTTTTAGATAAATATTTATTAATAAGATAGTTTATTGACATTTATATTGTAATTTATATGAGATAAAATATTATATATATAAATCTGACTTTAGTTTGAATCAAGTTTGGAATTATATTCAAGAATGAGTCGAATCATTTTGTATCGGGTAAGTTTGGGTCTAGTTCTTATCAGATTTTTATTGAGGCATGGATCAATTTTTTTTTTCATTTTGGGTTATTTTGGTGTGGGTTATTTCGGACACGAATAATTTTTGGGTTAGCAAATTTTGGATTTTTCGGATTACTTTGAATTTTTTGGTTAAAATCTAGCTTAATTTTTTTTGTCCATATTAAATTTCGAATTAAGTTATTCAAGTTGAATCATTTATATAGGATTAGTTTTGCTAGATTTAACTAATATATTACATCCGTTGCTTAGCCTATGTCTGGGAGTGTACTTTACTCTCAAATTGTAGCTTTTCAATTGCAACAATTTTAAAAATATACCAATTATAATAATTTTATATAATAAATATAGTAAAATAGCAAACCATTACTATAAACAACTAACAACCATAACTTATAACTTTTTCGACTTAGGTACCATTTGGTAATTATATTATTTTTAACATATCTTCAATTTAATTACTTTTTATATATATAATTTTAAAACTATCCATACATTTTATCACAGTTTTGTATAAAGTAATTTTAAATAAATTAATCAGTATTAAAATATATGTCTCAAAATATAAAACACTTCAAATTAGATTCAAATAATATATTAATTTACTATACAATACCCTAGTCTATTTGAAATTTTCAATTATATACCAACTTTATATTTTTAATGAAAATAAAATAAATATTTTATTATTTTTTTAATTCTAAAAATAATATATAAAATATAACATCTTTTTACACATGTAATATTTTCATTTGAATATTTGGTCACGAATTTTTTCGGTTGCTGCAAGATACAAAGTTGTATATAAATACTAGAATGACAAAAAAAGATCATTTGTTTTTAGAGAATAAAGGATTGAAAATGAAACTAGAGAGTAACATTTAAATTTTCTAAAGTTCATTTTAAGGGAATATAAGAATTATGATGGAAGGGTGTAAAAAATTCCTATTCTCATTGTCATTGTCATGAATCTATTATCAAGGGGTTGATAATAGATAATAGAATATGATAATTAAAAAAAATAAAAAGATTAAAATAACTCTTTTTAATTTGTATTCTTAAAACATTACAATTTGTTTTTAGTAAATTGACTATTTTAAACTTAACCTGATTTTAACATATGAAATGTAATTTTTTAATTTATTTTTAAGTTATTCTCATTCTATATTAAATATGAGAATAAAAATGCATAAATAAGTTTTAAATTATTTATTCTCGATCTTATTCAATTCTAGTGGGCATAAGGTATAACACACGTATACCGGAAAGGTGCTGACAAACAGAGCACAACAATCTTGACGCTCCCATCATGTTATTTTAAATCTTAATTGCCCAAATACATCGATCTCAATATGACAATTTTGAGATGAAATTTTGCGACTATGCCACTTCATTCTTTACTTCCCTTTGGGTTCTTCCCCTCTTCCCTTTCTCTCTCTCTTCCTTTCACTGTTTGTTGAGCAATGGGTGGAGTCTCCCCTAATCTTTCTTTTTCTCTCTGCCCATTTCCTTTCCATCACTGCTAATCCTTCTCAATCCATTTCTCTTTACCCTATTAAATCATAGCATCTCACTTGATGTTTTCTTAAGCATCTGTGGGAGCTCAAATTTGGTGAAGATTATGATCTTCAGACTCTGATTTCAGTGATCGATCACTGCGATTCAGATTCGGTCTCTCTCTCTCTCTCTCTCTCTCTCTCTCTCTCTCTATTTTTCTCACTACAAGATCTTACATGTGATTAGGGTTTCAGTCGGAGCGATTGGGTTGATTTGGTTTATAAGTTTCCTTGATTCCTTTCATATGGTTGACAATTAGGTATTTCTGCGATTGTTTTTGGGGTTTCAATTTTTTTGAGTTGATATGCATATTGAAGAGTTGGGAAGAGTTGATCTTGGCATCGAAAGGGATGACTTTCCCCGTGATGATGTAAATGGAAACATATCTCGTTATGGGAGTGTTGCTGACTGGAATACGAAAAGGGTGCTGATCGGAGCAGGCGCTCGACTGTTGTTTTATCCTACTTTGTTCTATAATGTTGTTAGGAACAGATTTCAGGTCGAATTCCGTTGGTGGGATCGCGTTGACGAGGTATTTTTTTTTCAATCGTTTCCTTTCCTTCCCTTTCCTGTTATAATTTTTGGCTGTGTAAAACATGTATTCTAGTGAATATTAACGGTGTATAAGGTTCAATGGTTTGTTCGTCTGATTGTAAGTTTTTTACTTTTTTTATACTACGAATATGCTTGAGAATGTATTCCGCTGGCAGAGAAAACAGATGATGCAATTGAGGGGGAATAAAATATCATGGAACGCTTGTTGATTATTGCTTGGTCTTATTTTGTTATTCAAATGGTTTATTAGCGTCTTTTGATAATTTGTGTAGAAATTGAAGAACTGTGATCCTAGTTGAGTGTTGCTTTTTTTGGCCGTTTAGATTGCATAATTGGTTTGCAATGTGGATTACAGTATCTATATGTTACATTGGACATAATGTTATTTGAGAAATTTGCATTTTTTACACGTATGTTACATGGTTGTTTGTTCGTAAGACTATACGGACTTGACTTGCTAATAAATTTTCAATTTGTTTTTTGGTTGCGTGTGGTGTTCAGTTTGTGCTGCTCGGTGCTGTTCCATTCCCTAGTGATGTTTTGCGCTTGAAGGAGCTTGGTGTTGGTGGAGTGGTTACACTAAATGAGCCGTATGAGACCTTGGTTCCTACGTCTCTATATTGTGTGAGTTTTTTTCATGAATACTTTCATCTCTCTGTTTGTAGCTTATAGCTTGCTGTTTTACTCCTTGCTTTCTTCTGTGTTTGCATGCCTAAGGGTTCATGATTGGTGGAGCAATTTACAAAGGGGTTTACTTCTGTCAACTATTCTTGCATTGGTTTACATGTCTTGTTTATTACTGTCAGACCAAAGTTCTGATGTCTGAGCACGCCACTTCTCATCTGTTCCCTATGCTGCCAAAGCATCAAGGAGAGGGGACAAGGCCCATTTTAGTAACTGGCATTAAAAAAATATATGTAGCAGTTGAATATGAGTATAGGTAGCAGTACATCTGGTTGGTATATTTTGTTATCTTAGGCAATCAATTTTTTATGACTTTCCTGTCAAGGAATTTCGATTGATCAATAAGACATGCAGATTTATGTAGAATTTGAAGATACTCTCTAGCATTTCTGAACTCTAGCTGTCATTCCTATACCCACTAGATAAATATGAGTATTTTATTTTCCTGCTTTGTCTGGCATTTATTGTCAACTGGAAACCCCTCCTCTTGGAAGTACTCTTGCTATTTTCTTACTTATTGATTGTGGAAATTTTGATTAGGCTCATGATATTGATCATTTGGTGATTCCTACGAGGGACTACCTCTTTGCTCCATCAATGACTGATATTTGGCAAGCAGTGGACTTCATTCACAGTAAGATTTACAGTTCTGATCATTATTGTGATTCCTTGAAGATTAATTGTGTTGGTGACAGGAGTATTTACTGACTAAAATGTTGTGAAGGAGGAAATGATAATCAATACTAATGACCTCGTCAGTGTTGATTGTCTGACCTCTTCTCTGGTAAACTAATGTTTGAACTGGAGGGGCTCTGATTGTGAGGCTCGTTCATTTCGTATACCCTCCCAGCCTCCCTGCCTCTGTATCTCTCTGTACGTGTTTGGGTTTTGACTTGTGAGATGCTTGCTGATTTTCCCTCAACTACTTTTATTAGAGCAATGGAGAAGTCCTTGAGTTTCATCTGGAGTTGGCTTGTTTGCACCCAAAAGTTTATTCATCATTGTTCTTTTAGTTAGAGAGTTTAAGTTGGACTAACATTGCTCTTTATCATACTTCTTAAAGAGAATGCATCCTGTGGCCGCACTACATATGTGCACTGTAAAGCTGGTCGAGGTCGCAGCACGACTATCGTCATGTGTTACCTGGTGAGAGTTACTCCAAAATATTAAAACAATCGATAAAGTTTTTATTTGGTTTCATCACGAATAAGTCCATCTTTTGCAGGTGCAATATCGGAAAATGACTCCAGTTGATGCCTATAGTTACTTGAGGTCAATTAGGCCGAGAGTGCTTCTTGCATCGGCCCAGTGGCAGGTAAGAGTTGGTTGTTTTTCCCTCAGGACAATGCAATTGTGGAACAAGGTTTGATTGTGAATTGGGTCATATTGTGGACTATCTCTAGCTATGGAGATTGAAACTAAATAATATCTGAATATATGAACTGGCAATCCAAGTTTAAACTACTGGCACAAATTTGGAACTGGTCTCAACCCCCTATTTGAGAAGCAAAATATAGGGGAACCAAAGGAAGAGGGCAAAGATATTTTTTGCAATCTGTTCACTCGCTTATCCTATGTTACCTCTGTATCTCATTCACTTTATGTGGGTTTTGGCCTTCATATCTGTTGTTCTCTTTTGGCTTATTTACTGCAGGCTGTTCAGGAGTTTTACCGTCTGAAGGTGAAGAACAGTTATGCCAGCCCGACAAAAGCTCTCATGGCCAAAAAGTCTATGTTCACACTCCATGACAGCTTTGTTTCATCTGATGATTTTTCTATGGTGATGGTGACAAACTCTGATCTTGATGGGTATGATCCAACTTGTGAATCCGGTGAAGGTGCAGCACAGATTTGGGCAGATTTGAGTGTAATTTACCGAGTTCGTGTTGCTAGTCAGGCTGCTGTGGCCAAGCTTTCCTGCTTGTGGCTTCGTTGCCACACTCAACAAAAGATTGCAGGGGAGCAGAATCTCTGTAGGAGTGGCGGGTGCACCATCTCTGCGGACCAGATAGGAAGTGTTACTGTGGACATCCGTGTATGTTGAAATCTTCCGAGCTCATATCTTGGCGATGTTTCAAGCTAAGTGCTTCCCTAAAATAAGCAAATCCTATATGGCAGTGGAATTATTAAGTTTTCCCTTGTATATATGAGCCAAGTACCAAGGTTGCTTTTGTAAATTGTGCTCTTTTAAGTGAACTTGAAAGTCCCATGTTTCATCATCTTCATTCAAATTTGGTGTTTGTTTTGAGAGAAGGAATTTGAGGGGAGAATGAAAACAAAAGCCTTTATTCTTATAAAAAGGCAAATAGCCCTACTAATCTATATATATTTAAACCGATACAGCTTTAGAAAAGATAATTTAGTAAGTTGATTATTTTATTTTTGCATATTTGATACTTTTATTTTTAAATTATTTCTATTTTATACCTAATATGAAAATGAAAATGCATAAATGAATTTTCAATTATTGTTTTCCCAATTTGTTTCTAACTCTTAATTTTCAAATTCTCAATTTCATTTACCAATCGGTCTGTTGGTTTTATGGCACTTCGTTGGAATAGAAAATGCCCAGACCAAAGTAACTTGCGGAAGGAAAAATAAGTTGTGTTGCTGTTTTCATGAAATTTGATGCTACCGCAGCTTACAGCTCCCGAGGTAATGCAGTATCCTCTTCAAGCTCATCTGATATCTATTCCTAACATAATCACCACGGCAGAGGCCTAGCGGCCACATATTTTTCCTTATTTCATGAACTCAGAGTTTCTCCTCATTTGAGAAGAATCCTACCGCTACCTTTCTATGCATAGCATCCTAGTTTTGAAAGTCTATTTGTTAATGTTTGTAGTTTCTGAGTCACGGCATGATATATATATATATATTCATGTTTGATCTCGTGATGGATATCTCGCATGATCTCTAAGTGTTGCACAGTATCCAGGGTGGGAACGAGGTACAAGGAAATTGAAATTTAGGAAAATGAAAAAAACAATAATGTCAAAGCATGTAAAGTATAAAATAAAATAAAATAAAAAACCGTATCTACAACAGAAAGTATGAATCATCCGAGTTTCCGTTTATTATTATGATCTCTTTAATGATCTAATGTTTAGTTTGAAGAGTGTTTCTATGGTAGTTTGAAAGGCATTTAGCTTATTCAATGTCACTTACCATCTCATGACTGATAAATTTACCTAGGGTTTACATGATCTAATGTAGCCACGAAATATTTGATCTGGGATCCTTTTCAAAAATTTGTTTGATGTTGTATTTTCTGTGGAGAGTTAAATTATGTGTTTTCCAATATGTTTTTGATTTTATTTTATGCATCCTATTGCTAACTTTTTCTTCCAAAGTTGAGCTTACACTTTATCGATTCATTTTTATCCGTCAGATATGTGTTATTATTTCAATTATTGGAAATGGAATTAAGCATTATACGACCAACTACTACAACTAATGTTGCAATGTGGAGATGTCTCATAAATCATTCAAAAGCACTTGAATCAATGATAAGGGTTGTTCTAACTAAACCAAGAAGCCTGAGTTCAAACCCAAAAGTGTATAGCAAAGGTTTGGATACATGGTTTATAAGTGGGGAGAAAAAACACTAATTCAATTATCTTGGTGCCAGTGGCCAGTGGGTTCCATTAGCAGAGTTTGTACTGTTGCCAATACCGTTGCCTCAAGTGTGAATTCTCGGGAGCATTACCATATCTGCCAAGAGTTTTTATGTTTGTATTTGTGACACCGACACGACATATGTTTTTCAGTCTTCATGTTTGATCTCAGGATGCAAGTTTCCCATGGATTTTTGTACATTATGCCCAAGTATCTCTCGCCAACTTAATCTCGAATTTTAAGAGGATGAAGGGTAAATAGTTCTTTTAATGTGACATCTTGTAAATTTAAGTAGAAATATATAATATAACTTTAAGTTTTTAGAAATGTACCAGATAGTCCTAAGCTTATATGGTTACACACTACATATTAGTATATCAATAGCAATTGTTAACTTTTTGTTAGAATTCAAAAAATATAAAATATTGCCTTGTAAAATAATGACCTTACCCCTTACCTATATTGCTTAGTATTTCCTCCATTTTGGCCCTTTTACTCTAATCGTTTAACGTAAAATACCTCCAAATTATTTCACAATAATTTTAAAACTCTTCCATTTCCTACCACTTTAAATACTAATTTAACCTAAACTAATTTAACTCATCTTAAACCTAAACCCATCCAATTCCCATCTTATTAATTTAACCTAAATCAAACTAATTTAACCCATCTTATTTTATTTTCCTCTTTACTTTTCGTGTTCTTCTTCCTCAAGACAAACGAGCTCATCCTAGCTAGCAACAATCACCTTGACTCCACCAACGATTGATGCTAAACATTCTAGCTACCAAATCTGAGAGAAGAAAGCATCAAGACCCTTCATCCTTCGTTCTACAAACAATATAGGGAGCAACACCTAGCTCCATCCTTTGACTTGCACCACCACTGATCGCTAAGTAGACAACAACTAACTCTCACTCTCGCATCTCCATTCCACTACCACTACTCCATCCTTGTCTTCGATGATGCCAAATAATGCATCACAGATAGGGAAAAGCCTTGCAACTCACAACCATCATGACATCACTGGCATGTCACAATCTATAAATTGAAGATCCAAATTATATTGAAATCGGTAAAATTAGAACTAGCTAATGCTAGGTTAGTACTATAAAAAAAAACTCATGAGGGTTTTCATGGGATTTGGAAGACCACAAATAGAGGTGCATTGGTGGCCACCACTATTGGTGGCCAATTAGATAGAGGTGTGTCATTGACAGAGTCGCACATTACACTGTTGATTGCTTCTGCATTGCCTACGTATTCTAGTTGGTGGTTTGGAGTGATGTCAAGGCTTTGCCGGTGGTGATCATGGTGATACATTGTGGTGTGCACTGGTGGTTGAGGGGTTGGGTCTTGAAGTTAGGGGAAAAGCTTATAATTCAAATGGTTATGCAATTTGTAAATTGGTTTTTGTTCTATTTTTTCTTCTCTTCTTATTCTAGATTTCTTCTTCAAATTTTTACTATTCTTCTAGATTTGAATTATTCGATTCATAAATTTTTGTGGTTGGATTGATTTTGTTATTTATGATGCCTCTTATAGGTTCATATGTCCAATTTGTGTGTCAATTATTATAACGTTTGTGTTTTGGTTTGAATGGTTAGGGATTAGATTTTTGAATAATGCTTAGCTTTTGAAATTTTTAGGTCTTATATAAACTAGGGGAATGAATTGTGATCAAATTATTTTTCTTATGTTGTATTACTAAGATACAAAATAGGGCCATTTAGGGTATTTATATTAAATAAGAAGGGAAAAAGGGCTAAAAAATGGAGGAAATTATAAGTGATGGAATTGGGAGTAAAATCATCATTTCACATGCTCAAGTTTAATATTTTTTTGAATTTTGATGAAACTCCAACTAGAATTGCTTATGTAAGGTTATGTGGTGTGTAATCCCCTAAATTTAAAGTTATCTAGTGCATTTCTAAAAACTTGGAATTCTAAAAATGAAGTGAATGATAAGTAATAGAGTTATGAATAAAATTGCCATTTCACAAGCTCAAATTCAATATTTGTTGAGTTTTGACAAAAGTCAACAAAAACTATTTACATATGGTTACATGATGCACAACTTCCTAAAATTAGGATTATCTGGTATTTTTCCAATAAATTAGAGTTATATAGTATATTTCATCTAAACTCATAGTTATATTGTGTGTTTTTCTTAAATCCGTAGTCAATTGATATATTGTGACCAATAAATATACTATTTTTAGCATTCTAAGAATAAACTTTCGGATAGGTGAATTTATCCAACTATGCTAATTGACAAAGAGTATTTCCTTCTTGACTATTCATTTTCATACTAGTTGATTAGGACTTAATTTGTAAAGATATTTCAATAAAAATATGTACCTTCTTACCGATATGACAACATTGTTGCTTGCTAAATTTGCTAACACAATATAACAATTCTATCTTGTATCTCTTGTTGCCTATTATATCACATGATGATAAAGTCTTGGTTGTAAGGTTTAATGTTATAAGAAAATTGAATAAACAAGCAACTTGAGTTATCATTTAAGAAACAAACACTTCCCTCATTTTTTTAAGGACAAATGTTTTAAGTATTTTAATTGAGTAACAAGGGTATAATATATTTTTAATCGAGAAATTCAACCATATTAAGGCCATATTTGAGAAAGAGAGATTCTATCAAAGTTTAGTGGATTAAATCTAATACAAGGTCAATCCCTTAATTTTCCTATTTAGTAAAGAAGTGATTGATTTAGCTTGTTGTATAGGAAACTCTCAAAGTAAAATAGCGTTTTCAAATAGGTTTAGTCGTATATAAGATTGTTCTCTCTTCAATGAATGAAAAAAAAATGTTACACAACTTAACCAAAATTTCATCACATCCATGCATAGTTTTAAAAAATCAAACCAGTATCATCAATGATATACTGGTTTAATGATTGAACCAATGATACATATTAAATTAAAAAATATAAAATATATAGTAAAATAAATTGCACATAAATGTAACTAGCTCGTGATTGTTTTTTTAACCGGCTCACCATTGATTCTTAGCTGGTTTTGTTTGATTCTGAGCTCATAAGAATTCGTATATATAATCTAGCTAATGACTTACTTGGTTTGCCAATTAAACCAACCGGTCCGATTTTTGAAACTTTGCATCCATGAACCCTAATTTCATCATTTTCTTCTACGGAATCTCTAGTTCCTTGACTCCCTCAAACTCCGTATCATTAGTTCTCTAATTCTTTCATTCTCTCGATTCCTCCATACTAGGGAGATCATGTCGTTACATAGCGACATAAACATTCAACAATCTAATTTGTAGACTTACATATCATTTTTTTCCAAGACAAAATTAATCAAAAAATTATATTTATAGAATTTTTTCTCTAAATTATTTGGTGTAGATTTATTTATTTTTCTAAAATATTCTAACTAACCGATCAAATTAAGTTAAGTTTGCTCATATCTTCCCTTAATCATCTCTTTGTCCCTTTGATTAGCTCTTTCCTCCCTTATTACTTTATTTCAAATTTTAACTTCTCCTATGAATAAAAGTCCTATCACTTGTTCCTCGCACTTGCAATTTGGTAGAGAAAAAGTAATTTAAGTATATTTTCCGCAAAACTAGGTTTAAAGCTACCTTAAAACCTAAAAGATTGTTAAAAATTTATAAGTTATAAGATAGTTGAAAGTTTATAAATTATAAGATACTTGAAGTATATGTTCAAAAACTAGTTTATAAACTAGTAAAAAATTACTTACCAAACAAACCTTAAAAGAGAAAGTGATTAAGGAAATACAAATATTGATTAAGAGAATATATATAGGTAATTTTCTCTTGATTTGACCAGTCAAAGCAACTATTTTAGAGAAGGAAGAAAAAAGCCAATCCAGAATGACATATTTTTAAATATAAAAAAATTAGCACAATTCATTTTAGTAAAATCTGTATATTATCAGAACCAAAATGACATTAAAATCCTACTTCATCTTTAAAAAAAAGGTCGGGTAACTTTAATTACAAATTATTGATCTTAAGTGACAATATGTAATTTTCTATATCGAATATCCTTGCATAATTAACTATTTCAGTAGCAGCTGGCCATACTACAGCATCTTGGTTTAATTGTTTATGACCTACATAAGTGGGAATGACTGCAGGGACAAGTACAACTACAGTGTTATTTAAGGATAAAAAGCCCAACAAATAAAAAATGGTCAGGCAAATGAGTAGGGGAAATGGATAAAGAATATGCACATAGTACCGTAAAATGTAGTACCGAAGCCCAGGGTAGTAAGTCCGAGATTTCTGTTTACAGAATTCAAGTTCATACAGAGAGGCATCAAATAGCATTGGTCCATTGGACATTCATCGACTATATACAAATATAACTTATATAAATTAGCCAAGCGCTTTGCAATGCATATATATGATCCACGGTTTGTCATGTGAATATCAGACGAGCAATTAGTCGTCCTTAACTCGCCCCAGTAATTCACTGAAGAAATGTACTACAAACGAGAGCCAACTAAATGAAGAAGATCCTTCCGTCGTCATTTTCCCTGGAGCTACCTCATTAGAATACAGCGACACCTGCTTCCAGGTTCCGGTTTGCAATATTTGGGTATGAAATCCCAGCATATCATCATCGCTCTCAAGATTTCCCACAGTTGATGGTTGATCCTCTAAATACGACACAATATATTTCTTCATATTACTGCGTGATATACCGAGATGGTTCCCAGGGACACTAATATACTTGACTCTTCCAGCATCATCAAGTGCCTTTAAACCAATCCAATCCTCAATATACAGCTTTGTCTGCAAATCAAAGATCCTATCAAACTACTACTGTGTCGAAGTCTCCAGATACATTAAACAAAGAAACCAATATTGAACTCGCTGAGCCTCCCAGAAGATGAGCAAATTTAGGGACAAAAAATTGTAAGTGTGACCTTCCTAGTCTGATGCAGAGCATCAAGATTACATGAATATTCTGATGTTCAACAGACAAATGCTAAGGCGTAGGGTAAAATGTCAAGTTAATAAACTGAAGCCTCACAAAACCATGGTAAGTAACACGAGTTACTTGACTTACAAATAACAGAAGAAGAAATTTTGAAAAACATCTGATGCCATGTTTCGTGGATGTCTTCCAAAGTGTGATATGCAATGGAACGCAACTAAAAGCTGAAAGGTAATGAGCCACATAACGATGCTGAAGAATGCTATCATAGCACACACGGGTCATACAGAAATGCTATGTGAAATGTTTAGTATGAGAAAGAAGAGACGTGAGGATGGATGATTAGACAAGTGTTTTGAGTAAAAACCCAACATGTTCCAGACATCCAACATCATTTTCATCCACTTCCATCCTGAACAACAACTTCCAAAATGTTAATATGGATGTGAGGAAAATTGTAGAAAAATAAAGAATGTAATATAATGTTCACTAACAATGTGTTAGTTACATCCACAGAGGAGAACAATTGTTATTGCGTGATGAATACATCAATATGGACTTTACATAACACCCCCATCCTAAGTCATTCAAAGCACATTTTGGTAGATGGACTGACAAAATAAATATACAGATTCAAGGCATCCCAACACAAAAGGACAAAGCTTAAATAAACTGATATAAGGGAAACAGATAAGAACGCACCTCTTGAGCAGGAAAAACAGGTTTGAAGGCTCCATCTGGGTAATAACCAAACCATGAGGTTTCTTTAGGTATCAAAACCGTGTCATGTTCAAACTGAAGAGAATATGGACGTGTTAGAAAAATGAATTCATTGCAAATTCTGCTAATATAAAAATAATCACCCGGAGATGGTAGGAGGGGATGGGTCTGGTTAAACTTACCATTATAAGCACCAAATTCTCTAAACTACTGAACCTTTCCTTGTAGGTTGAGTTTCTTTCATCTGGTAGTTCATTGTTAAGCCTCGGGAGAAACCTACATTTATCCAAATAGGCAGGAATATTCTGAAGGAATGGAGCAAAAACTATCAGATATTTGAATTTCCATTCAAATGAAATGTAAAATGAGAGATACAGTGCTATGCACAGATTTCATTTGAAGGAGTAAGGGTACTGATGATGGATCGCATTGGAGCCCTCTGAAGACTTTATACATGATTCAAATACAATCCCAAGAAAAATTCTTATTCTAAGTTTATATATCTTTCAGATCAATATTTACTTGTTCTAGGAATATAATAACCAAATCCTGTCATAAACAAATTTCTCAAAGTTTATCTAGTTTTCAACCACAGCTTTAATTATAACTTCGAAGTGCATATATCAGTGATACACAGAAGAACCAAGATGCCAACTAAAGGCCCACAATATTTGACCAAATGACCTAGCACAGGAAATTCAGCCATTTTGTTCCCAATGTTTCCACGTCAGTTTCCAGAAACATCTCCTCCAAATTAAATCAAGTCCCATAAGAACAGAATATGAAGTAGTACACAACTAAGCAACAAACATAGATGATGCCCATGAGATTTCCACTTACATTAGGAAGTTTAAGGTAGCCACTGGGAGCCAGATGAGACTGCATGAAAACACATCAGCAATTTGTCAGAAATGATAAACATTACAAGTCCATATAGAGAATAAGACCGCATCTTCAACCAAAGTAAATGACAAGGGACCATAAGAAGAGATGTGTACTTGGATATAGTCGGTGTAAATCTCTGACTTCATAAGGGCGTCTACGAGGATGCATAAGATACCAGCCTGCAGGTAGAAAACATCAATAAAACGATCAGCTGAGGATATGCATGTGAAAACACTAGGTTACTAACGTAAAGCTGATATACTAGCATATTCTGTGCATATAGATTAGGCACACTAACATCAAACTTTGTGTTTTGCTTATATTACAGATTTATCTTGAGAGTAAAGACAGTAAGAAGAAACAGAAACGGAAGCAAGAACTAGAAGTAATGAAGATATTGATCTACAATATTGCCTTAATCTAGTATTTGTTAACAGTTATTCATTTAATCTTTGGTATGAAGCAGTAAATTTGTGACTTCCCGTGTGATTTTGTCTTCATCATTTTAACCCTTCTATTAATACGCATGAAGTAATCAAATTACCATATACGGTGCATCACAGAACAAGTTCCCTTCATTTTGCAGGCATGGCAACTTTAACCTTATGATCCAAACCACCATATAATATACAGCGCAAATGCAATCATGTATTCACTTACACCACAAAGAGGGACTGAAGCTGTACCAGCATGTGGCCCACCCAACGAGATGAAGTTCTTGACCTGTTTCAAGCATCAAAGGTAATAATTAATACTCCCTCCGGATAAAAAAGAAATTCATTTTATCACCAAATTGTTGTATTTAAAAAAAAAAAAAAAAAGGTTACTTTGAAAAAGTTAAAACATACTTTCTCCTTTTACCTCAATTTTTTCCTTTCATTATCTATGTATTTCAACAAAAGGTGTAAGTAAAATTTTAATACTGCGTTTATTAGTTCCTTAAAAAACGTGCATAAATTATTAAAATGACTTTTCTTTTTATATGGAGTGAGTAATTTAAACCGAACTCGGAAACAAATGCAAACTCTGAGTTAAGATGAAGCACTAAACATAGCAATCGCATTGATTGACCAAGACCAAGCACAAGCAGTGAAAGTGGTCAGACAAACAAAGCAGTTTACAGGCACTTTTTCATAACAAATACCTATAGCAAAACATTGACTAAAACTCAAATAAATTTACTCCTACAGACCAAGTGATCAATAGACAGCTTGTTTGGACCAATTCCCCTAGACAGGAAGAGGGGGAGAAAGGATAATGCACCAAACATAATATATAATATAACCCTTAATTTACACCTCGGAGTTATATAGTGTCAACCCTTAAATTAGATAGAGGGTCATTTAATGTGTAACAGTATGAACTTAGGATTATATAGTGCTTTTAAAAACCTCGGAGTTATATTTAGGTCTAAATTCAGGGTGGTTTGGTGTATTTTTCCTAAAAAATACCACCAGTTTGAGGAAGGTTATCCCAGAAGCAGCATGGAAAATGTTCTGCTAGAGATATATTGTCCTCAGCTAAGATGCAACATTTTGTGACGCGAACAAGAACAACAACATAACTCTATCCATGCCAATACAGATGCTGGACATGTCTATAACACAAAAGAAAAGAGGAAACTGACATAAGATGACCATAAACAAACTCCAGCCCGGAGGAGCCAAGTATCACAATGACGGTAAGAGTGAGAGATCCTCATTGCCATGACATGATTGAAGCCTTTGTATGAAACTTGCAGGGAAAGTTAACATCAAATAAACAAAGAAAGAAACTCTTAAGGTCGTTAGAGAGACTAGTGAATCTTACAGGTGGTCCTCCTTCACAGAACTCAACAACACCCCTTCCGATCAGGTTTCCCTGCAAGATAAAATAGTTCCTAAATCAGAAATGTAATCTAGTAGCCAATAAGATCCCTTCTTTCAAAGTATTTTTAACATTCATGTGGTATTGTATTGTGCAAATCTCATAGCAAGTGAAATGTCGCATATACAAAATGATGAATTTCATGAATTACCTGAGAGAGACCAACTATGTTATAACCCTGACTCAGATCATTCATTTGCTTCACCTAATTATTTGACAAAAGGCTGGTCAAGATAAAAAGTTTTCATAAAAAAAAAAATGTAGAGCTTGCAACCAAGACAAGCAATGAGGAGAAAAACCACCTGCTCACAGACAACTTCTGCCTGAAAAAAATAAAAAATAATGTGCTCAAATTAGAATCATTGCAGGTAAATATATTTTCAATTACAGGGGACAAGAATAGCGTCTAAACCCTGATTTTGCAAGTCTTCCTACCTGATCCTGAAGAGGCATAAACCAGGAATCCCATGTCCCGTCTCCAATTTCTCTGAAGAAAGATGCAGAAAATAGGACATTACATCCATGAAAAATATGGAGCATTGAATCAAAAACCCAAAAGCTGGCTTCATGAAATAAGTTAAAAACACCATTCTTTCTTCGATTGCCAAAACTAAGAAGAAATCAAAGACCTTAGCAAGTACATTGCAATCCTGTTAGTGATGATTATATCAGCTGTTGCTAAGATGCCACTATTTTGTTCAAATTCCCCTCCATATCTGACAACGCATATTCTGACAATGTGTTATTTCATCATCTTAAGGGAACCCACATATCTTAGTCTCTCTCATGTTACTATCCTAGAAAAAAAAATGGCTTTCTCTTACAGAGACTAGAAATAAACGGATCTGTCCTGTAAACAGCCAAGGAGAAAGGATGGGAAATACAGGCTACAAATTCTAATATGCCACCACAGATATATATCCTGTGTACAAACAATAAACAAGAAAAGGAGATGCAAGATGATCTACAAGGCGGAGGTTTGAAGCCAAATGCAAGCAGAAATCAGCTCTGACATATTTTTCCTTTGCATAACAATATCATAGCATATTATAGTCCACAACAAACAATGACGCCTCTTCCAATGCTTCCTTTTTCCAGGAGTGATAAAATCTTCAAAATCTGAATATACTGGGCAAAGCTTGGATGAGGAATTAATTTTGCACTTAATTGTTAATATTAGAACCTTCATAGCTAAAAGGTTGTAGCAATACAGCAGGCTGAGGACTTATAAGTTGATGAACAGAGTTCTCAAAAGTGGTAGGCAAACTTAAGGCACTAAGACCTCAAACGCAGAGGTGCAAGGTACCACTTAACGCATTCAACAAGGTGAGGCATGTGTTGCAGGCAAAATATAAATTTCAAAAATTGAGCGCAGATGCCAATAAAGAATACAAAAGTATTAGAAGATATTGCAGAAAACTAGATTATTCTCATCACTTAAGCAAAATAATTATAGAAAAAACAGAAAAAAGATGACAATAGAAGTTTCCTCCAAATTTATACGTCACAAGACATGTCATTTTTCTCATCATCTCATCCATCACTTAAAACATATGCCTCAACTTCTTTTCCTTCCATTCCATAAAAATTAGCCTCATATGGTGTGATTAGCACCTATTTTTTCAGCATCCAGACTTTTGTTGGCCTTTCAATCTAGGGTTTTCTCTTGAGTCTAATTTCTAAAAAGTAAAGACTAGTTAATAATAGAGGGTAGCTTGCTCCAGGCATTTACCTAGGTAAGGTTGTCTCAAGTGATGAAAAATGCTACATAGATAACTTCTAACTGGTTAATGATATACAACGAACTAATGTAATAACTAACTAGGATGGCGTGGTGTCATCACACTTTATATGAGAGCAAGCACAGATCCATAAGAGAGGGAAAGCATACATGCAGTATCCTTTGGAACCTGACCACTCACTCAGAAGCTGAGTAAACTGTGTAACTCCATCATTTGAGCATTGATCTCCAATGCCTACACCAGAACAAAGATACAACTCAAGCTACTATCATCACTCGTACAAAAGCAGAAAAATAATGTTATGATAAAATGTGAAGATTAACAACATAAAACTCAATTAAACAGAAACACAACAAAGGAAAACTACAAAGGCCAGCCATCTGGAGACAAAGGCTTTTATACAGAACAAGCCACAATTCAAACTTGATGCAACTTATGTGTCTTGCACAAAACATCAAGCTTGGGTCAAACTGTGCACACAATGTCACCAGTGTGTGCCAGATTTTGAGGAAATATAAAGAGTGCCTCTTCACTCCTCTAAGATTTCACATACTCCCTCATAATATATGTATTGCCATGATTTAAACCAATCAACTGAAGCACCATATCCTTGATTACTAGTACTGTCATGAGTAATCACATTAAAAGGCAACACTCAAGTAACCATAACCTGATCAGAGAGAATTTCCAGATGACTTAAATTCTCAAACACAAGAATTTCAGTATTATTCGGCTGTCTTTCACAAGACTGCATCAAAACCTCCATAGGTTAGGGTTTTTCGAACTCAAGTGAAAACTCCAAACCCGCTTCTTTAAAAAATGAAACATTTGACCAAAAATCATTTTCTATACGCATGTATATGAAAAAACTCAAAAACCGTCAATCCAAGATCCATCTCTCCCACCTTTTGAAACCCTCAACCCTCACTTAGCCTCTCCCAAAGTTTAAAACCATCAACTCATATATAAACTTAGAACGTATTTTTTAGGCTACTTTAATTCAGGTTTGAAATACTAATTATGAAACTTTATACTCTTTTGAGTGTATAGCTAACTACAGCAAATCGTTTACAGTATTAATTATGTGCTCATACTCATTTGTAATATCAAAATCAAAATCTGCAATTTAGCACATATATATTAAAATATCATTTCCGTTTCACAGTTTTTCATAAATAGACGTTTTGATTTCCCCACATCTCCATTCCCATTCTCATCCCTGTTTCCGTGCAACCAAAGTGTTTTGCTCAAAATGCAACGACAATTACCCAAAAACAATATTATGCATGAATCGTCTCCATGCAAAAACAGTTGCCACATTCCACTCATGCCACTCAATTGACGCTAAGTCTTAGAAACCAACTTTACTGGAACCGTAAAATACAAAATCGATTTGTTGAGCCACTTTACACAGAAACGGTAAAGACCATCTGACAATAGAGGATCGGTATCTAACAGATTGAGCACGAGGCAAAGTTCGGTTCCGTAAAGCCGTTATATCAGATTTTCAGCAGACCAACACAACTAGCTGTCGGAAAAAAAATTAAGTATCGTATAATCCTCCTAATATTCCATACAGCGCAAATTTTAGAAGGCACCGCCATAACAGATACCAGGAGAAAATTAATTGATTGATCCATTTTTGCATCCGGTAACACTTTTCAGAAAGAAAGAAACAATATTATCTGCTAAACAAATTAACCAGAATCAAGCTAACTTAGATGAGAAATAGTACCGTGGAGAACGATGAAAGGGATAGAATGAGATGCAGGTAAGATAATAGAGAGGAAAATGAAGATCGAAAGTTTCCCAGGAGCACGCATGCTTCCTTGCCTCAACGAAGACTATCGGTTGCAATTTCTTGTTGAGACTCTCTCCTTTATCTCGTCTCCGGAAACCTCCCTTCCGGTTAGTGTTTATAGATTCTTTACGTCATGTTTATGTTCATATTTTACAACAAGCGAGTAAAACATAGTTCTATTTCTATTTTCTCTAGATATTCTGGTTTTTTTTTATGATAAATTATAATCAAGTTATCTAGTTAATAATACATTTAATATTTTTTTAATAATAGTGTGTAATTTTTTGTCTTGTTCAAATTAAATTATACCCCAACTCTCGCCATCTATTTATTTATTGCTTCTTTTGTATTAAAAAAATTATGTTATTATTAAACTTTATATAAAAGAATATTTTAAAAATATTAAAACATAATTTTTATTATAAATTTTATTTTTTATTTATACATTAAATATTTTTTTATTTTTAAATAAATGATATAAATATAATTTTAAAATTATTTTTATTAGTTTCTTAAAAAATATACAAATTAATAAAATAATCTTATTTTTGATACTAAAGGAGTATCATTTATAATATACAAACATATAAACAAGGCAAGGAAAAAGAGATGCATTAAAAGCACATTTCCTTTATATTAAAAAATTATTTTGATAATTTATATATATTTTTAAAATATTAATAAAAAAAATTAAAATTTTATCTTACACTTCATTGAACTATGTCTATAGGACAAATCTATAAAGTATACTTAGTTACGTTGTAAGAGTATAATTTTATATTTGTGAAATAAGTATTAAAATAGATATTTACGGATAGAGCTCATAAACTATGAACTAAACAGAAAGTCACCATAAAATAATAGTCTGATTTAGTTTATAATATTTAAAAAATAATAATCAATTCAATTTAAGAATTTTTTCAAACATTATAATTATGCTTTAACTTCATTTAGGGCTTAATCAAAGCTTATAAACCCTTATTCACTATTTTCATATAAGTCCTTATTCTCTTAAGTACCACCCCCTTCATAAATAAAGGAAGATTGTGGGTTCTTAAGATATAAGAATAGTCAGAAATTACAACTTGAATATTTTGGTTCAAGATAATTATTTGTGGAAGTAGTAATAATAACTAGTCGGGTTCAATCTAACACCATAATTATTATTCAATATTTACACCTTTTATACCAAGTATAAGATTAAAAACTTTTCAAATTCAACAATAATAAAATAAAATAAAACTCAATATTCAGATAAAGATAAATTTTAATGTTAAGGGGAATACATCTAATGCATTGCTAAGCATAAGATAAATACATGAATCACAAAATAATGCAAAGGGATGTAAGAGCCAAATATATCCAAATACTAAAGAAAATTCTACAAATACTAGTATAATATAGCCTTCACTCTAAGTCAAAACCCACAAACCATCACTTTAAGTAAACATAACCTTCCCTAAACATATAGCATGCAATACATATGGCATCACAAGGTAAGAAAATAATATCACATGTGATAATACATATGAGAATACATGAGATATGGTGTAATTGTAGGTAGCACACAATTTAAACATTGTTGTTACATAATTATAGTATTAGTGAGAAGGGTATCATTTTAAGTTAGGGATTGAGATTACTCATCTAATATCTAGTTAGCACACAATTAATAAAATGAATGACTCTAAATCATATAAAAACACAAATAATTAGAAAAATACACTAATGGGGGTTAAAAATAGTGGAATACCCCATATTTTTATGAAGTTTGTTGAATGAGAAGTTATAATATTTATTAAGATTTGATATTGTTTGATTTTAATTTGGAACTATAATTGAGTTTGAGGAAAATTTGGATTTGAATAAGTTTTAGAAATGGAATAAAATAATTTGTCAAGCGGACCAATCGACTGGTTCGTAGTTTCAACTAAAGAGTTTTGCTCAACCAAACCAATTGGCTGGTTTGGGAAATTGATCGACTAGTAGGCCAAATCGATTGACTAGTTTATCGAGTTGGGTATATTTTTTAAACTTGATTTTTATGGAAAAACTTCTTATACCAAAATGGGACCTTGATAATCTCATTCCAAGTTATTCTTTAGAAATTCTTAACTATTCTTATCATGCATTCACCCTGAGCTTTTGCCTCAAACTGATTCGATGGTTCAATATGGACAGTTGAGGGGGAGGGTGACTATAGTATCCTAAAAAATTTATTAAACCTAATCTCGTATCATTAATTTCCTAATCTAATTCTAATCTTGAGAAAATTTTATTTTAGCCTATCCAAATTCCTTAATCCCAAAATGTTAACCTAATCTAAATCTTTGACCCATATAAAATATATTTCATAACCCTATCTTAATTACGGTAAATTTATATCACGAATCCTACCTATTTTAGCTAATAAAAAATTTATCTAATACTAACCTTAAATCTTTTCCCTTTTTCATTTTCTCCTTTTTCCTTTCTCTTGTCTCATGCCTCTTTCTTATGTCGTAATACTTGAATTTGATTTTCTTATTACCACCTACAACACACAACCATCACCCTCATGTTCCTTATAGCTACCATGATCATCACAACCATCACCATCCCCTACAACCATCATCATCATCGACCGTTGCTACCACTGTGGTCCGTCATCCTCATGTTGTTACCCTACCTTTTTTCACGCAACACATAACCATCTTCTCCCATCTCTTCATCGAATTTTGCTCCACCCCACTGTTGCCATTTTCGACCATCACCATCCACATCATCACCTTTGCATCTTCTCCCTGCACCTCCCTTCGCACCCTACCGTGCACACACACATATATATACTCCTCCATCTCTCTTCCTCCCTCATTGGTTTACCTCATTTATCGTCCAAAGTCTGTCAAAAACCACTACTCGAGCCTCTCTTTCTTCTTCCTCCTCCTCTTCCTCGTGTTGTACTACCCTGTTTTTTTTTTCACATGCCACCACCATCACCACCGTACATCACCACAACCACCAAGCACCACCCAAACCTTGCTGGATCAACCACTAAGACCACCTCATCACTCCCCCTTGTCGTCTCCAACCATTATTGTCCTCTACCGCCGTTTTTTCTTATTCTTTCCTTGCGTCCATCTCATTTTTGTGAGGCACACTACTTGTGCACGGCCATGCATCTCTATTTTTCCTTATCGCATGCCGTGCAGACCAACACAGTTTTCCCTTGCATACTCGTATAACTCTCTCACTACCTCCACACGCTCATACATCCCTATTCGTTATTACCTATACAATTCGTTGCTTAAGCATGGTCGTACCTCTTCACACGGCCTTCCCGTGCAGGATCCCAACTATCGGCCTAGATGTATACCACTTGCTGCATGCTCATGCAAACCCCTCTTTCGCACCCAAACCTTACCCAAACACTATCAAAATTTCACTATAGCACCACCAAACCTCTCACCACACTTATTTCCATTTTCACCCTCCTTTACCTTAACTTTTTCCTTGGTTATAATCTTCAAGCCTAATCGTGTATTATATTATTTTTTGTAGGTGATTTTCTGACGATCTCAGAGGAGGTATAAGATTTATGTGCATAGAGTTTGGTGCCTTTGTTGGTAAGGATAAATGTCGTAGGTAGGACTTTATGTGTATGCATATGTGGTTTTATTGGACATATGATATGATTGATGTTATTCTATGATAAGATATCTTGAGTAATGAGATTTCAAAAGTATGCTTTTGGTATAATGGTGGATATGGTATCTATGCAAGTATTTGAGGATTTATGTTCCGAATGGATGTTGGAGATTTATACGTATTGATATTGAGATTTGTTAGGCCTTAAGAGAATATGTGTAGCACCAATATTTTTTACTACTAAAAAAATTCATTTTACAACGAAAATATACAAGTAAAATATTGGGGGTTACCACCATAATTGACATAAGTCTGATTTATTCAACCATCCTTACATCAATCATAAGGATAAAATCATACACAAGGAAATTATAATGAAAGAAACATTTATAATAAATTATGAGTTTGGAGTTTAACTTCGAATTATAATATCAAAATACAAAGTAAGGAATACCATGGATCAAGAGTCCAAAAATATATTTGCGTAAATACATCTATCGAATAACATTACTTTTTACCCAAATACCTAGTACAGATATGATCACTCATCCCCTCATAGTGCATCATAGGCAGCATAATCATTTAAAGGATCTTCTAAGAACTACACACAAGAATTAGGGTCTCCTGCTTGTGAGAATGAGTAGCATCCATAAAACGAGTGGTGAATACGGTACGTACTGAGTAAGAAAACAATAATAACGAATCGAGGATATAAATAACACATGCATCGACAATAAGTGATAAGTATAAATTCAAATAAATGAAATATCTCATAAGATAAATACTGATCCAGGCCTCTTTATTAGATATAACCATTTTTATTCTTTTATATACGTTGAGTGCAGGAACCTCACTATTCTTAAACTGGTGGAACGGTCTGATGCACATTCTCAGGGGGCAACACACCTGAACCACTATTATCATCAAGTGGAATAGATATGAAAATATCACCTTCTTGAGGAAGAATGCTCTTAAGCCACTACTATCTCTAGTGGAATGGATATATATATACAAAAAAAACTTGGTCCTGACCCACATACTCTTCCACTTTAAATCATTAGTGTCTTTTCCATAGGTTATACTATTATATTTTTATTCATGATGAGTAGGGGCCCCATTATTATTAATCCAGTGGAACAGATTGAAATATATTCTTGGAGAAAAACGCTCCCAAGCCACTATTCTTTCTAGTAGAACGAATATTAAAAACACCATCTTCTCGAAGCAGAACACTCCCGATCCGCTATTATCTCCAGTGGAACGGATATAAAAAAATCATCTTAGTAATGCTCACTTGCTCTTTCACTTTAAATTATTAGTGTCTTATTCATAATTAATTAATAGGCATCAAACACATTGAAGTAGATTAACACATCATGTACGTCAAGGTCCTTAATCTCTTTAAACCCTAATTACACACTCCTAACATTCATTCTCCTATATTGATTATTCAACCACAAATTATAATATATCATTCTCAAATATCATCACTATTATCATTCTTTTTAATTCATGGTATAAGTCCCACGTCGTCCACATACATTAATAATCCTAGCCAAAGTACTATTCATAGAATTACCAAAAATCCTAATTGCATAAGTAGTCATAATTCTTCCCATAAGAATCATATGATTACCAAGTTCATTAAACATCCTTATAAGGTCAATCATTAACAACATATCCAGAATCCAAATAACCTCTAGGTTTTACACATGGAATAATAATATTATCATTTTAGGTTATTATGCCCTAATTAGTCTATTATTTCATTTTGAAGAACCCAATACAAACAATAATACTTCCAAATCCTTCTAAGGATATCATTACCATATTCTAATCGACCTAATACATTACAACACCAAAATTTTCGTATTAACCCATAATAACCAAAATGCCCTTAAGGATAACCAATAGCCTTTATTTTACAAAATCTTATATCTTCCGCAATCATTTTTTTTTCAAATCCACCATTTATCATAATACTTATTAAATATGTTTATTCCACCTATCATGGCTTATTTGGCCTATATTTCATGCCATACAATAAATTTCCCACAAATATGACATTGTCATAACAAAGTTATATACAAACCTCTTATCCATTCTCACTTTCTTTCAAACATATAATCTGTATTATCAAATCATATCATCAACAACATATAGCAACAATATCATGAAAAATGCACATATTCATACACGTAATTAAAAAAAAAACTCTAAAACATTGCCGAGTATCCTTTCCAACTAGGAAATTGGACTCTAAGCATGTAAATCCTATACCTCCTCCTCCAAGATCACTAGAATATCATCGGATTTAAATGGAAGATTGAGATGTATGGAAGTGTGAAACAATGAATGGTGGAGCTATGGTAAAAATTTGGTGGTGTTTGGATAAAGTTTGAGGGTGAAAATAGTGGTGCACAACTTAAATGGGTAGCTGCACGGTTGTGCTGCAAGTAGTGTATACCTAGGTTAATATTTAGAATTATGCACGATCAAGTGACATGAAGTGGCACGGTCGTGCTTGATCATTGGACAAACAACCTTAAGTCAAATAGATGTGCACGGGCGTGTCAAATAGATGCACATGGGCATATGACAGGGCCTTGTACAGGTCGTGTGAGGGTGCACCCCCTGCTACCTCCCTGCGTCACTCAATAACCCCCACATGCCCCTACAACCACTCTTCCTCTCCTCTCTTTTTCTTTCCCCCTTCTCGGCCTCAACCCTATGCCACCACCGTATGTCGTCGTCCGCCCTCTCCCACTGCCTCCACAACCATCACTCTACCCCTAACACTTCCCCTACTACCACTTTGCCTCCCCTTGGTCGAAACACCCTGTAGCCTCTCCCTTCTTCTCTTATTTTCCCTTCCTTCTTCTCCTTTTCCCATTCTTTCACCCACTTTTCCAGCCCAATAGTCGTCATTTCCACTACCCTGAGACACCAACCTTCGACCCCCAACCACCACTGACACCCCTACTCCCTCCTTGCACCCACCCACCACCCTTACTCCCCTCCACAAGCTCTCAACCAAGTCCCAAAACCCTCACCCGAACCAGCCCCCTCCTTTCTCCCATTCCCCTCTTCGACTCTTATGGCTTTATTTTATGCACGGAGCATGAGTCCTACTACTTAATTTAGCAAGTTTTGGTTAATTTTAAGGTATAAAATAGTTAGTATTAGTATGTATTAATTAATCTTTTAACAAAAATTTATTCCTTTAATTTTCTACTTCTATTATGCTAATTTTTTATATCATTTTTAGGTATTAATTTTTACTAATCAAAGCTCAAACCTTTAACTGTGATACCAGTAAGTTTTAATTATTGCTGAAAATAATAAAACCATTATACCGTACTAAAATGTGTAGATATACGTATGCTAGCACATTAGGGTTTTTATTATGATTATATGCATGTTGTATGATGTTAAGTGTATTATAACTTGTAGTATGTGTTGGTTGTTGAAATGAAAAGCATATTAATTTATGTGTCATACTACAACATATGCATATGTTAATGATAATATTAAATACATATGCATGAAATGATAAGTTAATGTGGTCGTTTGTTGCATAAATAATGTTAATATGAGCTCTATGGGCGTTTTAGTAAATTTTCTTGTACAAAAGATATAGTCTAATAAGTATGTGTGGTAGGATAATAAGTACTAATAATAAATAATAATAAATGGTGGTGTTAGATGATGTATATGGACCATGGATATTAATATTTTATGTGGTAATGGCATTTTAGTAAATTTAGTATAATATAGGCAAATTGGTAATTTACACGAATAAAAGGAGTAATATGGTAAGTTAATAAGTAAGAACGACATTTTAGTAATTTTACATAAAAAGTGGATAACTTCGTAATTTTTATGAGTAAGAAGATATTTTGATAAATTAATTAAAGGAGAAGGGTATTTTGGCAATTTGGCATAAAGGAAGGGCATTTTAGTAATTTTGTGAGAAAAAGGGATAAAGTGGTAATTTAATAACGAAGTAGGGTATTTTGATAATTTAGTATAAAGAAAGGGTATTTTGATAATTTTATAAGTAAAAGGGATAAAGTGGTAATTTTGGTAATTTTGTAAGTAAGAGGGATAAAGTGGTAATTTAATAAAGAAGAAGAGTATTTTGGTAATTTAACATAAAGGAAGGGTATTTTAGTAATTTTATGAGTAAATGGGATAAAGTAGTAATTTAATAAAGAAGAAGGGTATTTTGGTAAATTGGCACAAATGAAGGGTAACTTGATAATTTGGTGAGTAAAAGTGGTAAACTGGTCTTTAGTAGGTAAGAGGGGGTATTTTAATAATTTGGTACGATAAGGGGTAATTTGGTAATTTTAATAAGTATAAAGGACAGTTTGGTAATTTAATTAAGCAAAAGGGCGATTTGGTAATTTTAATAAGTATGAAGGGAAGTTTGGGAATTTAACTAACAAAAAGGGCAATTTGGTAATTTTAATAAGTATGAAAGACAGTTTGGTAATTTAACCAACCAAAAAGTTAATTTGGTAATTTTAATAAATATGAAGGGCAATGGTACTTTGACTAACCAAAGCATAGTTTGGTATTTTAATAAGTGTGAAGGGTAATTTGGCAAATTATCTAACAAAAGGGGAATTTGGTAATTTAATGAACCCGATGAGCAATTTGGTAATTTTAATAAGTATAAAGGGCAGTTTGGTAATTTAACCACCTAGAAGGGTAATTTGGTAACTTAATAAATATAAGGAGTAAAGATGGTGATTTAATAAGTATGGAGGGTAATTTGGTAATCTAGCAAATACAAGGGGTATTTTAGTAATTATACAAGCTTGAGGAGTAATATGGTAATTTGGCAAGTAAAATGGGGTAACTTGGTAACTTTACAAATAACAGGGGTATTTCAGTAATTTTATAAGTATGAAGGGGTAAATCAGTCAATTACAAATAATATGTCAATGTATTAAATAAGCCTCCATAATAAGACAAAGTAATATTAAAAAATAGGATAAGGGTATTTTGGTAAATCGGTGAATATCACAAGAACATGGCATAACATAGGGTTGAATGAACAATTAAGGGTGTGCTATTGTATTTACCTCATATTCATGCAAGAGATGCCTTAATCATTAATGATGTATGGAAATATGTGTTGGATATGATAGAAGTACATGTTAGGGTTTAAGTGTTCAATGATCCTTCGATGTAGACTACCAGACTCTAATACCGTATTATGATTACGATATAAAAGCCCTTACGGCATATGAATAAATGGAAATAAATTTTGAAATGGAAATGGATGATATAAGGATGGCATTAGTGGCATATTTAAGTTAACATAGATAACTATATGAAAAGGTATTACTTAATAATAACATAAACAAATGGAAATGATTAATGTGTGGTTGTTGTGTTTCTTGTGATTGGCTTAATTAAGATAATAGTAATTAAAGTAGAAGACCTCAAGATCGGGAACGGTAGCTCCTTAGGGGTAGCTATCCTAAAGATGTGGTTTAGCCCACGATTGATCTAATATTCACTAATAATCTTTAGTACCCCAATCAAGCCTTACATCTTACTCTATCTACCTCTATGGACCTATTTAAGGAGTATGCATACTTATAAATTATGTGTCCTTATTAGTAGGGCATTGTGTGTCCTTGTGCACCAATGTGACTGGGGTACATTTGCGTCCCTGGGTTGATGGTTAAAGGGTACTATGTTGCTTGTATGCGCCAGTATGACCGGTGTACGTTTGCGTCTCCAGATTCTTGATCTCCTTCTTGATTTTGTGTTAATTAAATGGAAAGCACTAATCATGTAATTAACTAGAAAGAACTAATCATGTAAAGTAAAAGATTATTGAGTCAGGCCCAGATGGATTATATTATTTGTACTGGTCCACCGATTATAATAGTGGTCAAGAGTGCTTTATCCTAAAAGATGTATATGTGTACTAGTCCACCGGTTATAATAGTGGCCAGGTGCGCGATGCCTGGGAGTGTATTCTGGTCCACCAGCTATAATAGTGGGGGATTCCAATCTCAATAAACCAAATCTTGAATGTTAGTAAATCATGAAAAAATACTAATCACTTATAGTGAAACACCACGTGAGTCGAAGCCAGACCGATCTACCGGCAATAATAGTGGCTAGGTGTGTTTTGCCTTGAAGTATATTCCGGTCCACCAGCTATAATAATGGGGTTCCCGCACTCATATGGATATAATTTGAGAGATGATGTTAAATGATGTTTAATTAATGGCTTAAGACCAAAAGCATTACTTTCATCCTCATGATCTATTAATATAAGTATGGCCTTGGTGCTTGTCACTCTTGGTAAGTGCTGGAGGTGTTAAGTAAATGGACTTCGTATTGTAACAATTCTTATTGATTGATGTATGTAATCGCTCTTATGTGGCTATGATTATTTATATGCTTGCATATGACAACGTCCTTACTTTTATTTAAGTATGATATATTGCATGTGGGCCCTGCCTTTTAGTTTAATATAAAGGATTACTTAGTACCATAGTACTGAAGGGTTCCGTTTGTGAGCCCCTACCTATTCAATGGGTAGTGTCCCTTAGAGGTTTGTTGTAGGGGTTATTCAAGTTATTATCGGGTAAGAGCGTAAGGGTTATCTGGGAAAGATTTCACGGTTTTTCTTTTAACCTTTTATTTTCTTATTTAAATGATTTTACTCTTGTAACCACTAATAGTGGGTTTTACTCTTGTAACGAATTTAATGTGTTACTCTGATTTAAATAAAGTCTAAATTTGTGTAAATCGTGTTATGTTTCTTTTAGCCTTAGCACTTGGTACCAGAACGATAAGAGGAAACCGGTCCGGTACTAAGTGTGGCGGTAACATCTCCCAAATTTATGATTTTTGCTTCCGCTAATTTTTAAATAAAACAAAATTTTTTAGTAGTTAATTTTGGAGTGCTACATTAAAACCATACATTTCAAATGAAATTATGGAATTTATAATATGAATTGTTGTTTATTCTAAAATTGATTTTATAGAATTGTTTGGAATGACATTAATTGCATTCTAATACCTTCAATTTGACTTAATTGATTTGAATTGTCCGTATTTTTGTTCTGTGCTTTAAAACCCTAATTTTTGGGAATAGTTTTATGAAATTTAGTCGTGTTTAATTCTTTTATATATTAATCAATTATTTTTATTTAATACCAATTGAATAGTTCTTCTAACTCATCGTTTGGATTAATTCTATAAAATTGATTAATTAGATGTTTTGGGACTGTAAACTCTAATTGTGTAATTAGTTTTTTGATAAAATTTACTTGTTTTCTAGTATTCTATATTTCAATTATTTTTTCTAATATAGTCTTTACTTTTTTATCAACGATCTAGGAAGGAGCTTTAGTGGACCCCAAAGTTGGTGAATCGTCACTCTTTCCTTTAATTCTTAAGCTTAGGATAATAAGTAAACTCACCCAAACATCTAGTAGATAGAAAATTATATGTTAGCATGATTTTTTTCCCTTTTTCAATAATAGAAGGAGGCATGTTAGTTTTATAACAAAATCGTAATAATTGAGCAAGAATATGTGTTGAGTCTGAATCGTGTTTGGTGTAGTGAGTTATAATGAGTATGATATATGTGGAATTGTAATAAGTGATTGGATGTGGTTGTGCTGCACTGTTAGTGTATAGCGAGGTCTCTTGCTACTCTATTGGTGTAATACCTTAAATTTTTGCTTAGCCTAATCCCATGTTATTACTACCCTAATTTAATTCTAATGTCAAGAAATATTATTTTAGCCTTAACCTAATTTTTTTAATCCTAAAACTTTAATCAAATCTGAAACTTTAACTCTGATAAACCGTATTTTGTGAACCAAACTCAAACCCGCAAAAATTTCTACTAATCTTAATTATTTTTTTGCTAATCTAAAACCACCTAAACTAATCCCTCAAGCCTTTCTCTTTTTTATTTTTCTTCTCCTTTTCTTTTCTATCTTCTCATTTCTCCCATAAACCTAAGCCGCAATAATTTAAATTGCTACAACTTACCTTACCTTCCCCACTTTCACCATCATCCATCATCTTCTTCAGCCATCCATTAGCTTTCTTCTTCTTCTTCTTCTTCTTCCTCTGATATCTCTGCCGATCTGCACCACTACACATGCACATCCTGCCACTCTTCTTCTTCTTCATCTTCTTCTTATCCTTACACAACATACACACAACCATCCCCATCACCTGCTATTTTTCCCCAATACTCAACCATCATTTCCCTACACCATTGATCACATGTCTCTCCTTCCTCTGCTTTTTCTTTCCTTGATTCACACCACACACGCACACATGCACACACACACACACACACACACACACACACTATACACTATCCTTCTCCCTCATTTGCTTGTGTTATTTCTTATCCAAACCTATCCAAAACGCCCTACACGAGCCCCCTCTTCCTTCTCCTTTCTTCTTTCTCTCTTCTTATTCTTCTTCTTCTTCTTCTTCTTCTTCTTCTTCTTCTTCCTCCCGTGTGTGCCCTATTTTTATCCTACACACCCATTTTTCCACCATGCACCACCAATTGCCACCCTTTGGTTAGTGGACTAATCGCCATCGTCGCCGACCACTGACTCTTTTCCTTTCTTCTTTCTCTCATTTGTCGCATTTTTACAAAATACACAACCTAGGAACGACCTCAAACATGGTTGTGCAACATGAAATTTTCTATCGTATGCATGTGTAACCCAGCATAGTCTGCTTGTGCACCCTTATATGCCCTTGTACGACCCAAATGCACACCCGTGCACATTTGTTCAACTTGCGACCTATTTGCCCAATGATCAAGCACGATTGTGCCACTTTGCACCACCAGGTTATGCATGATCTTTCCTCTCAACCTGGGTGTGCATCACCTGCAGCACAGTCGTGCAGCCTCCCATTTTTTTAATGTACCCTTATCATTACCCCCAAACCTTATCCAAACACCACCAAATTTTTACCATAGCTCCACCACACATGCTACTACACATCCACACATCCCAAGCTTCCATTTGACTATGGTTATTCCCATTTTCACCCTCTTTGCCTTAATTTTTCCTTCAATTACACTCTTTGATCCTAACCATAGTTTTTGTTGTTTTTCATAGGCGATGTTCCAATAGCTTTTGAAGAGGAAGTATAAGATTTGTATGCTTAGAACCTGGTATTAGTTGGTAAGGATAATATTCAATGTTTAGGGTTTTTGTGTTATTGCTTGTATGGTTATATGTGTTTCATGATATTGTTAATACATGCTTTAATATAAATTGATTATGATATTCTGTGATGATATTATGATAATATGGATGTTATGTTATTGAAAGAAAATAAGAATGAGTAAGATTTATCATTTTGATTTAGTTATGATGATGACATATTTGCGGGAATATTTCTTATGATATGAAATATAGGCTAAATGAGTTTTGATAAATGGACATAGAAATTTTTATGAGGTATGATGATAATTGATAGATTTGGAAAATAATATGTGTGGAAGGTACAAGAATTTATAAAATAAAGGTTATTGTTTGTGCTTAAGGGTAAATTGGTCATTATGGGGTAACAAGACAATTTTGGTATTTTAAGTGTTAGGTGGACTAAAATATGATAATGATATCATAAGGAATACTTGGAAGTATAATTGTTGTTTTGGGGTCCTTTAATGAGTTAATGGTTAAGTTTGGCTTAATATCTTATAAAGATAATATCATTATTCTATATGTAAAATCTAGAGGTTAATCGGATTCTGAATGCATTACTAATGATTTACCCTATGAGGTTATTTATTAGCAGTGGTAACCATATGAATTTCATGGGAGGTATTGAAACGTCCCAAAAATATTTATTTCAAGAAATATAATTAAATAAGGATTTATTAGAAAATTAATTTAATTAATTATTTTATTTGAAATGGGAAGGATTTATTTAGGGTAAATTAATAAGGAATTTACAAATATTTTTATAAAGGAAAAATTGGGCTTTTTACTAATTAAAAAGGAATTTAGGAAAAGTCTTTTAAAAACCCTAAATTAGCCTAAAAAGAAAATTTAATATTGTTTTATTTAAATATTTTTATTTTAAATACCAAAATTATTCTAATTATTTTATTTGACCCCAACCTACTTAAATTTTCCTTTTCCCTTTTTCTTTTTCCCTCTTCCTTTTTCTTTCTTTTCTTTCTTTTTCTTTCCTTCTACCGATTGGGCCTGGCGCGGCCCAATCCTCCCTTTTTCCTTCCTCTCTCCCGCGACCCATAGATTTTTGTTTCTTTCCTTCCTTTAGTAGTCGAAACGTTGTGCATTATGCTTTTTCCCTCTAGAACGCCGCTTATAACCGTTGCCGACCGGCCCGGTTCTTCTCCCTTTCCTTTTCTTTCTTTTTCCCACATCCGCCCAGTTCACCTCCTTCTTCCTCCTTCCTCCTCCGCCGTCGACCTGCACCTTCGAAGCTCCAAAAATAGCTCCGCCGGCCACGCTGAATTTGACCGGTCGTTTCTCCCCTCTTTCTCTTCCCCTTGACTCGCAGTCCAGCATGATCTAACCCATTTTCCTTTTCTCCGGCTCGAATTCTTCCTTTTCCTTCGCGAAAGGTTGAACACGACCTAAAATGTTGCTGACCGATTAACGCCGCCGACTACCCCAAACCCTACATGCTTTGCCCTCCTGCTGACCCCAAGAACCCTACCATTTCCTCTAAACTCTGTAAATACCCCTTGATTGGTTGTCTTTGAAATTTTTTCCCCAAAACCCTAAGAGCCTACCTTGTGCACCACCGCGACTTCAGATGACCTTTCCTCCACTGTCAGCCAACATTGCTGCCACCTCTGCCTACCAAAGTCTTCCTTACACCGCCCTCTCAGTAACTGAGCCACCTATATCCCTCGATTCTTCTCGCACAAGCCACCACAGCCGTGCAAAAATCCTTGCCCATCAAACCAAAAATTTACCCCCGCAACCCCTTGAGCCACCTTCCGCCACCACATCCGCCGCTTCTACTGCCTTCTGCACCACCCAAAAGTTGCTACTAATCCTCCTCCATCTAGCCATAACCTTCTTTTCTCCCTTCTCCTTCTCCTCCCCTCTTTTTCTTCTTCTCTTCCTTTTGGCCGCCACCTCTGCCATCATGAGCCACCGCCACTTGTTGCGCCACCACCCTCACTTTACTCTAGGGATGGCAATGGGTCTCGGACCCGACCCAGACCCGCTAGACCCGCCTCATTTTTAGCGGGTCTGGGTCCATGATTTTTGGACCCGACGGGTCTGGATCGGGTCTGGGTCGACATATACCTTAAAGGGTCTGGGTCTGGGTCTAATTCTAGATCCAGACCCGACCCGCCAGACCCGTTTAATATATATATGTGTGTGTGTGTGTGTGTGTGTGTGTGTGTGTGTATATATAAATACATACTAATATTATGTTTGTCATTATTGTTTTAATCTTATATAAGCTCCTTATTCATTTTCTTAAATGTTATTTTTGTATGCTTACTTTATAAACAATATGTATAACATTGTATTCTAAAAGCTAGGGATATAAATAGGGCGATTTTATCCGAAACCCGACGGATTTTTCCCAACGGATATGGATACGGATATGGATGATGGGAAAAAAATACCCATCGGGTTCGAGTATGGATACGGGTATGGGATATGCATACCCATACCCATAACCATACCCGTATCCATATTCGTAACCGTTTACCCGATATAGAATTATCTTTTTACCCTTAATTTTAAAATAATTATAGTATAAATTAAAGTTAGAATTATCATTTAGCTTAACTCTAAATGGGTTTATCTATCGGATGATAGATTTATCCATCGGATAATATCCATTAACGGGTAAACGGATAATCCGACGAGTAACGGATATCCAATGGATACGGATATGGATATGTTAGCGGATATGGATTCGGGTACGGGTACAGATTTGGATATGGATTTTATTATCGGATACGGATATGGGTATACCCGCCCCAAACCCGACCCATTTACATCCCTACTAAAAGCATTAAAACACCATTTGAAAAGTTAATATAACTATTTTAATATATTTATTTTTTCACTTAGATGATTTTTTTAACAAAAAAATACATATTAAGTTATATAAAATATAAATGTATTTGTATTAGCATAGATTATTAATTAATTTTAAAAAAAATAACCGGACCCATTTAGGACCCGTTTACCCGCTAGACCCGATGGATCTGGATCTGGGTCTGAACTTTTAAGACCCGACAGGTCTGGGTCGGGTCTGGATCTAGGTAATATAAACAGGTTCGGGTCTGGGTATGGCTGGATCCGGTCCAGACCCGACCCATTTCCATCTCTACTTTACTCCTCTCAGCCTAGGCTACCACCAACACCTCAACCTCCACCCTCATTCTCTACCCTTTCTTCTCAAACCTCAACTTTTCCCTTTTCTAACCATTTTTCCCGCCACCGCCGCCGCCGCCGTGCACCACCGCTTGTGCCACCCATCCCCGCTGACTCAAGGTGAAACCCCAGACCCTCTAAGCTCTTTTCCCCTATTTATTTAAGTTTATTCTAATTTATTCCAATTTTTATCATTTATTCAATTACTAATATTATCATTATCATTATTATTATTATTATTGGATGTAATATGAATTTCATATTTTCTTGGCAGGGTCGAGAGTAGGAATAAAATATTTAAGTTGTTAGTTTTGAATTATAGGTATTAATTGTATTATTATAAGTTTTATCATCATCATCATCATCATCATCATCATCATCATCATTATTATTAGTATTAGTATTAGTATTATTTTATTATTATTGTTATTTATCTAAGGAGGGCCGAAGGCCTATTTTAGGTTAATGATTCACATACTTGTATTTTATTCTTATTATTACTATTATTACTATTATTACTATTATCATTATTATCTTTATTATGTTTAATATTATTATAAGTAATATGTGTTATTAATATTATTAAATAGTACCTTCATTATTTGAAGGAAGGGTTGAAAACCCTACCTCGTATTATTTAGGGTTAAGTTACTTTTATTATTATTATTATCATTATTATTATTACTATTACTATTTTTATTAGTAGTAGTAGTAGTAGTAGTAGTAGTAGTAGTATCTCTATTATTATAATTAGCATTATTTTGGTGGAGGGTAGAAACCCTTATATTACCATCCGTTTTAAATTACATTAATATTATTATTAGTATTTTTAGTAGTATTTGGTATAGTTAATTTTAATATAGTATTATTTTAATTAAAAACCTAGTCTTAGGGTAAGTTAGTAAATAATAGTAGGGTTTGCATGGTGTTAGGGTTTGTAACACCCCCAAATTTCACTCCTGAAAAAAAAATTTATTTGAAAGGATAAAGCGGAAGCTAGGAGAGAATTTGGGGAATGTTACCGCCACATCTAACACAAGATAAATGTCCACCATCTATCTTATGCTAGATGCAAGGCTAAAACCTGTCAAACAAAACTTTAAACATCAATGCCGTAAGGATAAACTCCCACAAGAAGATATCCACAGGCAGATGGCAAGTGAATCAATTCACTAAATAAAATCATCGCTGAATTGATCAGCGGAACCTGTAAAATAAATCCGAATTTTAAAAGCTTATCAGAGTACGAGAAATTGAAAGTTAAATTACAATACCCTTGAATTTTAAATACAATACTTGAGAATTCTAAATACAAATACAGTTAATATGAGACAAAACCCGATAGATTAAATTTCGGATTTGCATACTCTCTCAAGTCAAGTCTTCCACCCAAAAATAATATTCGAACTGAAACCTGCACAAGAGATCTGCTCCCCACCAGCAGTGGATCATCACAGGACCCATTCAATCAAGGTAGCATCAGTACGGGTCCGGTACTGAGTAAATCAATACTACCAAACTCATGGAAGGAAGCATAAAACACATAAGATACAAGCGTACAAGAAATCACAATAGCATGCTAAGTAACACCAATCCAACAATCCAATGATAATCATTATTAAATCTAATTTTATTTATTTACGATGAGTTCAGGGACCCCACTATTCTTAAACCGGTGGAACGGTCTGAAGCACCTCTCGGGGACAACACACCCGAGCCACTATTATCATCCGGTGGAACGGATCCTACACCTCTCAGGGCAAAACGCTCCTGAGCCACTATTCTGAACCGGTGGAACGGCTTGAAGCACCTCTCGGGGACAACACACCCGAGCCACTATTATCATCCGGTGGAACGGATCCTACACCTGGTCCTGACTCACGTAATCTTCCACTTTAAATAATTAGTGTCTTATTCATTACTTAATTCATATCATATTCTTATTCACGATGAGTATAGGGCCCCACTATTCTTAATCCGGTGGAACAGACTGAAGCACCTCTCAGGGACAAGTCACCTGAGCCACAATTATCATCCGGTGGAACGGATTCTACACCTCCCAGGGCAAAACGCTCCTGAGCCACTATTCTGAACCGGTGGAACGGCTTGAAGCACCTCTCGGGGACAACACACCCGAGCCACTATTATCGTCCGGTGGAACGGACCCTACACCTCGGCCCAACTCACGTGATCTTCCACTTTAAATGATTAGTATCTTATTCAGTGATTTTAGCCAACCGTAAAATAGGTCCACATAAATAATTCCATGGCATAAGAATACAGCATAGGGTATCATATAATTTCAATCAATATTCAACCATTCAAATAATCAAATACATACCATATCCAATGTCATATTAACACACATTTGCATTAAGGCTATAAACTTGTACATACATGCAATTACCACACAGAACACAACATCCACTTGACATAATTAATTAATCGATAGGCATACTTATCACCTTTCACTTCAAGTAGACATACATCCAAATTCAGCCATAAGTAAAGGTAAGTAATGACTTACCTCAATCCGAAGCTAGCTAAGCAAATTGAGAAAGAGGGAGAGCTATCGAAGGCTCAACAATCCACGAGAAAGTTTTCCTAGATCGCCGATAGAAATCGGAACTAGGTTAGAAACTATCTTATCAATTAATAATTCACATATTCTAATTAAATAAACACAAACGATCTTTATTGGAAAACGCGTCCAGAACTTAGGACTCAAGAGCATAGCTCTATTAAGATTTAAGATTAAAATATAAATCAAATGATTTAAAACCGAAAGACAGAAATCGATTTGATAAAAGACACACAGCACAATCGATTTTATAAAACAATCCCCGAAGATTAGAGTTTTTAATGCCTAAACTACAAATCGACCAAATCACTTCGATTACCTCAAATTGATAGTTTTAAAACACAATTACACTAATTTTAGACGAATCTAGATAATTAATTTCAACTAAAACAATCTTCCGATTAACCAATTCAAGACGATCCGTTTTCAAAATTAGGGTTTTAAAGCCCACGATACAAACTCAGATAATTCAAATCAATTAATTCCAATTAAAGGTATTAGAATACAATTAGGATCATTTCAACTACTTCTACAAATTTAATTTTAGAAAAACAATTATACACATAACCAATTTCATAATCTCACTTGAAATCTAGGGTTTTAGGCCCAAAAATGCAATTTAGTTGAATTCTATTAATTTAATCAAATTGAATGTTTAGAAATGCAATTAAACACATTTTATAACATATCAAATAATCAATTGATCAAAACCAATAAAAGAATTACCCAATTTAGCACAATTAGGGTTTTTGAGCCCGAAACGCAAATCCGATCAATTCTTGATAAAATATATAAATTGACGGTTCGGAAATAAAATTAAATACATCCTAATATAAATTGTATAGTCAATTGAATAAACCGACCCGATTACACAATCCAATTTAGACCCACAAGAGTTTTGACCTAAAAATCCAATTCCGATTAATTACACACAATTTTCCCAAATCAACACTTCCGATATGAAATTAAATACATTTCAAACGATATTGTAAAATCAATTGAGCGGAACGACTCAATTACGCAACCCAATTTCAATACACACGAATTTTGACCTAGAAATCAAATTCCGATAAATTATGCATAAATTTCTCAAATTGGCGGTTCCGACATGAAATTAGATACATTTTAAAATGTATTGTATAATCAATTTATTTAAAATCGCCAAATTGGACGGATCCGAAAAATTTGGGCATAACCCGGCCTAAAATTCAATTTTCCAAATTTCAACACAAACCATACAATTAACATATCCAAATCAATCTTACAACACATATATACATAATACAACAATCAATTTAGCTTTTCACAAGCTAAATCACACTCAATTAATCAAATTCAATATTAGGGTTTTCGGAAATTTATACCCAACGAAATCAGTAAAAATCGGAGCAAGGAGGGCTGGGGAAGCTTCGTCGGATGCCGGAGGTGGCTCGCCGGTGGTCGGGAGATGTCGACGGTGGCCGGGCGGTGGCGGCGCGACCTGCACGGTTGCTGCTGCTGTGCGCTGCTGCTGGTGGCGCGTAGCTGCTTCGACGGCTCCTGCTGCGGCTGTTGCGCAGCTGCGGCATCGTCGGTGGTGGCAAGGGGCAGCAGGTTGGAGGTCGACGGCCGGCGAAGGAGGAGCAGGGAGGAGGAGGTCGAGGCTGGGGTTTCTGGGCGCAGAGAGCAAAGCACAGGGGAGTCGGGAAAGGGAAATAGAAGAGAAGGGAGAGAGGAGGGAAAAGGAAAAGAAGAGGGGGGGTCCGACGGTTGGGTTGGGTTTTTTTTTTTTTTTTTTAAATACACATATAAAATAAATACTATAAGTATAAAATTATTAATGGAATATTTTATCTAAAATTCATTAAACAAAAATTATTTAATAAGATTCCGAAAGCTTAAAATTAATAAAAAGCTATATAAAGAATTTCGGAAACATTTTCGGAAAAACTTACCAATGAACATAAAAATTTATATTATTTACGGAAATATATTATAAGACCTCGAAATAATATTTAAAAGCATAACAGTAAATATTTAAATTAAATTCTAATAAATCGAGACTAATTTAAATAATTCCCGAAATCGATTTTCCATAAACCAAAAATCGTAAAACGGAAGAAAATTAATTCTGGAAAGAAATTCACAAATAAACTCCGAAAATCTTTTTAATTTAAAACTTCCCGAACATATTAACGATTTTTAAAAACGAATAAAATTAAAGTCGGAAATATTTTCTACGGATAAAATTATTAAAATAACTTTAACTATTTAAACCGAAATTTTATAATTTAAATAATATATTTCGTTAACGAAATATAACTCCAAAATAAAGTCGTAATCACACGACGAAGTTATAATCGAAAACGAATCTAAAATATTAAAATCAAAACACAAGAAAGAACGAAAATATATATTTTTAACCGAAAATCGAAATCATAAGAATATAATAAAATCATGGTCGTGAACGAATTCATCTAAAATGGTTCGCAACGACAACAATTAATTAAATTCAAACATGAATTCGAAAACGTCGATAAATCCATAAAACGAATCGAAATTAAAATAATTAAATATTTACATCAAATTACGCTAATAAAATCATTGGGATTAATAAAATTAGGTTTCGAAAATACGGGGTATTATATTACTACCCCCTTAAAAAGGAACTTCGTCCCCGAAGTTCGGGAAAACCTAACTAGCGGAAACTTGACAAAACGATTGAATAAAGCATTAACCACAACAAGTAGGTTAAAAGTAAATCCGAAGAAAAGTAAAACGATGTTTTACAAAACTAAACCAAGCAAAGTCGAAACAACAAGGCATAGGAGGTGAAATAAAAGAAGAAGAATCGATGTTTAGCAAATTAAATACAATAGAATTCAAACAAGAAAGAAGGACATATTTAAAGTCAAAACAAGTTACAGAAAAATATTATTCTTTAAAATAAGGTCTTACAAAAGAATAACAAAAAGTATAACGTGAAGCTCAAATAGAATAAAGGAATGAAAATTTTGAAGATTACACACTCTAACAATACAACTAATACATCATATGCACATAAAACTTTTCACAATGAGTTATTCCTATAACATCATACAAGAAAACAAGGCTAGCACTTAGATCAATGACTCATAAAAGATTCTCATAAACATCAACCACATACACCTAGGTCAAAGGAAATTTCTAAACTCAAAACACTCCACTAACGAGCTTCCTAATCTACGCTACAACCATGATAGTCTAGACACTAAAATTAAAAAAATGCTACTACTATAGCAACTATAGCATTCAAAGCCCAAAATTTTTATTTATCTATTTATTTATTTATTATTTTGACTATTCGTTAATAGTTGTCCTTATACAAGATAAAAATTAATACATTATCATTCACCAACAACTAGAAAAGAAAATATGCATATTTTACAAGGAAGGATTTTCATACATTAATGTTGAAATTACCAACACGAAATACAAAATCGAAGCAACATGCAAATGAATGCTAATTAGCAAAAAAAATAAAATATACACACATAATGAAGGTCATACAAAATTATTCACTAGAGCAATTTGGGCACCCTACACACTGCTTATTAAAATTAACACTTCTATCTAAACCTCAACATTATCATTATCAAAATTCTAGGTTTCTCCTAATTGAAAATGACACATCTATTTAAATATCACCATCAAGGTTGCAAACATAAGTTTCTTACAACCCCAAAAATTAATACAACTCAATAAAAGTATATTACAATTTATGTCACATCATATTACATCCAACAATATACACCTTAAGATTATCAATATAACAAACCTACAAGACTAGGGTTAACCTAGTGGGGTCACTACCCCCTTAAGGGCAAACTAATTACAAAAGTATAATAATCATAACACATAAAATTCAGAGTTAACACAAGTCAAGCACGTAAAATACCAAGTGACCATATACAAAGACATAATTACAAAAGCAAATAACAAGGCCACTTACACTACCCAATTATACTATCCTCACAAGCTAATCCGGATTTAAAATTCACTTGAAAGAAGGTAAATACATTTTCAGTTAAAACATTTAGGATCGTGAGAACCGAATCTCTAACCGAAACCCGATTCTCAACAACCAAAAGCTCTGATACCAACTTGTAACACCCCCAAATTTCACTCCTGAAAAAAAAATTTATTTGAAAGGATAAAGCGGAAGCTAGGAGAGAATTTGGGGAATGTTACCGCCACATCTAACACAAGATAAATGTCCACCATCTATCTTATGCTAGATGCAAGGCTAAAACCTGTCAAACAAAACTTTAAACATCAATGCCGTAAGGATAAACTCCCACAAGAAGATATCCACAGGCAGATGGCAAGTGAATCAATTCACTAAATAAAATCATCGCTGAATTGATCAGCGGAACCTGTAAAATAAATCCGAATTTTAAAAGCTTATCAGAGTACGAGAAATTGAAAGTTAAATTACAATACCCTTGAATTTTAAATACAATACTTGAGAATTCTAAATACAAATACAGTTAATATGAGACAAAACCCGATAGATTAAATTTCGGATTTGCATACTCTCTCAAGTCAAGTCTTCCACCCAAAAATAATATTCGAACTGAAACCTGCACAAGAGATCTGCTCCCCACCAGCAGTGGATCATCACAGGACCCATTCAATCAAGGTAGCATCAGTACGGGTCCGGTACTGAGTAAATCAATACTACCAAACTCATGGAAGGAAGCATAAAACACATAAGATACAAGCGTACAAGAAATCACAATAGCATGCTAAGTAACACCAATCCAACAATCCAATGATAATCATTATTAAATCTAATTTTATTTATTTACGATGAGTTCAGGGACCCCACTATTCTTAAACCGGTGGAACGGTCTGAAGCACCTCTCGGGGACAACACACCCGAGCCACTATTATCATCCGGTGGAACGGATCCTACACCTCTCAGGGCAAAACGCTCCTGAGCCACTATTCTGAACCGGTGGAACGGCTTGAAGCACCTCTCGGGGACAACACACCCGAGCCACTATTATCATCCGGTGGAACGGATCCTACACCTGGTCCTGACTCACGTAATCTTCCACTTTAAATAATTAGTGTCTTATTCATTACTTAATTCATATCATATTCTTATTCACGATGAGTATAGGGCCCCACTATTCTTAATCCGGTGGAACAGACTGAAGCACCTCTCAGGGACAAGTCACCTGAGCCACAATTATCATCCGGTGGAACGGATTCTACACCTCCCAGGGCAAAACGCTCCTGAGCCACTATTCTGAACCGGTGGAACGGCTTGAAGCACCTCTCGGGGACAACACACCCGAGCCACTATTATCGTCCGGTGGAACGGACCCTACACCTCGGCCCAACTCACGTGATCTTCCACTTTAAATGATTAGTATCTTATTCAGTGATTTTAGCCAACCGTAAAATAGGTCCACATAAATAATTCCATGGCATAAGAATACAGCATAGGGTATCATATAATTTCAATCAATATTCAACCATTCAAATAATCAAATACATACCATATCCAATGTCATATTAACACACATTTGCATTAAGGCTATAAACTTGTACATACATGCAATTACCACACAGAACACAACATCCACTTGACATAATTAATTAATCGATAGGCATACTTATCACCTTTCACTTCAAGTAGACATACATCCAAATTCAGCCATAAGTAAAGGTAAGTAATGACTTACCTCAATCCGAAGCTAGCTAAGCAAATTGAGAAAGAGGGAGAGCTATCGAAGGCTCAACAATCCACGAGAAAGTTTTCCTAGATCGCCGATAGAAATCGGAACTAGGTTAGAAACTATCTTATCAATTAATAATTCACATATTCTAATTAAATAAACACAAACGATCTTTATTGGAAAACGCGTCCAGAACTTAGGACTCAAGAGCATAGCTCTATTAAGATTTAAGATTAAAATATAAATCAAATGATTTAAAACCGAAAGACAGAAATCGATTTGATAAAAGACACACAGCACAATCGATTTTATAAAACAATCCCCGAAGATTAGAGTTTTTAATGCCTAAACTACAAATCGACCAAATCACTTCGATTACCTCAAATTGATAGTTTTAAAACACAATTACACTAATTTTAGACGAATCTAGATAATTAATTTCAACTAAAACAATCTTCCGATTAACCAATTCAAGACGATCCGTTTTCAAAATTAGGGTTTTAAAGCCCACGATACAAACTCAGATAATTCAAATCAATTAATTCCAATTAAAGGTATTAGAATACAATTAGGATCATTTCAACTACTTCTACAAATTTAATTTTAGAAAAACAATTATACACATAACCAATTTCATAATCTCACTTGAAATCTAGGGTTTTAGGCCCAAAAATGCAATTTAGTTGAATTCTATTAATTTAATCAAATTGAATGTTTAGAAATGCAATTAAACACATTTTATAACATATCAAATAATCAATTGATCAAAACCAATAAAAGAATTACCCAATTTAGCACAATTAGGGTTTTTGAGCCCGAAACGCAAATCCGATCAATTCTTGATAAAATATATAAATTGACGGTTCGGAAATAAAATTAAATACATCCTAATATAAATTGTATAGTCAATTGAATAAACCGACCCGATTACACAATCCAATTTAGACCCACAAGAGTTTTGACCTAAAAATCCAATTCCGATTAATTACACACAATTTTCCCAAATCAACACTTCCGATATGAAATTAAATACATTTCAAACGATATTGTAAAATCAATTGAGCGGAACGACTCAATTACGCAACCCAATTTCAATACACACGAATTTTGACCTAGAAATCAAATTCCGATAAATTATGCATAAATTTCTCAAATTGGCGGTTCCGACATGAAATTAGATACATTTTAAAACGTATTGTATAATCAATTTATTTAAAATCGCCAAATTGGACGGATCCGAAAAATTTGGGCATAACCCGGCCTAAAATTCAATTTTCCAAATTTCAACACAAACCATACAATTAACATATCCAAATCAATCTTACAACACATATATACATAATACAACAATCAATTTAGCTTTTCACAAGCTAAATCACACTCAATTAATCAAATTCAATATTAGGGTTTTCGGAAATTTATACCCAACGAAATCAGTAAAAATCGGAGCAAGGAGGGCTGGGGAAGCTTCGTCGGATGCCGGAGGTGGCTCGCCGGTGGTCGGGAGATGTCGACGGTGGCCGGGCGGTGGCGGCGCGACCTGCACGGTTGCTGCTGCTGTGCGCTGCTGCTGGTGGCGCGTAGCTGCTTCGACGGCTCCTGCTGCGGCTGTTGCGCAGCTGCGGCATCGTCGGTGGTGGCAAGGGGCAGCAGGTTGGAGGTCGACGGCCGGCGAAGGAGGAGCAGGGAGGAGGAGGTCGAGGCTGGGGTTTCTGGGCGCAGAGAGCAAAGCACAGGGGAGTCGGGAAAGGGAAATAGAAGAGAAGGGAGAGAGGAGGGAAAAGGAAAAGAAGAGGGGGGGTCCGACGGTTGGGTTGGGTTTTTTTTTTTTTTTTTAAATACACATATAAAATAAATACTATAAGTATAAAATTATTAATGGAATATTTTATCTAAAATTCATTAAACAAAAATTATTTAATAAGATTCCGAAAGCTTAAAATTAATAAAAAGCTATATAAAGAATTTCGGAAACATTTTCGGAAAAACTTACCAATGAACATAAAAATTTATATTATTTACGGAAATATATTATAAGACCTCGAAATAATATTTAAAAGCATAACAGTAAATATTTAAATTAAATTCTAATAAATCGAGACTAATTTAAATAATTCCCGAAATCGATTTTCCATAAACCAAAAATCGTAAAACGGAAGAAAATTAATTCTGGAAAGAAATTCACAAATAAACTCCGAAAATCTTTTTAATTTAAAACTTCCCGAACATATTAACGATTTTTAAAAACGAATAAAATTAAAGTCGGAAATATTTTCTACGGATAAAATTATTAAAATAACTTTAACTATTTAAACCGAAATTTTATAATTTAAATAATATATTTCGTTAACGAAATATAACTCCAAAATAAAGTCGTAATCACACGACGAAGTTATAATCGAAAACGAATCTAAAATATTAAAATCAAAACACAAGAAAGAACGAAAATATATATTTTTAACCGAAAATCGAAATCATAAGAATATAATAAAATCATGGTCGTGAACGAATTCATCTAAAATGGTTCGCAACGACAACAATTAATTAAATTCAAACATGAATTCGAAAACGTCGATAAATCCATAAAACGAATCGAAATTAAAATAATTAAATATTTACATCAAATTACGCTAATAAAATCATTGGGATTAATAAAATTAGGTTTCGAAAATACGGGGTATTATAGGGTTTGCATGGCGTTGGGGTTTGCATGGAGTTAATGTCTGCATGGAATTAGGGTTTGCATGGTGTTGGGGTTTGCATGGAGTTAATGTCTGCATGGAATTAGGGTTTGCATGGTGTTAGGGTTGCATGGAGGTAATATTTGCATGGAAGTAGGGTTTGCATGGAGCTAGGGTTTATGTGGAAGTAGAGTTTGCATGGAGCTAGGGTTTACGTGGAAGTGGGGTTTGCATGGGAGTTAGGGTTGTTATGGTTACCATGGTTTGGTGTGGCTAACTAGGGTTAGAGGATGAGAATAGTAGAAGTCAGTCATGCATGTCTGGGTGAAAGTTTTGAATAAAATACTTAACACATTAATTATGTAAAGTGGAAGAGTATTGAGCTGAGTCCCACCGATCCACCGATTAGAAATAATGGTTAGGACGCGTAGTCCTATGTGTCTCCAATCCGCCAGATATAATAGTGGTTAGGGCATGTTACCCTATGTGCCTCCAATCCACCGATTAAAATAGTGGCGGATTCTAAGCTCAATAAACCAAACACCTAAGTTGTTAAGACACTTAAAAGACACTAAGTACTTACAATAGAACACTATGTGAGCCGGGGCTAACCAATCTACCGGTAAGAAATAGCGGTTAAGGTATTATATCCCATGTGTGACCGATCCACTGGCTAATAATAGTAGGCAGGAGCAATGTGCCCTGCTTGTCTCCAATCCACTGACTATAATAGTGGGGGCTTCCGCACTCGCATGGAGTGAATTAAGATCATGTGTGACCGATTTCCGGTAAGAGATTAATTAAATAATTAATCTAGACTTTCTAGGCCTTTATGTGTGGGCTTGCTCATTTATAAGCTATATAATTTTCTGCACGACTTTATGTATTATATGTGTGGGTTTGAAAGTGTAAGTTGAGTATTATCCTACATGATTTTATGTGCTTATGTGTTGGCCTTAGTGCTCGGTTACCTTACTCAGTACGTAGCGTACTGATCATCCTTTTTATGGGTGCTACTCATTCCAATGAGCAGAAGACCCGTCTGACGTGTTGCAGGTAGGTGATGCCTTCTTTGATGCCATTGATGTCTATGGGACATCAGGTGGGGTCGAGTGATGATTTTGGGTTGGATCGGGTCCTGGAGTGGCGTGGTCATTTTCCATTTATGATATTATTAATCTTGTTCTCTTTTAATTATGTTTGAAACTTTAGAAATAATTGTAATGTTGTAGCTATCTTTCTTCTCTGAAAAACTATCGTTAGTATTTTGAATTATGCAAAATTTATGCATACTCTGATTATCGATTTGCAAACTTTAATTTAAGTATTAATGTGTGATGATGGAAATATTTTTCTCAGCCTTAGCACTTGGTACTGGAATGGTAGGAGTGAACCGGTCTAGTACTAAGTATGGCGGTAGCATCCCCAGAATTTACGAGTTTTAAACTTAAAGGTCTCATAAAAAAATATGTGTGTAAATTTTTAGGTGTTACAGGTATTATGGCTAATTTATAGAATTAGGTTTTTTGGATATTTCTATAAGTAGTACCTTGGGATAATATTATTATTGTATGTGTGTAAAACATGGGAGTTAGAAAGTGCATTTTGGGTATGATAATAATGATAAGATTTGAAGATGATATATTATAAGTTGTGTGGAATAATCAATATGGGAGAATGAATGATAAAGAATATGTAATTAGGGTTTGAAAGGATGTCATAACCGTGACATGAGTTATGTGCCTATCTACTTTAACATGTTCAATGCCTAAGAATTTATCTTGAATAAGATACTAATCACTTAAAGTAAAAGAGAATATGAGTAGGCAAAGGTGATCTACACACACACACACACATATCCTCGTTCCACCGAAAAGAATAGTGACTCTGGAGGATTTTACCCTGAGAATGTGATGTTTTTAATCTCCATTCTATTTGAAAGAATAGTGGCTTAGGAGCATTCTGTCCTAAGAACGTGTTTCACTCCATTTCACAGATTAAGAATAGTAGAGCCCCTACTCATCATGAAATAAAAATATAACATAATAACCTATAGGAAAGACACTAATGATTTAAAGTTGAAGAATACATGAGACCAAGGTGCTATATTTTATATATATATGTCTCGTTCCACTGAGGAAAATAGTAGCTCGGGAGTGTTTTGCTCTGAGAAGGTAATGTTTTCAGATCTGTTCCACTAGATGATAATAGTAGTTCAAGTGTGTTGTCTCTGAAAAGGTGTTTCAGACCATTCCACTAGTTTAAGAATAGTGAAGTTCATGTGCTCAATGTATATAAAAGAATGGAAATGGAGTATATTTAATAAAGAGATATGGATCATTTTCTATCTTATGAGATGTTTCATTTATTTGTTTATACACTTATTATCTGTTGTGAAAGCATATGTTAATTGTATCCCTATTTCGATAGTATTGTTCCCTTACTCAGTATGTAGTGTATTAACCACCCGTTTTATGGATATGCCTCATTACCATGAGTAGGAGACCTTGATTCTTATGTGTAGGTCTTAGAATATCAGCTAGATGATGCCTTATGCGGGGATAAGTGACTTCACCTGTATTAGGAGTTGGGTGAAGAGTAATTGTTATCCGATTGATGTATTTATCCGAATACCCTTTTGGACTCTTGATCCATGGTATCTCTTATTTTATATTTTGTATTATGATTCAAAGTTAAGCTCCAAACCCATTATTATATTATTAATGTTTCTTTTACTTCTAATTTCCTTGCATTCCTTTAAATGTTTTAGCTTTATGACTGATGTAAGGATGGTTAAATAAACCAGACTTATGTTAATTACAGTAGTAACCCCCAATATTTTAATTATTTACTTCCTATGTAAAACAAAAATTATCAATGGTCAAAAATTGGGGTGTTACAATAGGTAACCTGCAGGTCCTATGTAACACCCCCAAATTTACTACTGAAAATTTTCTTTTAATTTAAAAGAGTTTAGCGGGAACGAGTAGATAAAAATGTAAATTCGGGGGCATTACCGCCACACTTAGTACCAGATCGGTTCACTCCTACCGACCCGATACTAAGTGTTAAGGCTAAATAAGAATAACATCAATACGAGTCACTTAATAAGTACAAGTCATATAGAATCAGAGTGTGAAAGTCAAAAGTTACAATCCAAAGTACTGTTTTAAAATACCAAATGTCAGAGGATATAATACAGCGGAACAAAACACAATACGATGATACAGAGAACAAAACGGAGGATGAACTCCGGCCACGTCACTCTCGACCCCCAAGCTAGATCCAGACTCAACTCTCAGCCTTGCCTGATGCCTCGTAAGCATCGTAGGCATCGAAGACATCGCCCCCTACCTGCACAAACTCAGACGGGTCTTCTGCTCATGGGAATGAGCAGCACCCATGAAACGGGTGATCAGTACGCTACGTACTGAGTAAGGTAACAGACGCACTAAGGCCCACATACATAGAGATACATGACATAGCAGACATGGCACACTTACGTAAATTGCATGCAATAACACAATTTACTACTAAAAAATTTCGTTTAATTTAAAAGAGTTTAGCGGGAACGAGCAAATAAAAATGTAAATTCGAGGGCATTACCGCCATACTTAGTACCAGATCGGTTCACTCCTACCGACCCGATACTAAGTGCTAAGGCTAAATAAGAATAACATCAAATACGAGTCACTTAATAAGTACAAGTCATATAGATTTAGAGTGCGAAAGTCAAAAGTTATAATCCAAAGTACAGTTTTAAAATACCAAATGTCAGAGGATATAATACAGCGGAACAAAACACAATACGATGATACAGAGAAAAAAATGGAGGATGAACTCCGGCCACGTCACTCTCGACCCCCAAGCTAGATCCAGGCTCAACTCTCAGCCCTGCCTGATGCCTCGTAAGCATCGTAGGCATCGAAGACATCGCCCCCTACCTACACAAACTCAGATGGGTCTTCTGCTTGTGG